>CM064529.1:36764256-37296756 GCA_032716605.1 Paralithodes platypus
GCACATCTGAAGGTGTCGATGGATGCCAGGTTGGGTGGACAATTTTGGGTTGATTCGGAAAGCAAGAGGGCCCCCTACGAAAGGCCATTCCTTCCACAACCAAGAAGGGCAGCCACTGATTGGGGGCAGCATGTTTGAAAGCGTTGCCTTTGGCCTACCAGGCGGGCTGCATCCTCTCTGGGGAGTTCAGTCAACAGTTTTCGTTCAAAAACCAGAAAACGGGGGGCAGACGCCTATTGACCCAATCTGGGGCTGGGAACCAAGAAAGGAAGGGGGGGGGACATCTTGTGGAAGATTGGTTGGAACGGGAGCTCCCACCCCGACTTTGCAGGCACCAAGAAGGGGTTACCAGGAGCGAACCCAAAAAGTGTGGGTTGCAAGTCGGGGCAAATTGGGAGCTGTGGTCGATTGCAAAAAATTGCTTACTGCTTTGGTCTGTACCTTGCACGGCACTTGTTGCAGGCGGGCAGATGCGAGGGTTCTAAGAAGCGTTTTTAAGTATTTAAAACTCCATCCAGGCCAAAAGCAAAAAGACAATAACGTGGACAAACAAAGGTAGACGCCCTACTTGCCTACATTGTACATGCCAAAATTAATATTAAAAATCGGGACTGAAATTGGTGCCTATGAATATGGGCCAAACTTTTTACCCTAATTATGAGTCTGGGACAACTGAATTATTATGGTTTTTACCAAAGGAAAAGCTAGTGAGGGTAAAAAAAGTCCCATGGTTTCCAGAATTTCGGGATTTTCTTACATTTTAGTGGAAAAAAAAAAATTGCTATGATTGACCCACCCACAGACTCATTCCAAAATAGGGGACAAGGGGTCCTTTGTGATTTTATTGCGAAACAATGGCCAATTGGTTTCTTGCTATATGCAGACAAACATGGCGGGCCCAATCTTTGAGCCGGGAACACCACCACCCCACCCAATTTGGGGCCGCCATCCTGAAAATTTTTTTAGGGTGGCTCAAACGGGTTTTAATTCAAAAAGGAAAGGGCAACATTTCCCCCAAGGGAGTCTGTGTTGGCCAATTTTTGTGGTGCTAATGTGTTCCAGAAAAAAACAATGAACCGATTATTTTCCCAGTTAAATCTGCCCCCACTATTAAAGCCTTTAATGTTATCTTTATCATTTATTTTTGGACCATGCAACGGGGGAAGTTGTCCCTTTATGATAAGTGTTTCCCTTTCAGGGGATGTGGGTTGTGAGGGCTGTAATCCCGCCAGGAAAAAAAAAAAAACTCTTCCCCGGGGAACAACATAAACAATTGTATGGTAGTCATCCCTCCATCAGGTCAAGAAAACTTCTGTTTTTTCGCCCTAACCCTCCATGCGTATTTTTTTCGGGCCTCTCTTTCTACCCGGTTTAAGTCGAATCAGGTTAAGAACAAAATTTTAAAAACAAAAAGGTGTTATTGTATTTCTAACTGTAGGTTACAATCGTCGCGGTTTAACCTTGCTCCGTTTCTACGTGTTGTTTCCTAACCTTAGTTACCCGAGAATTCACACCACCTTTTAAAGTTTTCGAAAATATGGAATTGTATTTGAAATTCCCTTTAGGTTTCTAAGGTTTGTTTTGGCCACTTGGTATCGGCCACTAAAAAAACTGAAAGGGTCGGGGGACCAAAAAAAAAACAACATTCACCAATAAAAAATTACTGGGGGGGACTGAAGGTTAGCTCACTTCATCAAAACTTCACCTTAAATTATGAGGGAGGTTTAGCATTCTTATTGTATTTTTTTAAAATTGTTCTGTCTTTTGACCATATTTGTCTTGGCCACCACATGGAAGCTCCCACCCAAAATTCCACAATGTTAATATTTGTCTTTATTATAGTTTTTAGTTTCAATTATTGCCAATCCACCTAAAACAACATAGTGTTTTATTTGTTTCAGTTCTTTTTGCCTGTTAATTAACTTTAATTTTCTGTTTGCATTTTGGAAAAGTTACTGGGATTAAAGAAATTATGTAGAATTTGCTATTTGTTTTTTAAAACAATTGGTAAGAAGATAAAACACAATTATCATAATGCAGGGTGGTAAAAAACAAAGACAGTTCAGATTTAATTTGGGGGAATCTGGCCAATTAAAAGTTTAATTTTTATTTACGTAAGTAACTACGATCAAAAAAGGGACCTAATTTAGGGCTTAAGGAGAGTAAGATTTATTCGTGTTTATCACCCAAACTTGGGTAAATTGATTTGTCTCCGTATTGCTCTTTGACTATACTATATGATTATAACCGAATATAATAATGTAGTATTAGTTAGAATGATTGTGAGAATAGTTTGAATTTTATCCAGAAAACAAAAGCCCTTTGATCAAAAATAACTCTGACAAAAACAAAACACAATACCAATGGTGAGAGACAAGCTAGGGACTGGGATGATAGCAGAGCCCTGGGACACCCTGTTGAGCTAATGTTGAGTTTATTATATATAACCATGTTCTGATTAGTCTTATATATCACAACACCTATTCTGGTCTGAGTGATTATATACTGTACGTACACACAATACCGGCCAGATGAACTTTATTTGTACTATGCTGTATATAATTATGACATTGGTTGGAGTAAATTAGTCTGGTTTAGGTTAGGGTGTGCTAATTAAGTAGATTACTATACAATATGTGTTTATATCAGTATGAAAGGGCAGAACTTGGTTTTATACGCAACACTTGTGACCCATTGCAAAGAAAGACTAGACACAGGTAGGCTTGCAAATGTAAAGCTGCTGACAGAATTCTTCTTTCAGTGATTTCGAATTTACAGGTAAAGGAATAAAGGAGTAATTGCGTTTGTTGAATATATGAATAATATAACTGTTGCGTAAATTAAAAAGCAATTTGTTTGCATTTCATTAAAGTCTACAGAGTGGCGGAACGAAAATCTTACTTTTAACTCGTTTTCTCTACCATTTTACCTGTCACCATTTTGACCTTTTAAAACGGATGGCTCCGCAGTACTTGTATTATAGTTCAAGTTCGAATAACGCACGTAGAACTACACAGAGTTGCCAATATTAATTTGGTATTGTATTTTGATGAATGTTTGTACAGTAGTTTGTGCCCGGCCAGTTTGTTTATTCTCTTTCTTGCTCATTATGATAAATCTGATTCATAAAATATCTTACGTTTTTATTGCATTTCAGTGATGAATCTATTCATTTTGTGCTTCAATACTTCTATGTTTTCCTCCTTCCTCTCTCTTTTCCTCTCCCCTTGTTATTCTCATTTCGTCATCCCTCCTCCTATCATAATGTTATCCACACAGTTATCTCAATATTATCCACTCTCCATCGCCACCTCCCCTTCTCTTTATCCTCACCACCCCTCCCCTCCTGTCCTGGTCCCATCCCCTGTCCTTCAAGAATCTTCTGGTCTCGTTTTGCTAATTATTTCTAAAAGGCCCAATATGAAGCAATAAATAATTTTCTTTAACGAACTCTCCATAAGAGTGTGTCGTGGCTACGCTAATATTTTTAATTTTGAGAGAGAGAGAGAGAGAGAGAGAGAGAGAGAGAGAGAGAGAGAGAGAGAGAGAGAGAGAGAGAGAGAGTACAAAGGAAATCAAGCAACAACAGATCTAGTGACCCTTCAAGGCTGCTTGTCTTCCAAAACACTGAGGATCAAGTGTCAAAACAGTGGTTTAGAGTGGGTAAGGGAACATTGGAAAGGGAACTACTGCCCTGCCACTAACGTGGCAGGACTAGGAAGTTAGTAGGGGACATATGGGTTAGTAATTGAGGGGAGGATAAAATAAAGTTATTCATTTACAAACGCAGTCAGTCGCGGGTTTGATGCAAGATATTTGTCCTTAGGCGGAATTTAAATGCCTCAACGGTGCTGCAGTCTATAACGTCTCGGGGAAGCCCTTTCCATAAGTTGACAACTCGATTGAAGAAGAAATTCTTAGATTCGTGTGAGTTAAAAGATTTACCAATAATTTTGCAACCGTTTCCCCCCGCTAGTAAATAGATTGGACGATAGTGAAGAAATTACTACAGTTCATATTGTCGATGCCTTTGATGATTTTGAACACTTGAATTAAGTCACCTCTTAATCTGCGCTGGGTTAAAGGAAATAGATTTAATTCTTCTAATACGCTCTTCGCTCTTCGTATGGTTTGTTCTTTAGGCTTGGTATCATTTTGGTAACTCTACAATTGAACTCCTTCTAGCTTTGTTTATGTCTTTTTGGTAATAAGGGCACCAGCATTGAAAAACGCCAGTATTCCAGAAGAGGGCGGGACTAAGGAATTGTAAAGGGTTAGGATAACGTCTTTGGATTTATGCTCAAATGATCAGCCTATAAAGCCAATTATTTTGTTTGCCTTGTTAACAACTTCTGAACATTGTTGACTCGGTTTTAGGTTACTCGATTTATTGTTACTCCCCAGATCGGTTTCTCTGTTTACATTCTTACGCTGAGTGGCCATTCATCGAATAGTTTGCTTTCCCTCATTAAGGTATCCGATATGTAGTACTTTACATTTATTCCGCATTGAAACTCATTTGCCAAATTTGGGCCCAAATGTGACAATTTATCTCGTGTTGCATATCGTCAAACTTGATCTTTTGAGAGTACGCTATTTGCCAATTTTTGTAATCATCAGCAAATTTTGAGATTGTACAGGTGAGACCCTCAGCTATGGTCGTTAATGTAAATTAGAAAGAGAATTGGTCCTATACCGATCCCTGAGGTACCCCCCGCTACTTACATTGGTCCATTTAGATGCCTTACCGTTTATGACTACTCTTTGCTTTCTGTCGCTGAGCCAATTTTCTATCCATTTCAACACACCGTTCTTGTATTCCATGCGCTTTTAGTTTTAGCAGTAAAACGTTTGTGGGGAACTTTGTCAAAGGCCTTTTGAAAATCAAGGTATATAATATCTACAGCTTTACTATCATCGTAGAGGGTTGGAGGATATCGTGGGAAGAAGTCTAAGAGGTTTGATAAACAGGGAAAGTTTTTTTAACTAATGCCGTGTTGAGTATCTTTAAGTATGTTATTTTCCTCTAAGTGATTACGAGTCTGTCTCTTATGAACCGTTTCTAGCATTTTACATACAACTGAGGTCAAGCTAATTGGACGATAGTTACTGGGTAGGGATTTGCTGCCTTTTTTTTTAATATCGGTGTTTCTTTGGCTAGCTTCCACTGATCAGGCATAGTTCCAGACTGCAAGGATTTATTGAATAGTAATGTCAGTTGGTTTGGAGAGCTCATCCTTAGCTTCCTTTAGAACTCTAGGCGAGATTGTATCAGGTCCAGGCGTTTTTATTTTACCCTTGAGTTTATCTAAACAATTCAATACTTCTCTCTCTGTAACGGTGATATTGCTTAGAACATCTGAATTATTCAATCTGAATCGATGATGGTGTAGGGATATCACTGAGGTCTTTCTGTTGTAAAAACTGCTACAAAAGAAGGTATTGAGGCCATTACTCATTTGTACTTCGTCTTTGGTGTATTCTCCATTTTCATCGACTAACGGTCCCAACAGTTGAAGTAACTACTTTTTTCTTTTTCTGATATAACTATAGAATTCTTTCGGGTTTGTTTTACTTTGATTCGCAATATGTAACTCTAGGGTCTTTTTACTTTGCTTAATTAAACTTTTTGGCTTTGCGTCGTAGCTCTACAAATTTCACCCGTTTCTTCTTCATTTTGTGAGGATTTTAATCTATCATTAGCACATTTTTTAGCAAGCAGGGCAGTTTGAAATTATCTTTATTCCACCATTTGGGGCTTATTATTATGGCCTGGACGCCGTATTTTCGATGGTATGCAGGTCTTGCACTGCTTTCAGGTAAGTGGTTTCGAATAACTTCCAAGATGAATTTAATGTCGTTATTGTTAATTAAAAAGCTGCAGTCAGTTTCTTTAAACATAGCTCTAAGTTTATGAAAGTTTGCTTTCTTGAAATTAGGGACTTTTTTTCGATGCAAACTATTTGGTTCGTTACTAGTAAAGTTTAAAGTGAAAGTTATCGTACGATGGTCCGCTGTTACTGGATTCATCACCAACATTCAAATTCTCTATTAATTCTTCTTTTGTTGCAAGTACAATGTCAAGAACGTTTTTACCACGGCTCGGTGTTTCGAACAAATTGATAAAGCGAAACTCTCTTGCAAGTTCGTATACAAGTCATGTCCGTAGTGTGGAAGTAAGAGTATCGCCCCACTTGGTCACAGGTAAATTAAAGTCGCCAAAAAATATGGTATCTTGTGAGTTACTCACATCTGCAATTTGTTCATAAATTTCTCGGTCAGTTTGCACTGATTGAGCTGGAGGTCTGTATATTAATGCAAGTATTATTTTTGTACCTTTATTATTCTTTTTTAGCACAAAAGATGTGTCGACGTTCACAATTTGAGGTTTTGACAAGAGGGTCGGGTTAAGACTTTCTTTGATATAAAATAAAACGCCACCTCCATTTCTATTTATTCGGCTTTTCTCAAACATTACATAACCGGGAGGTGAATACTCTGCTAACAAGTCTCTATCTACTGTATTGAGCCAAGATTCTGTTATACCAATCACATCATAATTTTCAGTAAACACTTGTTCCTCTAAATCTGAAAATGTATTGCGTATGCTACGAGCGTTTGCATAGAAAACCTTTAAAGTTGCGGTATTAGAACTCGCAGAACGTTCTTTAATCAAATTTTTGGTTCTGATCAGATCTACATTTACATTCATGGCTGACATCGGTCCTTAGTTGTTATCCCTGGCGGTTTTGAATTCGGGTCGTGTTGGTGGAGCTTTATCCAAACTCGCGGTTCTTGACAGATTAGCATTTAATTCCTTCGCAGGTTGCCGCCCTCGCTGTCTTCGGTACTCCTTCCTGGTTGTCCTGTGCTGAGTCGATTTCTTCTCCGAAAATCCTTCACCGCATCGTTGAGAAGACGCCCAAAACGTGCTGCTCCCACCTGGTTCAGATGAACTCCATCGTCCGAAAACAAATAGTCATCGTAGTAGAAATTGTCCCAGGTGTCGACGAATCCCACGTTTTCCTTCCTGCAGAGGTTTGCTAGACAACGATTTGTGCTGGTGGCTATGTTGGAAAATCGGCTCTCTACACCAAGCCGGGGGATGATTCCTGAGACGATGATCCTTGATGACTTCACCTTATACGACTTGAACAGCTGCTGGTACTTTAAAAGCAAATCTTCCGACCGGGTTCGCTGTACATCGTTGGATCCAATGTGGATGACGTACATTGTATTAGCAGGGGCCAGCTTAGATACTTTCGTCAACTGCAGCAACTACGTCGTCCACACCACCACCACGGATACAGATAGAGAGTAGAGAGAGAGAGAGAGAGAAGAGAGAGAGAGAGAGAAGAGAGAGAGAGAGAAGAGAGAGAGAGAGAGAGAGAGGAGAGAGAGAGAGAGAGAAGGAGAGAGAGAGAGAGAGAGAGAAGAGAGAGAGAGAGAGAAGAGAGTGTGTCGAGGAGAATGTCAGAGCTCATCAATACTGCAAATGATGAAGTGAACCAAAAGAATATTGGGAGTATCAAGAAGGATTTGGGTTATAGATATTTTATGAGCAGGTGGAGAAAAATAGGAGAAGCAATTTGCAGATGATTAGGATAGGTTAGGACAGTATTTTTGCATCATATGGGAATTATATATATATATATAACATAACGAAGTGAGGGATTCAGTTACTAGCTAATTATAAAGCAGGCAAAACTATATACAGTATAACACTGCTGACAAACATGCGCAACCATTATCTCTCGCTCTCTCTCTCTCTCTCTCTCTCTCTCTCTCTCTCTCTCTCTCTCTCTCTCTCTCTCTCTCTCTCTCTCTCTCTCTCTCTCTCTCTCTCTCTCACACACACAAACTGAATAAGTAATTAAGTGATAATTAGAGCCAACCAAAGCAGAACAGTCAACAACACATAAGACACACTGACGTAGGCATCTGGTCATTATTTCCTAATTTGTCAGATGCCAATTCCATCCAACGCTCTAGTCCTGTTTGAACCTTCTTGTAATTTCCTCGGGGACAGTGAGTTACAAGCTCCAAGTAGAGGCTAAGCACGCTATCTCTGAAATTGAGGAGGAGCGAAATGCAAAGAAGGAGAAGGAGGATGAGAAGATGGTGGCGGCGGTGGGTACGTTGTATCCAGGAATATAATATAAGGTGGCAGGTGATGTAGTGAAGAGGTTTGATACGTTTGTCAATCTGGGTTGTAAAGATCCTGTATGTTGGAAAGTGGATGGAGTGTTGGTTGGAAATGATTACTACGGCCATTGAAGCTGTGGATAGAGATGAAAGTAAACCATCTGTGATGCAGTCACTCATAAAAACTACGGGAATTATGGTTTTCAATGTGCAAGCATATCCTTTGAGATTTATCTATTGATGTACATATTTACACAATACGTAATATAAATATATATATTTTCATGCATATGACATAATTATGTGACATCATGTGACATTATTATGGTTTTCAATGTGCAAGCATATCCTTTGAGATTTATCTATTGATGTACATATTTACACAATACGTAATATAAATATATATATTTTCATGCATGTGACATTATTTATGAACAAATCTTTCCAAGGCGTTATATTTGTATACTGCTAAAGACAATATCCTAGATATGTAATAGTAACTACATTTAGCTATAAATTGAATATGTACTGAAGATGGATCGTAGTCAGATAGGGACATTAAGTTGGTATGGGGTGAAGGGAGAAGGAGTGTATTTTGTTGCGACAATATGGTTCAAATTATTCAAAGGCGTAAAGTTTCAACAGTTAAAATCATTGTACACCTACTGTATGGTGTATGAACTATATTGTATATACTATAATCATTGTACACCTACTGTATGGTGTATGAACTATATTGTATATACTATAATCATTGTACACCAACTATATGGTGTATGAACTATATTGTATATACTATAATCATTGTACACCTACTGTATGGTGTATGAACTATATTGTATATACTATAATCATTGTACACCTACTATATGGTGTATGAACTATATTGTATATACTATAATCATGATGTATACATCTTGTGAAGAGGAACAACTTGAGATGGTTCGGCCATAATGGAACGTATGGGGAGCTAGAGAATGCCTAAGAAGGTGTACGAGAGCGAGGTGAAAGAACAGAGAGGGAGAGGTAGACCGAATGAGAGGTGGAAGGATGGAGTGAGGAAGTATATGGATGAAGGCGGTGCTGGTTGGGAGGAGGGGCGTCGACTGACTGGGGACAGAGGTGCATGGGGGCGGTTCGTTCGTGGCCACCCCTTCGGGGATCACGGCGTCAGGCAATAGATAGATAGATAAATCTTGTGACGACATCCTACATCAGTGATACTGTACTGTTTATTTCCTATGTGTATGAAGGAGACAAAAGGCAAAACTGATGTAGAAAGTGTCTCCCCACCCAGAGAGACCGTGTT
Organism: Paralithodes platypus; assembly: GCA_032716605.1. Lineage (NCBI taxonomy): Eukaryota > Metazoa > Arthropoda > Malacostraca > Decapoda > Lithodidae > Paralithodes > Paralithodes platypus. The sequence goes on from CM064529.1 coordinate 36,773,711, forward strand.
TTGAACATTTCTTGCATGACAATAACGATGTTGAGGGTTACGATGTATCGTAACAGTGTAACCGGCCGGGTAACTGGGTAGTCATGGTCAGGAAGTTAATGGAGGAGTGAAGCTGTTTGTTGGAGGAAGAAACTATCATTTTATAATACTGACTCCCCCCCCCCCCCCCCCTTTCTCTCTCTCTCTCTCTCTCTCTCTCTCTGAAAAAATGCTGAGTCACACCTAATGACAAGCTTCATCCAGGATTTTTTTTTGACTCAACACGTAAAACAGCCGACGCGAGACAGGAATATATTAGACCTCGTAATCACTACCCAAGAAAATCTATTATCAAACCTGGATGTAGGTGAACATCTGGCAACGTCCGATCATAAAATCTTAAGAATCAACGTTATAAGCAAATATTCCTCAGTAAAAACAACAGGAATGGTTTCGGACTTCAAAAACGCAAATTATGACGGACTTAAGGAATCGCTATCAAACATACACTCAAACCTCATAAATATAAACGAAGTAAATGAACTATGGGGAAATTTTAAGTCTACAATTGCAGAAGCGCATAAACAATTTGTACCCATGAAACCAAAACGTAATACGAAATCCAGTATGCCCCCTTGGTACAGTAGAGACATTGGCAAGGCAATAAGGAAAAGGAATCAACTCCACAAACTTGTACAAAATAACACAAACACTGAAGTAATTAAAAACTTGTACAAAAATAGAAGGGAAGTGAAAAAAATAATTAGGGCGAACAAACCAAATTACGAAATGACTATTGCCAGAGAAAGTGCCACAAACCCCAAACAAATCTACAGTTACGTAAATAAAAATAAACAGATCAAAAGCGGAATCGGACCGCTAATAGAAGATGGCCAGACAATAACAGGTGACACAAACACGGCAAATCTGCTCAACAAATATTTTGGCTCAGTTTTCACAGAAGAAATTATCGATCATACCCTTGAAAATAACACCTCAACTCATGTGATAGGAGATTTCACCATCAGTGTTAGCCAAGTACAAAGCAAATTGAGTAATTTAAATGTAAATAAGACCCCAGGACCCGACATGCTCCACCCGAAAATTATTAAACATGATAAGGACGAAATAGCAAAACCCCTGACACAACTATTTAACTTATCATTACTACAGGGGAATGTGCCGAGTGATTGGAAAGATGCGAACATTACGCCGATATACAAGAAGGGTAGCAAGGCCAAAGCGAGTAATTACAGACCAATTAGTCTAACTTCAATTGTAGGAAAAATCATGGAAAAAATCCTTAGAGATAAGATAGTAGATTACCTCGAATCAAACAACCTAATCAATAATAGTCAACACGGCTTTAGATCAAATAAGTCATGCCTAACAAATTTGATTGAATTTTATAACAAACTATTCACATATAACGACATGACGAAATCACTAGATATAATCTTCTTGGACTTTCAAAAAGCTTTCGACAAGGTGCCTCACCGAAAACTATTGGCTAAACTGGAGAGGATAGTTGTCAAAGGTGAAATTCATTCTTGGATACAAAATTGGCTTACAGACAGAAGACAGAGAGTGGTGATAAATGGAGTGGAATCGGAGTGGGAGCCTGTCACTAGTGGAGTTCCACAGGGTTCAGTCCTTGGACCGGTCCTGTTTCTCATTTACATTAACGATATTGATGTAGGGGTAAACAACACCATTTCCAAATTCGCCGACGATACAAAAATAGGAAATACAGTCCTGAACGAAGATGATAGAAATGCGTTGCAATCTGATTTAAACAAGATATCAGAGTGGTCGAAAAAATGGCAGATGCCCTTCAATGTCGATAAATGTCAGGTGCTGCAGGTTGGTAGCAGAAATATGAAATACAAATACGAAATGAATGGCAAACAAATAAAAACCGCAACGGTAGTAAAAGACCTAGGGGTACTAATATCTGAAAAACCTAAAAACTTCCGACCAATGTATAGCAGCTGCAAATAAGGCAAACATAGCATTGGGCTTTATTAAACGAAAATTTACATATAAACATGAAAACGTAATAGTGCCACTGTTCAAAAGTATGGTGAGGCCCCACCTTGAATATGGTGTGCAGTTCTGGTCACCTTATCTGATCAAGGACATTGTAAGACTCGAGTCAGTACAGCGTAGAGCGACGAAGATGATACCCTCATTAAGAAATACACCATATGAAGAAAGACTTAAACGATTGAACCTGTTCTCATTAAAAAAGAGGAGGTTGAGGGGTCAGCTTATTGAGTGCTTTAAGATACTAAAATGATTCGACAAAGTCGATGTAAATGCACTATTCACATTAAACAATACTAATCAAACTTGCGGAAATGGAATGAAATTAAAAACCAAAAAGGCAAACCTAGATGTCACAAAGAGTTTCTTCACCTACAGTGTGGCGACAGAGTGGAATAAACTACCAGCGAGAGTGGTGGAGAGCGACACAATAAACGCTTTCAAGGGAAGGCTTGACCTCCATCTGCAGAGGGCTTGGGTGATATTAAAAAAAAAAAAAAAAAAAAAATGTATGTATGTGTGTGCACTGTACAGTATGTATATATATATACTGTATATATATGTATGTATGTGTATATGTGTGTGTGTGTGTGTATGTGTGTATATGTATGTACCGGTGTATATATATATATATATATATATATATATATATAGTTTGTAAGGCCAGACTGCCTAGTAAGGACCTTGAGGTCTGTGTGGTCTGTGTATCTATGTAGCTCTATGTAGCTCTCTCTCTCTCTGCCCCCTTAGGTTCTCATTATCTCAGCTCATGAGATTATGTTAATAGTAACGGCGTATTATTATAATTAAAATACCGTCACCGTTTACCTCGGCAGCTAAATCTTCGTAAATAAATGACAAAATATGTAATGTGCATAATCTTTGTGTAATTTATTATTATATAGTAGAATAAATAATCATATAGTCTTGTGGCATAATATCTTCCTTTTTTTTATTTTTGTTCTATGTGAGTGAGGGAGGCAAAAGGCAGAACTGCCTAAAGCGAGTACCTCCCCCAAAGTTGAAAGAGTGACAGGGCCAAAATCAAGGGACGTTCTACCCAAAATGCCTGGACACACTGAGTTTGAATCAATTTAAGTCATAGGAAGAGGGAAAGACTGATTCTGGGAGAGAGTTCCCGAGCTCAGCTGTTGAATAGAAGAAAGTTTGAGAGTAACGTTTCACTCTTGGGTTGGAGAGTTGCACAGAGTAGGGGTGGGATTGTATTGCAAAACGGGTACCACGTGCCCTACGTAAAGGAGGTGGTATACACTGGGAAAGCTCTAGGGAACACTGATTATTATAGTAGCGATAGAATAGCGAGAGAGATGCAACATTGTGGCGAAGAGCGAGAGATTGCAGAGAGTTGGTGAGTGGATGGGAGTTAATGATACGAAAGACCTTCCTTTCAATTTTGTCTAGGAGAGCGGTGTGAGAGGAACCTCCCCACACATGTGAACAATACTCAATACAAGGACGCACTATGCCCCTGTACAGAGCAAGAAGCTGTGCAGGGGTAAAGAACCCCCTAAGGAGGTTGAGCACACCCAGCTTCTGGGAGGCTGCCTTAGCAAGACTGGTAATATGGTCCTTCCAACTGAGAGCAGAAGAAAAAGAGACACCAAGAATATTGAGAGAAGATAAAGGATTGATTTTTGTATTGTTGAAGAATAAGGGATCGTCCGCAGGGAGTTCCTGACGGGTAGATAGATGGAGAAATTGGGTTTTGGAAGCATTAAAGGTAACAAGGTTTTCTATGCCCCAATTGGAGATAGAAGTTAGATCAGAATTTAAGTGTTCTATGGCTTCATTCCGTTTGTCGTTGAGGAATTGCTGCCTTGGGCGTTCTGAAAAACTAATGGAGTCGTCTGCGTATGAATGGATGGGAATTGAGGTATAGTTGAGAAGATCATTTATACAAATTAGAAAGAGAATAGGAGATAGGACAGAGCCCTGAGGAACACCCGAGTTTATAGGGTGAGGAAGTGTGCGATGGCCGTCCACAACCGCAGCTATGGAACGACCGGAGAGGAAATTAGAAACAAAGGCAGAGATGGAGGGATAGAAACTGAAGGAGGGCAGTTTAGAAATTAAAGATTTGTGCCAGACTCTATCGAAGGCTTTCGATATGTCTAGTACAATAGAAAAAGTCTCACCGAAGTCCCGAAAGGAGGATGACCAAGAGTTAGCAAGATATGAAAGAAGATCACCACTAGAGCGACCCTTGAGGAAGGCATACTGGCGATCTGAGAGTAGATTATGGGAAAAGAAATGCTTAAGAAATTTGGAGGCAAGAATAGTTTCAAAAACTTTAGAAATGCAAGAGATGAGAGCAATTGGACGATAGTTGGAGGGTTGCGAGCGGTCACCCTTCTTTGGGACAGGTTGAATGAGAGCAAACTTCCAGAACGAAGGGAAGACGTTAGAGGATAGACAGAGACGAAAGAGTTTGCCTAAGCAGGGAGTCAGCATGGAAGCACAGTTTTTGAGTACAACAGGAGGAACACCGTCCGGACCGAACGCCTTATTAGTATTAAGCCCAGAGAGGGTATAAAGTACATCTTTAGAAGAGATTAGGATATTAGGCATAAGTAAGAGAGAGGAGGGTGGAGAGGGAGGAATAGCACTGGAATCATCCAAGATGGAGTTTCTAGCAAAAGTTTGAGCGAAGAGTTTAGCTTTGTCAGAGGAAGAAGTGATGGTTGTGCCATCAGAGTGGGAAAGGGGAGGGAAAGACGAGGAAGAGAAATTGTTGGAGAGGTTTTTGGCTAGATGCCAGAAAGCTTGGGAAGAGCTAGAGTTGGATAGTTCAGTGCATTTATTATTGATGAAAGAGCGCTTGGCAAGTCGAAGAACAGACTTGGCTTGATTCCGGGCAGAAACATAGGAAGAATGAGAGTTTTGAGTTTTAAGGCGTCGGTACCGTTTGAATGCTGCCTCTTTATTGCGGAGAGCAGTAGAACAGGCGTGAGTAAACCAAGATTTTTTACCATTAGTCTGAGAGAAAGAGAATGGAATGTATGCTTCCATGCCCAATAGGATTACCTCGGTAATGCGTTCAGCACTCTCCGAGGGTCCCCGGCCACGGAGGCAGAAATCATTCCATGGGAAATCAAAGAAATACTGCCGGAGAGCCTCCCAGTTGGCAGCGCCAAAGTGCCACAAGCGCCGCCGGCTAGGAGGATCGGGTGGCCATACTGGAGAGATAGGACAGGTGACAGAGGTAAGTTTATGGTCGGAGGAGCCCGAAGGAGAGAAAAGATCGACAGTATAAGAAGAAGGGTTAGAAGTTAGAAACAAGTCAAGAATGTTGGGCCAATCTCCGATGCGATCCAGGATACGGGTGGGTTGCTGAACTAACTGCTCTAGGTCATTTAGGATAGAAAAGACGTAGGCTTGTTCACCAGGTGGGTCAGTAGTGTGAGAGGAGAGCCATTGGCGGTGGTGAATGTTGAAATCTCCTAAGATGGAGATTTCTGAGATAGAATGTGTTCCACTGTAGAGTTAGATGGAGATTTCTGAGATAGAATGTGTTCCACTGTAGAGTTTAGATAGTCAAAGAATTTGGGAAAGTTGGTAGAGTTAGGGGAAAGATAGACAGCACAGAAATATTTAGTAAGAGAATGACAGGAAGTTTGAGCCATAAAGTTGATAATTCAGAGGAGTCGAAATCGTGAACACGAGAGCAAGTGAGTTTGTTGTGCACATATGCACAACATCTGCCTTTGACTTTGAAACTAGGATAGAGAAAGTAGGAGGATACAGAGAAAGGGCTGCTGGATGTTGCTACAGACACCTGAGTTTCGGTGAGGATATGTACATGTAGTATATGTACATATACATCTCTCTGTATTATCAAGGCTTAGATTCGCCTGTCTATTGCCCTGTCTCTCTCTTTTCGCTGCTACGACATGACTTATATTTACCATGTTGTTTCTGTATGTAACTGTAATGCTTCATGTACTAAGAAATCAACCATACAAGGAGCCATTCATAGAACTAAATATTCAGTACAATTTTACAGTCTATAGCCAAACTCTTTCAAAATGGGTTGTATATATAAAATATAATATCCTTAACATACATTATGAAAGACTTTATAATCAATCTGTGTTAAATTTGGTTCTGGAATAGTTTTGTATTTAACCATTGAAGACAAATCTGTTGTATTTTTGTATAGTAAACCACGAAGTTTGTCCGTAACTGTACACCTTCCAGCTACATGTCCATCTCTATCACTACATTATCCTTCTCCTTAGAGTTGTCACCAGCCACCTACTCTGTATGTCACATCTCTCTCAGCATCTGGTTCTTTCTTCTTCCAATTGTTCACGCTTTTCCCACTTCCTGTTATCCTTTCCTTGCCATTCACTTATGTTCATTTAAACTCTTCCCATTAATGTATGTACCTTCGTTTTACTTTCACTCCCCTTAACCTTCTCTTCTCAGCTTACGTATTTCTTCTATTCATTCTTACACACACACACACACACTCACACGTATATATATATATATTATATAATTATATATATATATATGATAATTTTTAGTTATATTTTGTCCTCATTTGTTCATTTCCTCTTTTCCATTTCCTAAACCTTTCATTGTTCCAAATAAAAACATATATATTCTCCTTTTACAAGTGTATATTAAAAATTCATAACTGCCTTACAAATAGTATTTTCTTGCCCTTTCTTCATCTCTTTTTTTAACCAATCTTTTCCTCGACCATCAGATCTCTTATCTACCAACACATTCCTATTCTCCTCCCTCACCTCTATACTACTTTTAATTTTCATCTAACGTTCGTCTCTATCTATCCAATCAAAGTTTTCATTGACCCATTATATTTCTCTCTCCCCAACCTTTCCTCCGGCCTTCTCATTCAGATAGGGTCAATATTTCATACAAGGTCTTTGTGGTGGTGGTGGTGGTGGTGGAAGGGACGAATGTGGTAGTTATGGTGGTAGTAAGAGAGATGGTGGAAGCGGTAGTGATAGTAGTGTTTATGTTCGTGGTGATGGTGATCGCTGTATGGGTAAGGGTGGTGGTAGTGAGTGTGGTGCTGCTGGTGTCTTTCTTCAGGATAACCAGGCAGTGGTTGTGATGGTGTTGACGGTTGAGGTGTTATCGTTGGTAGTGAGTGTGGTATTGTAATTTGCGATGGTGACGATTGTGGTGGCTGTAGTAATATCGACTGGTGTCGTCTTAGTAGTAGTGAAGGTCCCGCCTTCTTTTACATGGCCTTTGGTTTTATCCTTTTACCTCTTGGCCACCTGAGTGTCCATCACCGTCACTCCTTCCTCAACATAACTACATTGACTGGCATAGTTTGCTCTTGGGATTCAGCAAACTAAAACGGGCCTTAACCATAATCATTAGAAAGCACTATGTATCGCTTTGCTCGTCCCCCCCACCCTCCCCTCTACATACAAACACAAACACACATATCGATCCCCCCCCCTTCCCTACATACACCAAACACACATATCGATCCCCCCCCTTCCCCCTACATACAAACACAAACACACATATCGATCCCCCCCCCTTCCCCCTACATACAAACACAAACACACTATCGATCCCCCCCCCCCTTCCCCCCAAATACAAACACAAACACACATATCGATCCCCCCCCCTTCCCCCTACATACAACACAAACACACATATCGATCCCCCCCCCCCCCCGTTATAAATTGTAAATAGGGGTGGCCCTTTGCTCTTCCTAAACTAAGGACTAAAGATCAAGCTACCGATACCATATGCCTGTATGTAATTAAGATTAACACATGTCATTAAGTTAAATTAATACAAAATCTCAACTATTCTTCCCTTTCTAATTTTATGTCCTGTAAAATATTATTTTAGCAGTTATATTTGTGTTTATCATAAATACTTGTTAAAGTTATTTTAGGATCAGACTATATTACAAGATTTTCCACATAGTCAATTGTAATAAACTATTCCACTCAACAAATATCTTCCAACATAAACACATAATATTGCCGATACAAAACTCTGATAGTTTACAATGTAAGTGTTAAAGGTTGCGCTGTCTTGAACACCAATAATGATACATCTATTTGGAGTAATATAGAACAACGCAAGTAGATATTACAATGTATTATTGTATCGCCAATATTTCAGGAATGTAACCATATTGATGCTCACGAGTTAGTTATTAGTTAACTTTCAAAAATACTCAGCTCTCTCTTTATACGAATTAATTGGGCAAAATTTCGAAGACATTATTTTCTTAAAGTAAAATTCGTTGTAAGCAAGAAGCTTTGGAGACTATGTACCACCCTTGTTATAATAAAATCATCAGTAAAACAACATTAACCCCTTTAGCACCGATGATGTCTGATTCATAATACTCTGACAACAACTAGACGCTTATTATTCAGGTTAGGAAGGCCCTCTATCAGTTAAAGGATTCTAATTCTCTCAATTTATCATTTTACCACGAATCATCCTTCATAAGCTCCATAAAATTGTCTAAGTACATCTAATAAAACACATCAGGAGAGGAAGTGTGGCTACATCATGCTATGTTGGAACGTGGTAACAAAAAATACAAGAAATACTTACAATTTGGACATTTCTGTTTGAAATTATGACCATTTTGACCTCTTGAGAAAGCATATACGTGCATGTTATTCCGAGAAAAATAATACAATCCCCACCCCCCACCCCTCTCTCTCTCCCTCTCTTAGATCTCTAACCCGTGGAAATAACGTCCTTGACCTTGTACTTTCAACAAAAGAAGAATTGATAGAACATTTGAATGTCGGTGATGAATTCAATAACAGCGACCATCTTATGATAACTTTCAGTTTAAAGTTTACTAGTAACGAACCAAATAGCAGCATCGAGAAAGTCCCTAATTTTAAGAAAGCACATTTTCGTATACTTAGAGCAATGTTTAAAGAAACAGATTGGCGCTTTCTAATTAACAATAACGACATAAATACATCTTGGGAATTATTCGCAAACACTTACTAAAAGCAGTGCAAGACTGCATACCATCTAACATACGGCGTACAGGCCATAACAATAAGCCCAAATGGTGGGATAAAGATAATTCAAACTGTCTGCTTGCTAAAAAGTTTGCTAAGGGTAGATTAAAATCCTAATTAAATTACGAAGAACGGGTGAAATTAGTAAAACTACGACGCAAAGCCAAACAGTTAATTAAGCAAAGTAAAAAGACCTTGGCGTTACATTTTGCGAATCAAATTTAGTAAAACAAACCTGAAAGAATTCTATACTTATATCAGATAGAAGAACGTAGTTACTTCAACTGTTGGACCGTTAGTCAATGAAAATGGAGAATATACCAAAGACGAAGTACAAATGAGTAATGTCCTCAATACCTTCTTTGCATCAGTTTTTACTACAGAATACTCCGGGATGTGTGCCGTGGGAAAGCGTCTGCTACAGGTATTCCTTCATGGAAGACGCTTGATTTGCCCAGTAGTCGGTTGTTGGGGGATTGTTTTCATCACTGATGGACAAGAATGACCCTTGGTCGATGATGGCCCACTGCTTTTGAAATCTTTTGAAGAGGAGAATGTCAGGGGAAGAGGACGGCCCCAGACATTTCACAAAGACATACTTGAATAAGACCTCCAACAAGATGTGGTGACAGCAAGCCAACCACAGCATGGGACAGCCCAACTCCTGCTCAATGTGAATGAAAGCAGCTTGGATCATCCCATTGTTCACAGCTGTGGTGTCGAATCCCAGTCCAACTATTTGCTCCAAAATACCTAAAGCCTGAACTTCCTGGAGTACCGTACGGATGCAGCCTGTTCTCGTCCAGTGCCGTCCACCGTAGCGGGTACACCAAGAAGCTCCTCGACTCCATCACCCGTCACTAGAACCGTAATCCGGTCAACCTCCTTTTTCTCCTTGGCGATATCTTCCAAGAGTTTCCCATCCCAGTGCAAGATTAACTCAATGACTGCAGGGTGTTATATAATAAATACAGTCATCACTGTGGCACTTGTCATATGACTATTGCCGATAATCTGTGTAGTACAAGGCCAGGGTGGCAGGCAAGCGAGTCAAAGCAGCGCGAGTCTGCCCCATCCATTGCCCACAGTGTTTGGGCGCGCACTGGTGTCAGTGGAAGACATCTCCAACTCCCTTACAGACTTTGGGATTGCAGAAACAGCTCAAACTTGCTATTTTTTATCGATTTAGCGTCATCTGTGCAATATCATTGCATGGAAACCAGTGGTCGTACAGACATGATTCAGGTGTCATTGGAAAGGTCTATTGCCCTCCTTTCAGGGATATACATTCTAGCTCTTGTTTATACATGAAAATGTGTAGGGAATGAAAGTCGCTTTTAGTCCAAAACCCCTGTATGGTACAGTGGTGACCAAGCAATTTTCATATAACAAGTGCCGCAGCAATTGTGTTATTGGACCTGAGCTTTGAACTTTCGGGTCAACTCTTCTCCCATCTCCTTTCGGATCCTGTCCCGGGATCTATGAACAGTTGCTGGCGAGAATACCAGCTCATCCAGGTCATCACCCAAATTCTGTTCTACTGCTGCAAAGGACGACGTTGATTGTCTCACGGACAAGTTGTTGCGATTCCAAGCAGCGATGAGATTCGGGTCCACAAGGGCATTCCTTCGCCTTCTCTTTGGAGTTTGGACCTTAGTGGTGTGGGGCACTTGGTAAGTCTCGTCGGCATCATCCTCTTCTACCGTGTTGGTTTCAGTGCTGCTACCATCCGCCGATTCCGCCTCCAAGCGCACCACCTCCATGAGCTGTGTCACCTCAGCATCTGATTTTGTCTTCCTAGCCATGGCTGCAAGATCCTTCTTCCACTTTTCAGCCTTCTTCTTCACTGTCTTCTGGTCCACCCCTGCAAAGCTTGGCGGCATCCGGTCTTCCCTCTGCGAGATGAGAAAATCTTTGTCCTCCTCAGGGACCTTGGAGGAGGATAGCGCGGAAGAGTGAGCCACTTGAGTGATCCCTCAAAATTCTCCTACAGCTGTGAAATTGTGTGTGAACAATCCTTTATAAAGGTGTAATATGGGCAAGAGTAGCCCGGACCCGAAATCCTTCATTCGTACATTTGAGACACCCTAATATATAATTATATATATATTTATATATACATATATACTGTATATATATTTATATAATTATATATTATATATATATATATATATATATATATATATATATATATATATATATATACATAATTATATTAAAAACAAAAAATCTGTATTCCAACTACTCCCTCTCGGTCATAAGCTGAGAGCCTGCACACTCAACCGCTGAACACGGTGAGGCCCGTGAGGTCTTTTTCCAGTCTAGGGAGTAAAAACATGCGAAGCACCCCAGCTCGTAGCATCCACATCTCTGAAGCTGCTCCGCCTCCGTGCTTCACATTCTCATTCCCCAGACTCGGACCCTCACTCTCAGAACGCCACCTATTGAGCAATAATCTCACTAGGCATTGCCCCCATGTAACATATTTTGAATATGAGAATATTCATACAATGCTATTTAATCAGGGAACAATGAGGGTATTTATTTTTTTGGCAGTTCGGAGTGCTCTGGTAATGCACTGACACTAGGTACAGCACAAATTCCATCCCAATAATATATAATATATATATATACTGTATATATATATATATATATATATATATATATATATATATATATATATATATAAATATATTTTGTTGAATGTCATACTAAGTTGTCCATTGCAGAGCTTCTTGGCTATGCTTTCTCTTCTTCTGATGGCTTTCTTGGCCTCCTCATGGAGGTTAATGGTTATGGATCAGCTCTCCATAAGTCATCATCGGGACGTCCCTGGTTGGTGACATCGGCTCTCTAGTTGTCTTTAGTTGTCTACTCCCAGCCGGGATCAAACCTCCAACATTCAGAACGAGTGTCCAAACATTTAATCCACTACACCTCGGCGTGGTGTATTGGATTAAAAGCTTGGACAGGCTCTGAATGTCGGAGGTTCGATCCTGATTGGGTGTATTTAAATATTATATTAGCTCGCGTGATTTGTGAGATATACTTTATATATATACCGGTATATATATATATATATATATATATATATATAAATATATATATATATATATATACCGGTATATATATATATATATAAGCCTGTACCTTTGATATATTGCTCAATGAACATTTCTAATGCCTCTTTCCCACTGGTGAGACAAGTCACGATTTTCGTCGCCGACACTAATAAATTGGCACATTCGTGACATGTCTCAACACCTCTCATGAAAAATCGTTTGACTCTCAAGGCCTCTCAAGGCCTCATAAGGGCCCTCGCGTGTCGTCGCATATGTTCGGACCGTTCAAAATTTTGGACGAGGAGTCACGAGGATTGGTTGCCCTCGCAAGCATCGTCGAGCATCGCAGAGGGATCTTCGAGGGCTTCTGCGATCATCTGCAACATCGGCGAGACATCGCGGAGGGTTTCACACAAAAAAAACTTTGCAACACTGCATGGATGCTCACCGATGCTCTGCTCGCCGATGCTCTCAGATGTTCCGCCGATGCTCTCAGATGTTCCGAGAACATCGACGATGCCAAAGAGCACCTTCCGCGAGGTGGGTAAAAAAAAATATTAGGCCTATAGTGGACCTGATGAACCCTTTTTTCTATGCACCTCTCGTGGGGGGTTCACCTATTTTGTTTTCTCTTTCTCTCCTTTTCTCTCTTTCTCTGGTTTGTATCCATTCAGCCCCATTCAGCCAACTGTTTTAAGACGTTTATCCCCATCCAAGTATCGATATCTTCCTGGCAAGCGATAGCGAACCAGCATTATATGGAGAAATCGGCTTCGCCGGAGAAATGTTTCTATCGAAAAATATACAAATTTAGCTTGCTCTCAAAACAAAAATATATATATGTTGGCTCGCTACCGCTCACCAGGAAAATATTGAAACCTGGATGGGGGTAAACGTCTTAAAACAGTAGGCAACGGGGCCGAACGGATTATAGGCAAAGAGAGAGGGAGAGAAAGAAAACAAAAAGAGGAGGGAGAGAAAGAGAAAACAGCGAGGTGGGCTCAATGTTTACGTTACGGCTTAGCCTAATTAAGCCCACCTCGCTGCTTTCTCTTTCTCTCCCTCCTCGTGTTTTTTTTTTTCTTTCTTTCCCTCTCTCTTTGCCTATAATCCGTTCGGCCCCGTTCAGCCTACTGTTTTAAGACGTTTACCCCCATCCAGGTTTCAATATTTTCCTGGTGAGCGGTAGCGAGCCAACATATATATATTTTTGTTTTTGGGTCGTTTTTCTGGTCCCCTTTCTTCCTCATGGTTAACCCCATTAGTTTTCATATTTTATGACGTTCGGCCCATTAGTTTGGCTATTTTAAGACATTTCACCCCTTTTTGTTGTAAATATTATGACTTTTCGTGTCATTTAGGCATCGAGTTTTTCCTGGCTAGCGATAGCGAGCCTGTACTTTTTGAGGAACCGGCCTTCGGCCAGGATATTTTTCTATCGACAAATGTACAAATTGATCTTGAAGGAGGGTGTTGGGGGGTGCTTTATATGCTTGATGGAGGTCTAGGGATGAAACTAGGGATGAAATAGAAAAAAAAAAAAAAACGAGGAGAGAGGGAGAGAAGAGAAAACAAAAAGAGGCGAGGTGGGCTCAATTTTTAAGCCGTAACGCAAACAATGAGCCCACCTCGCTGTTTTTTTTCTTTCTCTCCCTCTCTCCTCGTTTTTTGTTTTTTTTTATTTCTCTCCTTCTCTCTTTGCCTATAATACGTTCGGCCCCGTTCAGCCTACTGTTTTAAGACGTTTACCCCCATCCAGGTTTCAATATGCCGAACCATCGTTTGAATCGCCGAAGACGTCACAGAACATACACGGCGAGTCTTCTTTCATCCCTGCATGATTTTGCAAGATATTTTTGAAAATGTGACATGCCTCGCATAGGCCATCGGCGAAACATCGCTCACTTCGCCATAACGTCGCAGAAGGTCGGCGATTGCGTCGCCGACATCGGCGACATCTTCGCTGAGTATAATTTGTCGTCTGTTTGTAACGGTCGAAATCGTGAACGTCGCACGTATTCTTGCGAATTTGACAAAACAAAGTCATCGGCGACGACTTGTCTCACCAGTGGGAAATGGGCATAAGATGCGTTCATGCGAACAATGTGCATTTACATATATGATATACTGTAGTAGTGCCTGTCCAAAGAAAGTGCCCAAAATGTTCAATTTGGCAGCCATTTTGTTTATGCTAATTAGATGGTCAAAAAATCAAAATTCAGCTTGGGAACAGGGCTAGTCGAATTCAGCATACCGTAATTATGTTAAGAAGTCACTAGGATAGCTAGGCCACCCTTCTGGTGAAATACGTAGTAATATATTTTCAACATGCAATATATCAATACTGGTTGAGATTTTGAATAAATCTTATAGAACTGTTTAGGCTTAGAACACCTTGTGTTATCATTTCCCAAAGTTATGACCTTCCCTCAATGGACACCCTATATATAATAATATTATATATACATATGTGTATATATAAATATATAAGGTATATCTCACAAATACATGTGAGCTAATAAATATTTAAATACACCCAATCGGGATCGAACCTCCGACATTCAGAGCGTGTCCAAGCTTTTAATCCAATACACCACGCATTGTGACATCTGACGCGGTCCAGGATATATAAAGACATTGAATCAATATATTAATCAAGACACTATTTGCTCATATACATGGAGGGTAAATACAATTGGAAGAAGTTCTTTTCTAAGATGAACCTGTAGATGATCAAAGTAAGCGAACCTAATGAGAATAATATTCTTATGCTTAATGGCGTATTTTGTAAAATGGGTATCATCATCAGAAAGTGAATTCCAAACATTAAAAAACAAAAATTATGCTGCATTCAAAACTATGTACATGTAAACTAAATTCAAGTAAAGCTTACACGAATTTAGTAACCATGCATAAATGAACAACATGAACTCTTTTAAAAGTCATATAGCACGGTGTAATATTAGCAAAATTCAAGTTTATTTTCAGAAAATACATTTCAATGGACACCATTAAACAAATGCACACATACTATTGTAGTGTATGTAATTAAAGTTAATTCAATGTCCAGTAAACTAAACTGTATTGATTCTTTCGAACAATAACATAAATAATTGTCAAGTTAACTAATAAGCATAAGAGACCTTTATGTAGCTGAAAGGACTATGAATGACGAAGGCTGACTAAGATATCATTACGGTCGGCTTGATAATTATGTTGATTGTGATAGGTGCGTGTTAGATGTAACCTTCGTGTTCGTATATTCGTGATCCAAGGTCTGGAGAAGTGGACACCAATAGAGTTTTATTATATAATAATTCTGCAGCTAATAGGGTTATTCAGAGTGATTGGATGTAGCTTATATTAATATTAGAACACAAGAGGTACGTTTAAGCAAACTGTAAGAAATATATACCAATTAATATATTGTGTTTTCGTTCCATTTTTATATTCAAGAAAAAAATCGTGTGTATGACTTTGTCTATTTTCCTGTTTTCTCACTGAAGATTAACATTCATGTTCATGGTCGATTGCAGGTTTGCCAATTCAACATGTTACTTGGTATCTTGTAATGGCCTCCAGCTTTGTGTATTTAACTTGGATCTTATTTCCAGTAGTTTCCTTTAATTATGTTTACCCTGGAGGGTTATATATGGTCTTGCTATGCTTATGCAATTATCTCCGAAATATTTTGGGATTAAAAAGACATGAACAGGTCTATTAAAGTATCCATTATCGTTAAATGTTACGCTCTAAAAATATATGGGGTAGTTCTAAGCACAACTAAAATACAAATAAAAACGTATATGAAATACTCGAAGGTAAATTACTTTTGATGAATACAACTCGGTTAAATTAATCTTTGCATTTTTACAGTGTACTTTAAGGTTCATTAATTGCCCCAGTCTAGTCATACAATATAATTGTTTTTTCTAGTTACATTTGTCATATTTGTTACTCAGATCCATATATAGTTCCATTGTTTGTGCTATCATAATATTGCCTTGATTCTTTAAAATGTATGTGTTTAATTTAATGTTGTGTCTGTTTTTTTTTTTCTAATATGAATAATTTATGTGATATATTTTGCAGTCTTTATTCGAACGTAAAAATGCGTACTATTGACTTTGCCTTCACCTCCCTCTCCATTAGTTATCGTTTCTCGATTCATGTTAGTTATTACCCCAGGCAGATCCCATTGGGCCTTCTCTTACTGATTCTACTTTTGTCTCTTCGCTAATAGGCTTCTTTTTTAACTCTTGCTACACAATGTTTCTATCTCCTCTGCTACTTCCTATTTTACCTCGTTCTTGTTCATGTCCTCCTCTGTATCACCCACTCTCGGCTATGCTTCCCTGTTCTCCTCTCCCCCTCCCTCTTACTCCTCTCCCCACCTCCTTCTAATAATTATACTCCTAGTCTTTCTCATATCACCGTATCCTCCTCCTCCTCCACCTTTCTTCGTCCCTGTGTTCACCTTCTATCGTCTTGTGTTTGTGTTTTTTTTTCACCACTTCCTAATCCGCTGCTCTTCAACTTGTTTGCACTTCTTCTTCTTCTGTTCCATCTTCTCTGTCTATATTGTGTGTGTTTCTGTACCTCCTCTTCCCCTCACGCTTACTCCTACAGAACAGGTCCAGTACAGTAATTCCTTTGGAGTTATTTCTTCTTTCGTGGATGTGACTGTGCCTATCGCATAATCGAAGTATTCTTAGCAATGAGTCACTATAGCTTCCCCGGGCGTATTACAAGTATTATTGTGTACAAGTCTGGTTTCTCACAGGCTTTTGTTGGCCACACTTAATATGAATTGTCCATTGTTTTATGTAAGGCTTTGTTAACTCTTTCAGTACCATTCCAGGGGGAATTGTAGGCACCAATCGAACAAGGCTAGACCCAGGAGAGGCTATAGGCATGTGATACGGAGTCGTTGGAGCTCCTGTTACATTTGCTTGGCCTCTCTTACTGATTTTCTTTGTGTCTCACTTACACCAAGAGTAATCCAGGTAGCTCTCATAAAACACTCTCTCTCTCTTTAACTCTACACCACACAAGCACACTGTACTTCTTTTCAATACACCAAAATTAAAAAAAACAACAAAGACAGATAACACAACATGTCACAGCCTCCGAGTCCCCAGGCGGGGGGGCATATATGCCCCGACAACATAGGTTGGACACTCACCCAATGGCCCCCCCCTAAATGTCTTGAAACATTCGTGGCCTTTCCTCTAACTTCTACTCTGTTGGACACCACCTCTCTTCTGTCAACCCTGATCTTCTCTTTCTCACCGAAACTCAGTTTTCTGGTACTACTGACAGCAAACCCATTTCTGTACCCTCCTACTATCTCTATCCTATTTTCAAAGCCAAAGTTGGATGCTGTGCATAAGTACACAACAAACTCACTTGCTCTCATTTTCCCGACTTAGACGCCTCTGAATTCTTAACTTTATGGCTCAAACTATCCTGTCACTCTCATACTAAATATATCTCATACTAAACTCCTCTGACTTTCCAAATTCTTTGACTGTCTAAACTCTAAAGTGGAAAACATCCTATCCGTCTCTCCTTTCTCAGAAATCTCCATCGTAGGAGATTTCAACGTTCACCACCGCCAATGGCTCTCCTCTCATTCCACTGACCAACCTGGTGAACAAGCCTACATATTTTCTATCCTAAATGACCTAGATCAGTTGGTTCAGCAACCCACCCGTATTAGTCCATGAGCCAAGACCCGAATTTTGGGATATCGGTACCACCCGGGGTGACTAATTCTCTTAGGTGTTTTTAGCTTGCTACATGTCTCTAGTTTATGTTTTGATATGATAGCCCTTGCACATTGGTAGCTTAATGGTCGTTATCACTTCTTGAATAGACATACCCTACCGAAAATTCCGAATTTTTTTAAAATGTCAAATTTGGGGACAGGAATGCCTAAATGTCAACAAAATGCATATAGTAATTGTCACATTTAATACAAGTCCTGTAAATACACACTAAGCATGCCATGGGCTTGTACATACTATTATGGCAAATTACTACTCCTAAATATCATCTACGTCAGACTCGGAATCTGACTGTTGTGCCACCGGCTCTTCTTCAATAGCCTTGTTCTGACATGTCTGTAACCTGCACATGTCCGTGCATTTTAGACCATTGCTGAGGCAAGTACACTTAGGGAGTTCGCATGACCGCACACACTTGCAAGACAGTAGCTGCATAACAGCATCTGGTGCTGGTGAGCCTCGCATCCAGTTGACGGCAAGCTTACCGTCCTCATCTGTCATCCAACCGCAGTCTGTTGGGTTCGCAACAAATGGCTGGCTCTGAAGACTTCTCCTCCAGATCGCAGCCTGGTAGTTTGCACGCAGTGCATGCATGAAGAGGCAGTCCTCACAAGGAGGGAGTTGACTTGACTCTACCTCTCCACGTCTTGCACAGAACAGCTCATACCGAAGCTTGTTTACCTTAGTTGTGTGGGTAGATGGTAGGTACATGTGGCAGGTGATTTCCTGTAGCTTCTCAAAGAGTTCAGGAGACACTTCCCATGAGCGTCCAAGTTCGTGAAAAGCATGCTGGTATGTCTTGTCCATCTTCACCTGCTTGAGTGTCGTCATCTTCCCTCGGCCAGCGAATGCACTGACGGTATCACAGCCTGTAAAGGCATGCATACCAATCAATGAATCACACACGCTGCCTCCCAGTGTGCGGCTCAGTGTGGTGATATCCAGGAATCTTGTCCGGTTCTTCGTCCCGCACTTCTGGAACAGATGGGATGGGATCTTGTGGCACATGCCAAGACACAACACCATGACGTCTGTATCTTCTGCAGTGATGATGACAGACTTGTTCCCAGATTCTGCTGCATGAAGTGCATGGAGAAGAAGGCGTGTGTCTGCTTCTTCTTGAGTTGACTTAAGCTCAGGAGCCTCTTCCCACTGCTCTTTGGTGATCTTGAAGCAGCGCTGCTCACATGTGACATACAGCTCCTTGTCCTTGAGCTTCTCCCTGTGCTGTGGTGCCTTCCATTCTTCTACCAAGAACTTGATAAGACTTGCCTTGTTGGAGGAACTACCGAGTAACTTTCTCCACTGCTGGATGTTGTGCCCAGGTTGAATGTTCTTGAAATGAATTCCTGTGCCTGCACTTCTTTTGGCTCGTTCTGCATCCTTGATGGATGTCTCCTTGTAGATATCAAACACAACATCAATGCGCCTGCTCTTAGCACCTTCATGAACAGCGTGACTCAGTGCTGTACCTGCAAGCTGTGAAAAAGTTTTGTCGTTTCCCTTCAGTTTGTGGACCAGGCTCATCCCATCAATTATGGTAGCAGAGGGCTCGGGTATCACTTCTGCAGGAGAAACATTCCTCTCTAACTCCTTTGCGAGGGCAGCCTTGTTGGTCTTGCGGAGAGACCCATCACCGCTGGCAAGTGCCCAAGGCAAAGGCCCCAGGGGATGAGCCAAGACATCACTCATTTTGAGCTTTCTGTTCTCGGCAACAAGGATCATCTGGCCAAATAGGTTCCTGTCAGCCTTTAAGATAACCTCCTTGGCATGGTCTTGTGAGCGTGGCTTCATTCTGATGTTAGTGAACGTTCTCAGTTTCGTCTTCGTCATCGTGTCATGAAACTGTATAGTTGGCGTATCGATCTCCAGGC
Source organism: Paralithodes platypus (assembly GCA_032716605.1). Lineage (NCBI taxonomy): Eukaryota > Metazoa > Arthropoda > Malacostraca > Decapoda > Lithodidae > Paralithodes > Paralithodes platypus. Next base: position 36,793,480 of record CM064529.1, read on the forward strand.
GCTCTTCCTTGAAGGCTTGATATGCATCCTCTCCTATTCTGTAGAAGGTCTTTGACAACTTCTGGTGGTGCCATAGTCGCAGTTGACAAACTGACAAGATCTTCTTGCTCTGCGTTGAAGGGGTTCAACCAGCTGGTCTCCATCAGTTGAACTAAAGATTGGACATCGGCCTCATCTCTTCTAATCCTGGGCATCTGTAGGTCTGGGTGGCTGAAGTCAGTATACTTTTGGCCTACTACCATAGTCCTGAGCTGCCTTAAGTACCTGCTGCGATACTCCGATGTCAGGTAGTACCTGGCGACAGCTCCGCCTTTCAGGCTGAAGCCTTTTGTGCCCCCTGGTGTCTGGGTGTCTTTGTTGATCGTCTCTTCGATTGTCTGGTCCACAGGGATCCGTCCAAAGGGATTCTTGCTACCGATCTGGACCGAAAAGCCACCTTGCATGAAGTGTTCATGGACCTCTGGGTGTTCAATGGGCAGTCGAGACATCAAGGCATAGTAGTAGGTTAGGAACCGGGCATAGTTCACTTTGTCATAGGCAAAACACCACGGTATCATCTGTCGGATTGCTCCTAGGTGGAGCATCCAGTTGCCTTCTCTGGAGGCTCGAATTAAGTCCAGCATGATCTCAACCATGTCCAGGTATGACATCCAGAATGCTGAGAGGTTGTGTTCATCTCTGAGGGTCTCAAGATAAACTTGGAAAAGCTTCATGATATGTGTGCATGATTCACTCTCCATCAGCTCTTGAAAGAGTCCCTGAGACACATTGCTGTGAAAGCTGTTGATGTCCTTCAGTGTTTCATCTAGATGGTGTATGTCCCTTGAATGGTTTTCTTCTAGCCATGAAAGGAAGCCTTTCCATGCAAGCCTCATCAGTGCTTCATACACGAGCTTGTGTAGTCTCACTGCTCTGTTGTACCTCTTGCCGTTCATCACTCCTGACACTGATCCTTCTGCGATGATACCTGATTCCACACACAGATCTCTAAGACCTGCATCTTGAAACCTGTTTCCTATGGTGGAGATGAGATTACAGATTGTGTGGAAGACGCCCATCCTGATGATAATGTTCTTGAACTTCTCTTGTTTCCAGATAACTTCGGCAGCTTTGGCATAGAGTGCTTGATCAAACACGCACACAATCTTGTTAAGCTGTAAGGACTGCATGATAGCATGCGTTTGTTCCAAGATTTCATTAACGGTGGACATTTCTGTTGCGGGAGCATTGATAGTGGGCAGGTAGCTTACAGTGTCCTGAACCACTGCAATGTCTCTGCGCATTTTGATGTTGAACCCAGTCCAACTGCTGATGGACTGGTCCTCATGGTCTGACATTCGAGTAAGAAGCCAGATATGGTTCTTTGTCTTTGAATCCTGGACTTCCTTGGTAGTGTCGACATACGCAGTCTCAATCCTAGGTGGCCCTGCCCGCCGCCCAACATTGTATATTGGCAGCATTGATGATGTCTGAGTGATGCTTCTTATCTTGGACTTGGTAATCTCTGGCAGGACTTTCTCTGGCACAGAGCCTGCAACCTTGGACTGGACAGCAATGCCATTGACTCTATGAGAAGTACCTGCTCCACTTAGGGTCTCTTCAAGTCGGTCAATGTTATCCCAGGCCAGGGTTGTGAACACACCAGGGTAGATGTTTGCTGGCAGTGGAATGTCATCCTTTGAGCATTCCAGCTTCTGGATACAAAGGGCTTTATCGATCTCCTCAAACATTGAGTAAGACACACAGTGACCAAGACGATTCAGAGTTCGGATCAGTTCTGTGTTTCCTGTCAAAGACTTTACAGCATTGGTCAGCAGTACGTGCTTGGGTGGTTTTGTCTTGCCACTGGTAACAGCAAAGACCAAGTCACTGCCAAAGGAAGTGGCAAGACGTTGAGCTCTTTCAGAGGGAGTTTCACACTCACACTCTCCTGTCAGCAGGGTGTGCAGGAATTGAGTGACTGCTGCAGGAATGACATTCTGATCTGTATCGGGAGGCCATGGCTGACTCACATCTTGTTTATTGATCTCATTCCTCAGCTGCATTCCTGCTTTGGTTAAGACATCTTCAGAGTTAGCTGCTCTTGCTTCTTGCAGGTCTTTTGCCATTTTGTGTGCTTGCCGGGCAAGGTCGTCCATTGAGAGGCTGCGTGGATAGATTAGAAGCTTTCCTTTCTCATCTGGGACAAAGCGTAGTGATTCTCCAAACTCGGTTTCAATCTTTCGGCGAACATGTTTCTTTGTCGCTGGTTTCAGTTGGATAATACCACGGGACATCATGGATCTCTCAAGCCTAGATGTGAGGTTTGTCATAGGCAGTACCTCTGGGTTGGGGAATAATTTGGTCCTTATATACAAGCAGAGTTCCTCGAGGGCTTCTGTCTCAACCTCTTCGTAGCGTGCTTCCTCGCTTTCTTCCTGATTTTCACCTGCACCCGACCTGGCGGCCGCTGGGAAATCATCTTTTGTGAAGAGTTTGTAGCCCGACTTGTGGTAGTGACCCTCTGCAGCAACAAGGTCTCTGCTAACTAAACCAAGGATTCTCTGGTTGAGTTTCCTTATTGCTGCTCTGCGAATCTTCTCATCTGCTCGTAGCTCAACACACTGTATGAGTGGCTCCCTTGTCTTTGTTGTTTTTATGTACTTGCTTGACTTCTCGCAGAAGATACATACTTTGGCATACACCCTGCTAGTACTAGGGGCATCCCTTGATGCCCTCCTCCTGGGGTCGACGCTTGCTGATTCTATCTTGACACCCTTGGCAAGGATAGAATCCAGTGACTTCTTCATTGTAAAGAGACTACGACATTTACGGTGATAATGTATGTGTGGTATTCCTCCTTCTTCAAGGCCCTTGGCTGCTTCCAGGACTGGATCATGCTGCCTGATTTCTGCAGCCCTGAGCAATGTGTTCCAGGAGTCCAAATCCTGTGGTGACACCAGAGCATCGCTGTCATCATCAGAGCAGTGGATGATACAGTCGATCCGTGCTCTCTTCCTCGCAGATGGTTCCATCCTGCCGTCAAACAGTCGACACACACCTGCAAAAAATATCACCATTAAACCATGAACAAACAAACACATTACATGGAAACCACTCTACATATGTTTGCTCCTTCCAATAATAAATTATCCCCAAAATATAACAAAAAATCCCCAAATATGAAATAAACCCCTAAATATGGAGAAACTTGAAATACACATCGGAATAATTCTTGTAGAGAATCAAATAAGCTACAAGAGCTGTTAGAATATATTTTTCAATGTTCCCCATATTTAAGGATTTATTCTAGATTTAGAGGAAAATACCCAAAATATAGAGTATATTCCGAAATATGAGGAAATTTGAAAAATACCTAGGAACAACTCTGGTAGAGAATATAATTCTACATAGGTGTTCAAAGTTTCGCGATGATTGTGTGATGGATTTTAAAGAAAATGAGGAAAACGCCGAGCGTCACGCTAAAAATCTTTATTTTTGGGTAGCGCCCCTATTGCATCAAAAAAATTAGACTAAGCTACCAGTGCGAGAAGGCTATCATATCTTAATGTACTTACAGTCACTCTATAAACATTTTAGTACCATTCGTGTTTAGTCACCCCAGGTGGTACCGATATCTGGCCTGGCTCATGGACTATATCCAGGGTTTACTTCGGCGATCAGCCCAACATTCTAGACGTGCTCTAACTTCTAACCCTTCCGCTTATGTTGTCGATATTTTCTCTCCTTTTGGCTCCTCCGACCATAAGCTTATCTCTGTCACCCGTCCTATCTCTCCAGTACGGCAACCTGATCCTCGGCAGCGCTTGTGGCACTTTGGTACTGACGTCTGTGAGGCTCTTCAGCAGTACTTCTTTGGCTTCCCATGATTTTTGCTTTCGTGGCTGGGGACCCTCGGAGAGTGTTGAACACAATACCGAGGTAATCCTATTGGGCATGGAGGCATACATTCCATTTTCTTTCTCTCAGACTAATGCAAAAAAAATCTTGGTTTACTCACGCTTGTTCTACTGATGTCCGCAATAAGGAGAAAGCATTCAAGTGGTACCGATGCCTTCAAACTCAAGAATCTCATTCTTCCTATGTTTCTGCCCAGAATCAGGCCAAATCTGTTCTTTGACTCGCCAAACACTTTTTCATCAACAATAAATGCACTGAACTATCCAACTCTAGCTCTTCCTAAGTTTTATGGCATCTAGACAAATGCCTCTCCTTCCCTTTTTCAATCTAATGGAACAACTATCACTTCTTCCTCTGACAATGCTGAACTCTTGGCTCAAACTTTTGGTAGAAACCCCACCTTGGATGATTCAGGTGCCTTTTCTCCCTCTCCACCCTCCGTTTCTCCTAACCATGCCTAATATCCTACTCTCTTCTATGGATGTACTTTCTACCTTCTCTGGGCTTAATACTAAGAAGCCGTACGGTCCAGATTGGTGTTCATCCTGTTGTACTAAAATACTGTGCTTCCGTGAAGACTCCCTGCCTAGGCGAACTCTTCCATCTCTGTCTCTCCTCCAACATTTTCCTTTCTTGCTGGAAGTTTGCTCTCATATAACCTTTTCCAAAGAACTATCGTACATTTTCTCTCATTTCTTGCGTCGCTAAAGTTTTTGAAACTATTCTTACTTCAAATATTTTTAAGCATTTCTCTTCTCATAATCTACTCTCAGATTGCCAGTATGGCTTCCTTAGGGGTCGCGCTACTGGTGATCTTCTTCCATATCATACTAACTCATGGTCATCCTCCTTTCGGGACTTTGGTGAGACCTTTTCTATTGCACTAGATATATCGAAGACCTTTGATAGAATCTGGCACAAATCTATACTCCGGTGTTCCTCAGGGTTCTTTCCGTTCTCCAATTATCTTTTAATATTTATAAATGATCTTCTCAACTGTACCTCCGGTCCTATTCACTCAAATGCTGACAACTCTACCTTACACTATTCAGCTAGTTTTCCAGAACGCGCCAGCAAGCAATCCCTCAAAAACAAACGTGATGAAGCCATAGAACACCTATCTTTTGATCTGACTACCATTTCAAATTGGGGCAGAGAAAACCATGTTGCTTTCAATGCTTCTAAAACCCTAGTTTTCTATTTATGTACCTGTCAAGAACTCCCTCATACTTCAATAATACAAAAATCAACTCTTCATCTTCTCTCAGTATTCTCTGTGTCTCTTTTTCTTCTGATCTCTCTTGGAAAGACCATATTACCACTCTTGCTAAACGGTTTCACAGAAGCTGGATGTGCTGAACTGCCTCAAGGGGTTCTTTACTCCTACACAGCTTCTTGCTCTGTACAGGGGCACAGTGCGTCCTTGTATTGCGTATTGTTCACATGTGTGGGGAGGATCCTCTAACACAGCACTTCTAGACAAAGTGGAAAAGAAAACCTATCGTCTCCTTAACTTCCGTCCACTCACCGATTCTCTGCAATCTCTCTTCACTGCAATGTTGCATCTCTCTCACTATTCTATCGCTACTACAATAATCAGTGTTCGTCAGAGCTCTCTCAGTGTAGACCACCGCCTCTGCATAGGATACATAGTACCCATCTTGCAACACAATCCCACCCCGACTCTGTGTAACTTTCCAACCTAAGGGTGAAATGATACTCTCAATCTGTTTTCTATTCAACAGCTGACCTCTGGAAATATCTCCCTAAATCCATCTTTCCCTTATCCTATAACTTAAATTGCTTCAAACTCCACATGTCCAGACATATTGACTCGAACATTCCTTGATGTTGGCCCTGTTACTCTTTCAACTCTGGGGGAGGCACTCGTCACAGACAGTTTTGTATTTTGTCTCCCTCATCCACATATAACAACAATTGCCTTCCTTTGAACTGTGTTCTGGTTACTAGCAGACGATTGTATTCAGTTTAAAAAGGGCTTCCAGCAATTCGCAGGCTTCAAACTATCTCACTTAACCCTTTTCACTACCACAGATCCTTCTTAAACTGCATAAAGCTGTCTACATTTAAAAAGACGTGGCCGGTACTTAAGGGGTTAAGTTGGGATAAAACTGGGTCATGGAAAGGCATGAATAGGAATGGCTAGGTTAGTCAGGTTAATATAAGGAAAGTTTGGTTATGTTAAGGTAATTTAAGATAAGTTTAGATTTGGTTATGGTATAGGTTATTTTGTTATGTTGCATTAACTAAGGACAAGTTAGCTTATCTTAACTAACTTAAGGTGTGTGGTTGTTTACAACCATTGTGTTTCTGTCTCATGCAACTCGTGTTCCACAGGATACTTAGTGCACGATAATATGCGACGCAAGTGTCCCAAGATATACCGAATACTGACAGAGGCAGTATGTGTTAAAGTTATTACAGTGGTGGTGGTGAAGAGCTTGACAATGAGAAAGACGAATGAGAAGAACAGGACGAGAAGAGACAGGAATGATGAAATACACGAGACTCACTCTGTATTATCGATTTGAATTAAATTGTGTAGATTATTAAAACAAAATGTACTGCAACCCCTTGTACGCATGTCCGCACTTGATCAAGATTTATATATTTCTGACTCAATCAGTGGCCACCAGTCTCTTGTTCTCTCCCCTCCTGGTATTCATCATATTCTTTCATCAGGCCAACACTCTATCTATCTATCTATTGCCTGACGCCGTGATCCCCGAAGTGGTGGCCAACACTCTCGTTCATTTAATCTGGTCCAGTCATTAATTATAATTTCCTAAACTAACTTGGGGTATTAATCACACGTCTCCCCTACTCTGAGGTCCATTTGTATAGTGCCATTTCCAGTGACATTCACTTCTAAACTTTCCATATGTCGTTCTGTTGACCTTGGTATACTAGTGTTACCTCTATTACTACTACAATAATAATAATAATAATAATAATAATAATAATAATAAGCTAAATTTGGTCATGTATGGCTGTTTACCTTCTAATAGCTATTAGTTGTATATGTGGTAAATATGGACACTACAAAGAGAGACTATTTAGATGACAGGATTCCAAATTGTGTGTCTGTGACTCTTGTAGATATTATAGTAACTAATAAACATAACATAGTTTTACCTAACTTAATGTTGGGTAAGTTATGTTCGACAATTTAGCTTATCTTAGGTTTAGCTTGAGGTGTTTAGGTTTATGATAGCGGGGTCATGACGTAGCGATTTGTGTTGATAGCTTAGACTCTTCTGACTGTATTTTTCTGAAGAGTTCTGTGGAAGGAATTCAGGAGTAAGCTGAGTCGTACCGTCCGGGATTACTATCGTCCCCAGTTTCTGCTGAATATATAATTATCTTAGGGGGCCGATGGGGGAGGGGAGGAAGGTATGAGGGGACGGGCGATTCAGATGATCATAGGAGTGGAAAATTATATATTGGGGATGAAAGATGGAGGGAGAGTGAGTGAGTGCTGTTGAATTGTTCAGCTTATTTATATATTTAATGATTTGCTGATGATTAATGCGGTCATATTGGTCACTGGTATTAAGGTGTATTGTATTATTTTATGGACCGCAGAAACTTTATGAGTTTCTCAACACTTTTCCGTCCTGATTGAGAAGAACGGGACACAGGTTAAGATTTAGGGGCGTAATTAGTAAATAGTATGACGTTCAGAGCGGGAGGAGAAATGTATTACTGGAGATGTGCCAAGTGCTGCAGTGGGCAAAGTACGAACATTGTATTAATGTCTTAGTGTTGTTGTTTACCTAATGGTTGGTGGCTCCATATGGCTATTTCGGTATTGTAATATCCTGTTATTATTATATATGATGATCATAGACGTCAAGTGAAATTAATGGTTTAGTATTACGATATATCTGTACCGGACTACCCCACTACCAAAAGCAGACAATTTGTAGATGCGTTAGAAAATATATATTGATGAACATAACTTACCCAATCTTAGAATTGCATAGGTTTGAAACAGTTATTTAGTTGTTGTAATATCTACAGAGTTCTAGAGGTGGTCAAACTGACGATAATCATACTTGACCTTTGTCATCATATATAAATATAAATGACTACTAAATAATATAATTGAACACACCTAGACACATTTTGGTCTGGATACTTTATGATTTGATAGGATGTGTTAGGTTCGTGAGATTTAAAGATACTATAGATTTTGCAGTAGCCTACTAGTGTGTTTGAAACTGTAAGAATATGTTTATGATATATTAATGGGAATATGGAAACTTATTGAAATTATGTACACCGAATTATGCCATTTAATGAATAAGACAGAATCGTACTGATTGGGAGAATAGAATATGCAAATTTTATCAATTAATTATAATATAGTAGTAAACATTAACAATAAGGTTATGTAAGGGAGCTTAGGACATTCTACTGTTGGCCATAATGCTTGCTGGCAAAAATATACATACAGCTGTCACGTTATACGTAATTGAAATCACAATTCCTATCCAGGGTTTAGTCTCTCACGATTGTTTTATCATCTTGCTTCATCTTAGTTCAGCTTACAAGGGGTTCCAAAGGGGAATTGAATGTTCATTTTGTATTCGTTGTGTGAGTGCGTATGCGCGCAATCGGTCTTTATCATCTTTATTCGCCCTCTCCATATACATTGTTCCTCTTCTGTCACTATTAGGTTCCTTGTGCAACTTATTACGTTGATATTTATGTGGTCGTATTGCTATATTAATCCTTGTGGTTATTGTTCAGGTTTAAAGTTTTGAACGTCTGTACATGTGTGGTTATATTCCATTTGTTGTGTTGCCTAGTTTTCTATTTTGTAACCTAATCATAATATATTGTCCATTTAGTTGGGACTGTTTTCTTTCTATAGCGTCCATGCTTCTTGAAACCCATAGATTATTTTATAATTATAATTTTGATAAGATATTCAGTTGGCTTAGCTTTACGTAAAATAAATGCATCATTATTTGTGTTGTGCAGACTGGATATTATAGTTATGTTATCTTATAATAAATGAACCTGTTAAGACTTACAGCTTTGACTCTTTACACTGTAGAGAAGAGTTTGGGTAATATACAATGTGATGCGAGTGTAAGGTATGACCTCAATAAGCTCCAGTGGTTGTTGGTCGTAAAATATTAAAAATCACCCTGTTTATCCGTCCAGGATAGACTACTTGTTCATCAATTTACCGAGTTATGCTGCCATGGTGAAGTTTTGACCATTGCCATTATAGGTCTTGTAGCCATGCATATTTTATTATGATTTATAACTATTTGTTATTTTGTGTACCGACTTCTGATAGATCGTTGTTCACACGGGTACCAGTTTGTTTATATGTGTTGCATGTATTTACCTGTTTTTAAATCGGTTAATCATCTATGTAAATATGTGCCGGTTTATGTGATCCATCTACGAGTGTATGTTCATATATTTACCTTTATATATCTTCATCAATCTAACTGTATGTCTGTCAACACTTCAATATATATATATACAGGTATATATATACTATATATATATATATATATATATATATATATATATATATATATACGGTATATATATTATCTCTATCTTCATTCACATCAAAACTATTCATCTATGATCTGGCAAGTCGTATCATCCGCAAATGTCGTTCAGACTAAAGCACCCGATAACAAGTATCACTTTCTATGACTTCATAATCAGTTATCTATTAGTCTAGTTCTTCACATAAGTAGCAAACGTTCCATCTATTTATCTGTTTCCTTATCTCCTCCGATGCTCTCCGAGAATTATACTTCTACAGTCCATTCGGAACCTGAAATATAGAGTATAATTTTGTCTTCAACTATTGTATGTATCCGTATATTTGCATATCTATCTAAATAAATGTTCATATATTTATATGGATAATTCTTTATCTAACTTTATATCTATTGACCTTTGCTCCAGCAGTCCCTGACTTTCTCTGTTTCCCAAACCAGGCCGGGACCGGCCCCCAATCCCATACATAATGGACAATTACACCAGAAAAATATACACAGACCTTCCATTGTGGCCTCTAATATCATACTGACAACCTTTAATTTTACTCTCTCACACACACACACTCTCTCTCTTTCACTAGTATTTTACTCTGATACCATAACACATTGTTTCGATAGGAGGAAAAGCGAAATTGTATGGGAGAATCGCGCGCACATGTACTGTAGGCTAAAGGCGTGTCACACAGAAGTCGAACCCACCCGAAACCGGCCGAATCGACGAACAAATTAAAATTTCAGCCAGTTTCGGTCGATTCTGGTAACACTTCGGGTGAGTTCCGGTTATCTTCGAGACGTTCTTGGGATGTTCTGGTCTTGAGTGGAATCATCCGGTAAATCGGGCCAAAGTTAATGCATGCGTTAACTTGGGGAGATGAATCGGGTCAAAAAACCGTTAAAAAACTATCGAGTCATGATCTAGTTATACTCTAGTCATATTCTGGTTACATTCGACCCATTCGGGTCGTGTTCGATTGTATTTTGAATTGCCGATGATGACTCGAAATACTCGAACCTTGGTCGAATATAACCCAATGTGTATCAGAATTATTGACTTCCTTAAGCTGGTATCACACAAACGCTTTTTCCTTCAACATGTATCCTCAACACTGGCCTTGCAGCGTATGAGGCTAACATTTAAAATATGTCGGTGACTTAAATTTATCTATAACCAGTCTAGTTTCCGATACCAGTGCAAAATAATCCAGAAATGATGCCAGAATGTGTTTGATCACTGAATGTTGACTATAAAAGCTCTGGTGTGATACCAGCTTTAGGCTGGTATCTCACTGCCAGTATCTCACCCTGTCTGTTGGTCAGTTACATGTTTCCTTGTTTGTAGTTTCCTGCATATTTTTTTTATTTCATAACATGGTTTTGCTAAATCTTCAATGCGTTTTTTTCCACATAGCGATTTTGATAAGTTATTTTGTCTATATATTGTGTGGTTCCTGTTTTGGTGTGTTTATTTCGCAAGTTTTACATTTTAATTGCAAATCCCATTGTTTATATTGCCATTTTCGATTGCCTTCTTCAATTCATCTTCATATATCGCTTGTGGAAGTGATTCGTCCGGGAAGTCGAGACTGTGTGCCATTAACATAACTATGTCTTGTGTGGACTTTTTGTAATCTATAGATCATTTCTAATGCGATGGAATTGAAAACAATATTATCCTTCTAGCACACAAATAATAAAATGAAAAAGAGTCAATACAAATGTCTCCTTTGTCTTTTCAGACCCAATTAAGTCCGTCTTATAATATTTCGTGTTTATCGCTCACTTCCCCTTCTGCAAGTCTCTTTCTATCTATCTTGTCTTTTCAGAACCAATTAAGTCCGTCTCATAATAGTTCGTGTTTATCGCTCACTTCCCCTTCTGCAACTCTTTTTCTATCTATTTTGTCTTTTCAGAACCAATTAAGTCCGTCTCATAATAGTTCATGTTTATCGCTCACTTCCCCTTCTGCAACTCTCTTTCTATCTATCTTGTCTTTTCAGAACCAATTAAGTCGTCTGTCTCATAATAGTTCGTGTTTATCGCTCACTTCCCCTTCTGCAACTCTTGTTCTATCTATCTATCTCTCTAATGCACCTACCTAACTCCCTTAAACATTAATATAACTATGTCTTATTTGGACTTTTTGTAATCATTGAATCATTTCTAATGCGATGGAATTGAAAAATATAATATCCTTCCACCACATAGATAAACAATAAATAAAATAGTCAACACAATATTTCTACCCTCCCCTCCCGAGCTTCGGAGACAGAAGATTTAGGTTTGATGGATTTTGTTTTGTTTTTCCCACGGTACACACAAAATGATGGGGAAATATTGTAACTATTAGACGATTTCATTCAGTGCAGGAAGGGCGTCTACCCATTGAAATGCTTCAGACAATATAAATTAATCCCTTTAGCTACCATAAATCCATCCTAAGCTTCATAAAATCGTCTAAATGTTGCTGAAATCAAATAGATATGACGTCACCGGTACAGAAAGGGTTAACGATAGATAATATAAGCGATTATTTAACTTACTATGATCTTCGATCTATCCGACTGACATTCGACCTAACTTCTTCTATTTCGGTTGTTGATCGACTAAGCTTCAGCTGAGCTTCGGTAATAATTATGGTTATTTCCCCGTCTTAGGGGCATATTCGAGTTATATTCGACGCATGATCGAGGCTTCTTCGTTCCACATCGGGTTTTCTTCGAGTTACGTGCGGGGATTCATCGACTCATCATCGACTTTCATTCAGGTCCATCGGTTATATTCGAAATTCATGCGGGTCAGTGTCTGGTTATAATATATTCGACTCCGAGTAACTTTCGGGTAATTCGGTTCAAATATGCAAGTCATCGACTTCGGGCGGCAGTCGGCCAACGTTCGACTTCTGTGTGACACGGCCTAGCCTTAACGCAGAAAGACATAAACAGTGTACTGTACTGTACAATGGATTTGATAGAACGTTTGGAGCAAGAGGAATTTTGATATTTATACGTAGCCTACACTGTAACATGAAAAACAACTAAATTGGAGATGTTAATGTTGATGATGAAAATAAATAAAACAAAACAGTTGTTTATCTCGGCTAACAATTGAACGTTTTCGCTGTGTTGGGGCTTGGTAGAACGTTTGGAGCAGGACGCACTCAAATAACTATCATATACCTGTACATTACTTACCCAATATAAAACAATACTACATAGGTAGATAGGTAGACTGGGTTTGAGAGAGAGAGGGAGATTTAAATATATATATATATATATATATATATATATGTTTCTAATCTCTCAGTGGGGTTCGAACCGCCGACCGTCAGGACGATAGCCGACGCTTTAATCAACTACACCACGGCAGTCTAAAAGACACTCAAACTTCTATCCAATTTATGTTAGGGAGAAGGGGAAACCCACTAGGCGAATATATTTCAATTCATATCCTAGTCGTAGGATCTTTAGACTGCCGTGGTGTAGCCTAGTTGATTAAAGCGTCGGCTATCGTCCTGACGGTCGGCGGTTCGAACCCCACTGAGAGATTAGAAACATTTAGTGGCTCACGTGTATTTGTGATATATACTCAATATTTGTAACTCTCATGCTTGGTGGGTTAGAATTAAATGAAATCAATTTCGGCCCGAGTTGCGTCGGGACACTCAGAAATCCTTGTATGGTATTCTGGAATATGGATCCTACGACTAGGTATGGATTGAAATATATTCGCCTAGTGGGTTTCCCCTTCTCCCTAACATAAATAGGATAGAAGGTTGAGTGTCTTTTAGACTGCCGTGGTGTAGTTGATTAAAGCGTCGGCTATCGTCCGGACGGTCGGCGGTTCGAACCCCACTGAGAGATTAGAAACATTTAGTGGCTCACATGTATTTGTGATATATACTCAATATATATATATATATATATATATATATACGCATATGCAGTACTAAGGAAGTGCTGAAGGCCTGGCACATTGCATGAACTGTGATAAGTCTGGCCAAAGTTTCTATTATTCTTATAAACCACTCTTCTCCACAGCTCTGGGTTTCTCAGACGCTTCCTGCTTGGTCCCACCTCGTCAGGGTCGCTTTCTGAGGAATCACTCATAGTTTAGGCTTGGAAAGGCCAAACAAGAGGATTAACAATGTACAAAATCGCAATCACTAGCAGTGGTGAGAGAGACATGAACACACTAAACACCTGAACAGGAAGGCTGGGCACCACCTCACGCTCGAATTGGCTGACTGGATGACGTCAGCACATGCGATCACCCCATTGGAAGCCACTTTCCCCTTCTTGCTACTGCCACCAGACCAAGTATGTAGCCTACCCACGCGCACCCCAAAACACCGGAACCTTAGCCCTTATTGTCACTCGGAATAAGGCACCTTGTTTACATACATCAGATCACAAGTTTGAACAGGATGCAAAATATATAGAATGCAAAATATAAAACTCACTGTAATTAATTTACTATTATACGCTATACATCCCAATTGTGTCATGTATTACGGGTTAATAGCAACACACACACACACACACACACACACACACATGAGCGAAAACACGCACCCAGACACTATCTCCCTCAATATATAGTGCATACATTTACAAAACACTGCATGTTCCCCTACCACTTTAGTTTGGCCTGTATATCATCTTTATCCTTATCTTCCCCCTTATCAGGTTAGTCCTTGTCTCCTTCGTTCATTTAGTTCATCTCTTGTCTTTCCCTTCCCCTTCCCTTGAGATCATTGCACTTCATTTCACAGAGACATCTTCTGCATATCATAACTTATCTGGTTCGGTCTTCCTTCACGGAATTCTTGGCTTCTGAAAGTTCCTTGACTATTATGTCTGTTTCTGTTTAGGCATTGCATTTTCTTTATAGTCAGAATTATCATATTCATCGCAGCCTTTGTCACCAACATTATTATTACCACAACAGCATGTTTGATTTTTTTCCACCAACGATATGTTCTAAATTGGCTTCCTCAATTATCCGTGTAATTGTCTTGTTCTGATATTTTGGTTTATTAATTTTTGTTCACCATAACCATCGTAATATTCATTATCATTACCACATGCATCATCTTCATCAATAACATATCCTCCCTAGGCTATTTTACTCGTGTTCATGTTCACCGTCAGTATCACCACCAACATCATAATTATCACCACAGCCTATATTGTGTACACACACATACACAAACTATCTCCCCCCCCCCCCCCCCCATACACACACACACACACACACACACACACACACACACCACCCATCACTCCCCTGGTTTCCGCCCCACTATAGGTTGCCTTCTTCCTATAATCGAACTATACCCGATAACTTATACTTACTTGTTTTCCATTTCCTTTACTTGTGATCTTATTTTTATTTTCCCCTCGTCTTGTTGGTCATTCCTCTTATAAATAATCAGCTGTGTTCTTTTCTGTATTATTTCCCTTTGAGCTCTTATAATCTGATTATAATTTCTTACCATTCGTTTGTTTTAGTTATTTAATTCTAAGTATATACAGTATATTGTGTTTTGTATAAAATTGTTCTTGAACTGTACATAATTGAATATGTTTACTCCATTTTCCTTTGCATTACCATCCATATGTTTTAATTATCTTATAATCCAATACTCTATGTTTACACGTGTCTTTCTATAAATATTTATGAATGCAAACCCTTATTATATTTCCTTCCCCCTCTATTTTCTTAGTCCACCGTCTTCCCCCTCCTCCTCCTCTCACATCTCACTTGAAACCTTCCACATGTTTTCGTGTTTATGTTGATCCTCTTACATCCGGCTTGTTATTTATTCTCTCTCCCTTGCTTCTCTGTATGCTTCACCTGTATATTGTTTTACCTTTAGTTCTCACTTCCCTTTGCCCTTCCCTTTATCTTGTTCTACGCCTCTTCCTTTCCATATGTATCCAGCTTGTTGTTCCTCGTCTGTCATTGCTCGTTATTTATTCCCCCTTATTGTTATGTTGTTGTTCTGTGTGTTATTCCCCCTTATTGTTATGTTGTTGTTCTGTGTGTTATTCCCCCTTATTGTTATGTTGTTGTTCTGTGTGTTGTCACTGTTTATGTTACACTTCCTTGCTCCTTAACCTATCTGTATACCATGGCCAATTATATATTTATTTGGCTAACATTAAGTAATTTTATTCAACTTAGAAAGGACCTCTGGGAGTCCGACATATAATTATGGTATGCATTACTCCTGCGATTATTGGATTTCGAATAGAATCGTGTTATTATACCAAGGATGAAAGGAAGAAGAGCGTCATAGTAATGAATTGGTTATTATAACAAGGATGAAAGGAAGAATAGCGTCATAGTAATGAATTGGTTATTAAACCACGGATGAAAGGAAGAAGAGCGTCATTGTAATGAATTGGTTATTATACCACGGATGAAAGGAAGAAGAGCGTCATTGTAATGAATTGGTTATTATACCACGGATGAAAGGAAGAAGAGCGTCATAGTAATGAATTGGTTATTATACCACGGATGAAAGGAAGAAGAGCGTCATAGTAATGAATTGGTTATTATACCACGGATGAAA
This sequence comes from Paralithodes platypus, assembly GCA_032716605.1. Taxonomy (NCBI): domain Eukaryota; kingdom Metazoa; phylum Arthropoda; class Malacostraca; order Decapoda; family Lithodidae; genus Paralithodes; species Paralithodes platypus. Next base: position 36,809,518 of record CM064529.1, read on the forward strand.
GGAAGAAGAGCGTCATAGTAATGAATTGGTTAATATTCTCCATAAAACATCTTTAATTTGCCATTTATCTTGAATTCCTTATTTCTTCATATTTTAGTTTTCATTTGTTCATGGTGCATGTATTTATTAATTGTCTTATTACGCCACAAATCCTGTCCAGAATGATATGGTCAATACGTTTTTTGCATATATGTATGTAAGTATTTACCCAGGCACATACCCCATACCTGGGGCTGGACTAATCGAAACAGAGCTCGAACAGAAACAACAAAATGAAAATGTAAATTCACACACATCTTGGCTGTCCAAGAGCAGACCTAGAGACCAAAGCCTGTTTGGGGTCCACAGCAAATAACTTTACTACCACAACACCACCTACCATCATATCATCATTACCGTCGGCACCCTTTATGTGGAGAAATTTGTGCTACCAAACTGTTCCCTGGTTGTCACATTGAGTAGCTTCTGAATTATATTTTAATTTTGATTTTTTCAAATATGATAAAGTACTTAATCTCGGCGACAACTAGGGACATTCGGATAAGTCAGGAATACTTTGACTAATGACCAGTGGTGGGCACGATTTCCGCTAATCAGCTAACAGCTAATAGGGAAGCTAAATATTTCGTTAGCTGGTTAGCTTTTAAGCTAACTTTGAAAATCGTAAGCGGACCGATTAGCTTCCGATAAATTTACTGCCGCTAACTAAGTCAGCTAATCAGCTAATGTGCTTTTGCTGGTAAAAACAAGTTTATTGGTAAAACACTTTTGCAAACCCTAAAATTACACATATTTATGTGAGTATGTAATTGCAACATTGCAACAGACAGTATTACACTGACTATATCACGTCACATTCACATGTAGCCTATAGTAAACAATACAAGACTCATGAGTCATGTAAAGACATGAACGTCACAACGTATCTTGAGCCTACAGAAAATACAGAAAAACTACGAAATTTACATTTTCAAAATGTTACCATAGATCTATTTTGGTATATATTTGTATTTATTTATTGTTGTTTAAGTTCCTATATTAGAAAGTACATTTGTTTCCCAGGCAACCACAGTCTCAAATGCATTTTAGTTAATTGTTGATTAACAATAATTAATACTTATATTATTATAACTATTAACCCCTTCAGTACCATGATGTAATTTGCATTATATTATAGTTATCAATAGATGATTTTCTTTAGCCTATGATCTACTTCTTGGATATAAAACTTAACTTTAGGGGTTAAGCTTAATGATTTTGTTCTACTGTCTATGCCTATCTAAGTTTTCTAACGCAATAAAATACAAATATATTCGACAGAAGTGTCATTACATAGCTCATGAGTAATAAGTCATAATCATACATAATCAATCATAATTACTATATTTTTTTTAATATTTACTATCTAGTAATATCCTTTCGTTGTTATGATATTGCATACAGACACTGTTGTACATAACTCACGAGAGAAACATTATATTTTAATTTTAGCTACCGGTACTCGCTAATATAATTAATTTAATTTTGATTAACAGAGTCCGTAAATATTGTGATACAGTAGTAATACTGAACAGTCTTGTGTTAATGTATGCAAATAATTTTGATCGTAAGCTAATGTTTATTTAATTTGTTCATTTAATGATTTATGTACAAAAGGATGCACATGCACATTCATTAATCATCTGATCTTGGCATTCTATGATTCTTCTAGCCTATGTTTTGGAAAGCTGTGTCTAAGCAATAAACTACAACTAGCCTCAACCTAATGCATATCATATTGTTTTGCTGTCTAGGTTTGTGTTTAAGGATTTAAGAGGGCAAAATCAAACCAATGCTAAATTCATACGGTAAAAGTTAGCTGTTAACTGTTATCGTTAGCTTCCACTAATTTCTTTAGCAATTTAGCGATTCAGCGTTATCGAAGCTAACGTTCTAAGTTAGCTGATTATCGGTTATCTCAGCTAACTTTTCGGTTAGCTGTGCCCACCACTGCTAATGACAAAGTGGAATTTTAAGAAATAAGTTCAGCTCTATCAATAGTCAAAACTCCTTTACATCTCAACGAACAATGCAATACTATACACTCCCCATCCCTAAATATACGAATATGGTTACTGAACCCTTACAAACAAACACGGGAGGGTAGTGCATGCCTCGAGAGTGTCAGCACAATGTATGTTACTGTAGACACATTAGACTCTACTTTATGAATATCCGACGATTCAACGCCAACCTTTAATCTATTTTTCACTCCCTGGAATTTAAATTCCTAAAAAGTACACATAGGTTGATGATAATAATGCAAGTACACTCCCTTGATTAACAGTGCCAGGGCGTGCCCTTGTTACAGGGATTTATCTAAACGTTTGCCTCGAATCGCTAGACCGAGCTGTCCAAACTCTTGACATCTACCAATGGCACGGCCTGGGATCAAACTGCCGACCCTTGGATCAGCAGCCAGACGCGCTACCGACCATGCAGTTAATTCGACTGACCTGGGCATTAATTATACGATGTGGGAATCACACACACACTCACACACACACACACACACACACACACACAAGAGCACTCAATCAATTGGTGAGTCAATGGTAATAAGAACAATAAATAACAATAGCACAGCGAACAGAAAAACAATAATAACAAAACCAACTGAGGCAGGTATCTTGCCATTATTTCGTCATGTATCAGTAACTGAAATCCATCCTGCGGTTGTATCCAATTTGCACCCTCTCTTAATTTCCCCAAGGTCAGTGAATTACAAGCTAAAAGTGGAGGCTCGGCACGATATTTCTGAAATCAAGGAGACAAAGAAGATTGCAATGGTGGGCTTGTATACAAGAGACATTAAGCTGGCAAGTGAGGGCATATTGACAGAGCTTGATACGTTTGACTTCCAGAAAGAGCAACTTTCTTGTTTTTTTCTATGTGACTGAAGGAGACAAAAGGCAGAACTGCCTGTGATGAGTGCCTCCCCCAGAGTTGAACGAGTGACAGGGCCAAAATCAGGGACGTTGGAGCCAAAATGCCTGAAAACACGGAGTTTGAAGCAATTTAAGTCCTATGAAGAGGGAAAGACTGATTCTAGGAAATAGTTCCAGAGCTCAGCTGTTGAATTGAAGAAAGATAGAGAATAACATTTCCCTCTTGGGTTGGAGAGTTGCACAGAGTAGGAGTGGGATTATGTTGCAAGACTGGTGCTACGTGCTCTACAAAGAGGGGGTGGTATACATTGAGAGAGCTCTGAGGAACACTGATTATTGTAATAACGGTAGAATAGTGAGAGAGATGCAACATTGAGGCGAAAAGAGAGAGACTACACTCTGCAGATAATTGGTGAGTGGACGTGAGTTAATGAGACGGAAGGCTTTCTTTTCTAATTTGTCTTTGTGAGAGGATCCTCCCCACACGTGTGGACAATACTCAATACATGAACGCACTGTGCCCCTGTACAGAGCAAGAAGCTGTGCAGGAGTAAAGAACCCTTGGAGGCGTTTGAGCACACACAGCTTCTTGGAAGCTGTTTTTGCAAGATTGGTGATATGATCTTTCCAAGAGAGATCAGAAGAAAAAGAGACACCAAGAATATTAAGAGAAGATGAAAGGATAATTTTATGTTGTTGAAGATAAGAGTAGGTAATAGTTTTCTGGAAGGGGGCGACGAGTAGACAAATGGAGAAATTGAGTTTTGGAAGCATTGAAAGTAACAAGGTTTTCTCTGTCCCAATTATAGATAGTAGAGAGGTCAGAAGTTATGTGTTTTATGGCCTCCTTACGTGAATTTAGGAGTTCCTGCTGCAAAATCGTTATTTAACTAATAAAATCCCACCCATACATAGAGCCCTGCATGTATTTATATCAGAACCCCTCGGCTATATGATGCCACGGTCTATAAAAGGTTGGAGCGGCAATATTGTAATTGATTCATGCGTGATTGGCTTTTATATTGAATCATTGAGGGCAGGGAACGACGTGTTAACTGGGTGAACAATACTAACATTTACCTGGTGGGAGAGAGGTATCCCACTCTCCCAAATATAACCTGGTGGGAGAGAGGTATTCGACTCTCCCAAATATAACCTGGTGGGAGAGAGGTATCCGACTCTCCCAAATATAACCTGGTGGAAGAGAGGTATTCGACTCTCCCAAATATAACTTGGTGGAAGAGAGGTATCGACTCTCCCAAATATAACTTGGTGGAAGAGAGGTATCCGACTCTCCAAAATATACCTGGAGCGAGCGGGTTCGAATCCTGGTCAGGATACCTCTCTCCCAACCTGTCGTACATTATCATTAGATATTAACCTGGTGATCGGAATACAAGGATACAATACCGGTAACAGAGATAAAAGTACTTGTGGGTAAAACAAAACATAATGTATGACCGAATAGAGAATAGGCGCAAGAGCTTAAAGTATATTTAAATACATTCCTGATATATGAAATATAGATGGTATAAATGTTCAATTGTAATTTTGTTAACTACTATATAACAATAAAGTACACATAAGATTAGCTTCTCTTGGACGAGGTGCGCATCTCCCTTAAAACTGTCCTGTGGAACCTATCGTGGATAACTTTGTTGAGTTATCCATCCTGGTACACATAGACTGCTGTATATTATCCACGATACCAGAACATATTCCCCCGGAAGGATGTCACAAATTTCTAACTCAAGGTTCCTATTTACTGTTAGGTGAACAGAGGCATAGAGTCATCCGTCTCGTCGGGAGTCGAATTGGGAACCTTGTGATTGTAAGTTGAACGTGTTTACCTTGTGACACAGGTCACAATATTTATGTTTTATCGGTAGTCACAAATGTGTACCAAAGTGGTCAAAGACTAAAACAATTGTAATATTTTTGAATTAAAGAACATTTGAGTCCGGTACTTAATATTTGTTTTCACCAACCAACTTTACTTCTAAGCTCAATTAATGAAATCAACAAAATCATGTGGCACTCCAAGGACTCTGAACTAGAATACTCACACTGAAATTCCGCGCATTTATGCATTACGCTATCATAAGGCTTCGCAAATAGAAATTAACATTAATCTTTCAGATAATATAACCGTAAAAATCAATGGCTGTGTGGAAGAAAAAGCTAATGGGAATTATAATGAGTGGAAATAATAGATGGAAAAGAATGGTGGAGGTTTCCTTGTTAATTGTGAAATGGTGTTTCAACCTCGCGACACTGAACAATTCTGAAATGGATTTTGGAGGTCCATGTGTAGTCCCCCCCCCCCCTTCTCTCTCTCTCTCTCTCTCTCTCTCTCTCTCTCTCTCTCTCTCTCTCTCTCTCTCTCTCTCTCTCCTGTAGTATTATTCAAGTTAGCAATATATACTTCTTTCTCCCTCCCTCACACACACACACACACACACGTTCTTTATCTATCTCTCCTTTAGTATTATTAATGTTAACAATATTAGTAGTTATATTTGCATCACAGTTGATAAAGTAGGATACAGGTGGCAGATGCCTTTCAACACATTACCACCCGTATTCTGTCCAAATGTCTAACCCAAGAGCGAATTATTAGTATGTTAATGTTTTCTTCCACTGGTTGAAGCAAAATAATTAGCAAATGACAGGAATGAATGAAAGAAGTTTTTTAAAGAGAACATGAATGTCTCTGACAAACCTGGAAGGTCTTTATCCCAGATGTTGATGTGAAGAGACCTTGTCCGGAAGTATAACATCTGAGGTGAAGCCATCGATTTCGGGGGCTGACGAGTAATTGGTTCTTCAGAATGCTTGTGTGCTTGCTTTTTGTGGGCGAACTGTTATCAACTCTGCAAAGCAGAGTGGTATCGCGCACACAGATCCCGCCCGTATACTGTGCCCCATCAGTCAGCTTGTCGATCGTCCGTCGTCGTCGTCCGTCGTCGTCATCCGTCTGGAAACTCCTCTTAGACCGTTCGATGGATTTTCACCAAATTTCATAGGTATATTAATTTGGTCAATGCGAAGGTCAGTCAAAAAGAAATTTTCAATTTAACTTAAAGGTTAAGGTCAAATGTCAAGGTTAATAATAAGGTCAATATTTCATGTGTCTATAGTTTATACTGAAATTTCGTAATTTTCACCATACATGTTACTGGTAACCTCGATATCTTATTGACCAAATTTTAGATAAATATTCTGAAAGGTAAGGTCAAAGGTCAAGGTAATAGGTCAAAATATTTCTTTTACTGGTATCTCTTATATTAACTGCTCGATTTTCAGTAGACTTTCCATGTACATTCGGAATACTTAGGACAAGGTTATAAACAAAATTATACAATTCCATATGAAAGGTCAAGTTCACAGGTCAAGGTCAAATAAATGGTCAATATGCTAATTTCATTACTTTTCATGCAAACTTCTCAACATTTGTCGATATAGTTGCACTTCAAATTAAAAGGAAAATAATACATTTTGAGACACATATCATGAAGGTCAAGGTCAAAGGTCAAGGTCAACTATTCTACAAATATATATGAAACTAACTAATGAGTTTTAATGAAATTAGTCATGAATATTTGACTTTCCTGGGCAATGTCGATGAAAATGTTTGTTTACTCTTACATAAAGGTCAAGGTCACAGGTCAAGGAGAAAGGTCAACTTATACTATTTATGTTTAGTTTTTATTCAAATGTATTCATTTTCACTATAAAAGTTACTGGTAACCTTGATATAGCATTTCACAAATTTTAGATAAATATTCTAAGTCTAAAGGGTAAGGTCAAAGTTCAAAGTCAAAGGTCAACATAGGTTTTTTACTAGTATTTTTTATACCAACTGTTAGATTCTCACTAGGCTTACCATGTATATTCGGAATACCTAGGCCAAGGTCATCCAATAAACTATTCAATTCCATATGAAAGGTCAAGGTCACAGGTCGAGGTCAAATAACAGGTCAACTTGCTATTTTGTTTTACTTTTCATGCAAACTTCACAAAATTTGGTGAGATAGTTGAACTTTATGTGATAAGGAAAATAATAAATGTAGAGACATATAAAGGTCAAGATAAAGGTCAAAGGTCAAGATCAACTATTCGATTAACCCCTTCCTTACCGGCTGGGTCTTATACATTTTACTCTAGCTAGATTTAAACGATTGTGTGCACTTTAAGAAGGATCAGTGGTAGTAAAAATGGTTAGTGGGATGGTTCAAAGCCTGTTATTTGCTGGAGGCCCTTATATAACTGAATCAAATCGTCAAATAGTAGACATAATACAATTGAAAAGAGGTCGCCGGTACAGAAGGGGTTAATATATATGAAAGTAACTGATGTTTTTTTATATTAGGAATACTTATTTGATTTTCATGGGCAATGTCAATGCAAACAAATGTACTCTTACATAAAGGTCAAGGTCAAAGTTCAGCTTTTATCATTTATTAAAACAAAAATACTAAAAATTTAGAAAACTGGCTGTGTTATGGCCTATTACTTAAATATCATATATATCAAATTTTACATAAATATTGTAATAGTTAAAGTCAGAGGTCAAGGTCAAAACAAGAGTATTTGTAATTTTCCCTAAACTCCTCCTTGACTGTTTAATGTATTGTCATAAAATTATACAGGCAAATTCAGTTGGTCAATGCGACGACAGTCCAAATATATGTATTTTATTTTTAGTCAAAGGTTAAAGGTCAAGGTCACAGTAAATGATCACTATTTGTAATCAAAAGTTTTTACATGAATTACACCATATTAATAATGCTAGTTAATACGAACATTGCTGTTAAGCTAACTAAATCCTTGATAAGAAATTCTAAGGTCGAAGGTAAAGCTCAAAGGTCAAAGTTAAAGGTTGAAATATGATTTTTACTAGTATTTCTTATTTAATGTAAGATTCTCACTAGGCATATCATGCATATTCGGAATACCTAGAACAAGGTCATACAAGAATAAACATAATTCCATTTCATAGGTTAAGGTCACAGGTCAACGTCATATATAAGGTCAATATGCTCAATTCTTTACTATTAATGTAAACTTCAACTATTCTTTTAATACCTCTGAAATTAACTTATGATCCTTAATGAAATTTGACACACTTATTTGATGTTCTAGGGTTACATCAAATCAAACACAAATATAATCCTACTTAAAGGTCAAGGTCACAGGCCAAGGTCATAAGTTAACCTTCATCACAAATAATACTCAATTTTCGATAAACTGACAACTGTAAGTTGCATTTTACTTAAATAACATATATTTCAATCATATATATTATAATACTTAAGGTTAAAGATCAAGGTCAAAGAACAAAAGAAGAGTGTTAATAATTACATTTAAACTCTTCCTAGACTGTTTAACCCTTTTGTGTACCGGTGACGTCTTTGGTATTGTATTCTAGCTATAATTAGACTGTTTTGTGGAGCTTATGAAGGATCTGTGGTAGTAAAAAGGGTTAAGAAAGCCTGGTAATTTTATGGAGGTCCTTCATAAACTAAATACAATCGTCTTAATATCCAGTATGAAATGAAACCGACAGAACTGTACTGAACGGGTTACGTATTGTCACCAATTTTTGCTGGCAAATTCCGTTGGTCAATGCAACGATTGTCCTAATTTTGTGTTTTTTGTTATTCTAAGGTCATGGTGAATGGTGAAGGTCACAGTTATGGTCACTATTGCTTTCTTATATATATTTTAAATTTGAATTACACCATATTCAAAATGCTACAAAATAGTGTTACGCTGACCTTATTATAGATAAATATTCCAATGGTTAAGATTCAATGTGATCATAAATGTAATTATATATATATAGACTCCCAGGCGGACATGAACCACCAACAGTCAGGACGAGTGTCTATGTTTTAATCCACTACTCACAAGTATCCTCTATCATGCTGTGGTATAGTGGATTAAAGTATGGGCACTTTTTCTGACTGTCGATGGTTTAAGTCCGGCTGTGAGTATAACAAAAATGTAGTAGCTTAAGTGCATTTGTAATAATTATACTGTATATATATATATATATATATATATATATATATATATATATATATATATAGATATAGATATATATACCGGTATATATATATATATATATATATATATATATATATATATATATATATATATATACGGTATATATATATATATATATATATATATATATATACATATATATATTATATACTGTATATAAACCGATTTTACCTAAGAGATTCAATACTACATGCAGAATTATAGGTCGCAGAGTTGCATATGCATTTTTATTTTATTTTTTTTGGTAATGCGAAACTGCACACCTACTTTATTTTTTCTTCTCTTGTCACCTCTTTTTATCTTTCTCGAGTCTCTTGCTGATCATCCCTACCCCTTGTGGGAGTAAGGGCTGGCTACTGACTGACAGACTGTCTTCCACTCAACAAGGAAACTAATCTTGAATATCTCTTTCCATTGTTTAATGGTATCACTATTATACAATACCGTATCAGTTTCTTCATATTCCCTTCTTCCACCTGATCGTGTTTTCTGTCCTACCTCTAGCCTTCCTGCCTGTCTTACTCTATTATATTTTGTCCTTTTGCCATTGCCATTATAGGTTTGACTCCTGCAAGGAGATAAAGAAAACCTAATATTTAGTAGTGGCCCCTCCATCATTGACGAACATGCCTATTACATAAGGCACCTTCTTCAAACACTCATCCGCCGTAGTTTGAATCTACCGCGCAGAGCATAAAACATTTGAGGAGCCTTCATCATGAGCGCACGCGACGTCACTCATGGCTTCAGTCATTATGAATTGGGTTCTCACTACGAAAAAACTTCGTAAAAAATAAAAACAAAAAGAAAATAAGAATAACTATTCAATAAGCTTTCCATCATATCGTGGATGTACTTGTGTGGATCTTTGACCAGACGCTAATTCAGGCGTCATTCTTCCTTCACTGACATATCAAGTAAACCAAAATCCTCAATACATCAACGAATGGGAAGGGGATGGTCGGGAGGGCCCAAGTCGTCAATGATTACGGGGCCACTACTAAATATTAGGTTTTCTTTATCTCCTTGCAGGAGTCAAACCTATAATTTATTAGTGGCCCCTCCATCATTGACGAACATGCCTGATATCTAAGACTGGAGGGGTACTTTCGTAATAATATCATAACTCTAGTAAAAGCAGATAATCAAACAACCACATAGTATTCTTACTTTGTAAAAAAGATATATTTGGGTGCATAAACTTTATACAGCCTAAATCTTCAAAAAAGGGGTACAAACATGCGCGTGCTTCGAAGAAGCCTGCTTGAAAAAGGGTTAACTCTGAGACTCTGTACACAGATCTGCTAGTTAAGAAGGCACCCCACTTAAAGTAAGTGGTGAAAAATAAAAACTTATAAGTTCACATGTGCACATATAAACCCCATTAAACTAGTGGATATATTCCTAAAAATAGAACCAAACATAAATGAATTCTTGTACTTTCGCAGAAGTATTGAACTTGTGTATTTATGCAGAAGTACTTACATCAAAAATAAAAGTCGTAGTTGCAACTACTGAGATTCTTAAAAATCTATTGCTTCACAGCCAAAACTACTTACAACAAGAATTGTTGTATTACTACTATTGGACTTTAGCACAATTTCCTGTAATGAATACTACAGAGAAATTTTATATCACAATACCTACAAACAGTATCACAGTTCGTATGTTCCGTACACATACTCCGGCTGGGTCTAGGGTGTCCTATGTTACACTGACTGCATCCCCCCCCCCCCCTTTTTCTTGAAATTAAACAAAAAGTGACTAAAAGGGCCGCCTAGACCCTCTGCCTTAAAGCTATACATGGCAAGGAAGGTTTGTCTAGAGCTACTGAAAGGTATCGAGTCAAAAACGTATGATTAGAGGCCCACAACTGTGTGGACTTAATATCTTCAACCGAAAGATTATTAAGAAAACGTAAAGAGGCTGCCCCCTTGCGTAAATCGTGGGTTTTGCCCACAACGCCGGGATTACTCTCTTTAACCCTTAATTAGCGGCGAGCAACATAAGTCGAGTTAAATAAAGCTGGACTATGTGGCGGCGCTCGACATAACTCGAGTGGCAATTTCAGCACGGAATGTGGCTGAGAGAGAGAGACAAGTGGTGGCAGGAGACTAGCGAGCGTATGACTGCTCCAGACCACCGCGGCGAACCTACTGACACAAATCTCAGCTCCCTCCTCCCTCTCTCACTCGCTACATACTCAATTATGTACCGAAAGTACCGAATTACCTGCTTTTTGCACTCGCGTTGCACGGTTATTGCAAGAAAACTATCCATCATACAAGGATCGTTATGGTGTCATTCGAAAGCTCTGTTTATGCCCTTTCAGGGATAGATACTTGTTTTACGTTCTGGGTCTTATTTAGGCATGAAAATGATCACGTAAACAGCCCTATTTTGGCTAAAAACACCCCGCTGGGCGGTACACATAAATAAACCGCATAGGCCGCTCGTAAGGTGTTAAAGACCTCGACCAAGAGAGAAGCCAGTGTACGTTTCACCAAGCGTTTACCCATACTTGCTACCCATAAAGCACCCTGGTGATTTAGAGGTGACACTCTCAAATATTTGGTTAGAGCTTGCACTGGACAAAATGATGGTGCACCTTTCCCCTTTTCAACGCCGGCACCGTGAACTCTGAAAACACGTGTTCACTGTGCTCATTCTTGGCTATGAATCCTGGGGAAGGTGCAATATGAATACACTCATTAAGCCTACCAAACCTGAGGCAATTAGGTGTGTTGCTCATCGCCACTAGCTCAGAAACTCTGTTGCCGGTAGGCAAAGCCATAAGGAATACTGCCCTTTTTATAAAAGTAATGTCAAATCTGCAGTTTTTTTGGTACAGACGGGAACGAAGTAACGACAATGCTTTGTCCAGAGACCAGGTAGGCATGAGCTGACGGGGAGGTGGGCGGAGTTTAAAACATGCCCTCATAAAATCACTACAGATAAATGTTTCTGCACGAACAGATAATTTAAATAATTAACAACCAACGCCACCGAGGGCACAGTTTGTTCTGTTCTAAGAATCCAAGACGTAAAAGCTTGCCAATGCGATTGATACTATTGCTTTGTAGACTGGGTATATTGATTCATGAATTTATTGGTCACGTTGCTACCATATGGTGCTAGCCACTTGGCTTCCTGAATGTCCATAATGCACAAGTCAGCGAGGTTTCTAGGCTGCCAATTGTGTCTAAGTGGAACAACCCGACCGGGAGTGACACCGGGTGTGGGCACCACGTGTTCAATTGCTGGTACCACAACTGCGCCGGCCACAGGGGCGCGATTAGCGAGACTACGCCCTGCTAATCCTGTAGTTTGTTGACTACGTGGCATATTAGAGACGCGTCTGGCGGCGGAAAATAGATAAATGGAACTCCACCTGTTCCAGTCCGTCATCAGAGCGTCTGGTCCGCCCGCCGGCGTTATCGTCCGGCGGGTGAGGTACAGTGGGAGTTTGTGAGTCTCCTCTGACGCAAACAAATCCGCTTGTGGATGGTAAGGCTCTGCAATCGCATGAGCGCCCATTCTACTGTTGTGCTTTGTCTCCAAGACAGAGCGTCTGCCCAGACGTTTGCTACGCCTGGGAGATAAGATGCGTGAAGATGAATGTCCAGCCTGTTGGCTAGTATAAAAATCTTTTCTGACGCGTTTAGCAACTTCCGAGATCTATTTGACCCTTGTTTCTGAATACAGTGAACCGCATTCAGATTGTCCATTCTGAAGGCCACCGACTTGCCCCGTAAAGCAGAGCCGTGAGCCTGAAGGAGAGATAAGGGGACTAGTAAGTCTTTGACATTGATGTGGAAGATTTCTAAATGGGATCAAAACCCTTGACCCTGATGCCCGAGGTTTGACTAAAAGCCCCAACCTATCGTCTCTGACGCATCCGTGTCCACCCATACCGACGGCGGAGGAGAGGTTCATGACATGACTGAGTGCAACATTTCTCTCTTCGCCCAAACCGCTAGTAAGTTGTGTAATAACGTTGGGATAGGCCATAATATTCCCGCCGGTAATAGTGGGAAAAATTTGTTGCCCTCCAAGATTAAACGTTTGACCTTCAACCGGCCCAACTTCACAGATAGTTGAACCCAGTTGAGAGAACCGACTAGAGATTCCCAAAGTCTCTGTGTCGTAGTCAGACTGTGGAGAAACATAAACAGTTTTTTGCGAAATCTGTTTTCGAGTGTCCACACTCTGACTCAGAGTGAGAGAAGCTGTGTCCTCGACCAGCCCTATCCCCTGAAATACTGGTGAGGGAACAAGAGTTTGACTTTTACTAAGTTGACCTTGAATCCTAGAGATTTGAGATGGTTTAACGTAATGTAGACATGAGTGATGCATAACTTTTCTGTCTCTGCCACCACCAGTTAGTCGTCCAGATACCATAAGATCCTGATCCCTTGTTCTAACATGGGCATCAGGGCTTGCCGGGACTTTGCTTGAATGCTTGTGCCAAATTGAAAACAGTCATCCAAACTGCTGGTGAAATCAAAGAAGGAGTTAGAACTGGAGACAGAACTACTTGGCTTGCTATACGGTCAGGAAATTTCTTCACTAAGAACATCCTCAGATCCTGCCTTGCTCGAACTGCCTCTAATAAGGCCGTCCGAATATCTCCTAAAGACTTGGATGGAAGTCTGGAGAAGCAAGCGCCGGGAAAGTTCAATGGCTTTCCTGACTTCCACGGCTTCTATTGCCTGAGAAGAGCGTACCAGAGACTTTGTTACTTGCTGGGTAACCATATATTGCGAAAACAGTCTAAACGCTTTTCCTCTTAACCTAAACTCGCGGTCTAGGTAAGCTGGGGAAGGCGTGCTAAAGGGATCTTTTAATTCACACAAATTGATTATTTGGGGGGCAGCCAAGAAGTCAAACAAAGCAGAGGGGACTCCGCCGGCACTAAAAACCGGAAGAGAGAACCAAGAATGGTGTTCTTGAGGGATTTGGTGGGAAAATTTTGACGTGAAAGTAGTTGCAAATTGTCAGCCTCTGTTTCTCATGCCACCCAAGGTTCCGTACCCAACTGCCCCACCTGCAAGACTGGATTAGAGGCTGAGTTTGTGATCGGAAACATATCCAACTCCGGCGTCAAAGCAGAAAGTGCCTTGACGTCGTTAAAGCCGTCATTCTTAGTCCAGTCAGAAATAGCTTTGAAGCTGAGGCAGGGAGCAGGGCTGGTGTTGATGCATACACAAAAAATTCATGGTTATAATAACTTGGAATGGCCTTAATATGAACATCCAAAACATTTTCTTGACTATCCAAAGCTCTGAGTTGTCTAGACTTATTGCCTTGGATTACCCACTCATGTGGTACAGGCAACTCCCCCGAAATAGTAGCTTGTGCTGCCTCTGGCTTAGTTGGTAACATTGCTACCCATGACTCATCAGGCCCATATAAAAGAGGCATAGCTCCTTTTTTGGACTGGCGCCTTGTCTAAAGGAGGGGGAGATATGTCTGATATGACTCGCACATTGGAAGTAGTGAGAGCTGCTGTGCCTGGCACATTGGAAATTGGATCTGACACAAGAGGAGGGTTAGGTATTTTAGCTAAAGCAAAGGATGTAGCCAGAGGTCGCACATTCGTCGACACCGCGGGAGCTCCCGCACCAACTGTAGGAGTTTCCGGCGTAGGGCCAAAGAACCTATTAATTGCAGTCAATAGTAATCCATCAATCTCATCCGCCGTTACATACCTAGCCGATGACGAACTCCATGGAGATTCGACAGTACCCCGAGAGTCGTCTAGAAGGTGACTGGAGTCTTCAACCTCCATCTCTGTGACCAGAAATCGTTGTTCTTCATCCGTTAAGTCTTGCTTATCATGGGAAGATTCCGCCGAAGCCGGGACCTCCACATGTTGCCATGTTAAATCTGGGATAGAAGATGGTACATCGGCATCCCGGTGGACGTCAGCCACTAGTTGAGTCACAAAGGGATGTGTTCTGTCCTGCCAGGACTGTGAGTATCGCCATACACCTTGGCTGTGGCTGTCACTCGCTTGCGAGCTTGGTATACTCTCCGATTGAGAGCCCTCGCCCGAGCACCGTAAAGATTTATGATAATAAAAGCTCCCATAGCTCAAGGATATCACATTGCAATGCTTTATGTGCTACATTCGTTGAGTGAGTAGCGAGAAGTTGTTTCCCTTCTTGTAAAGTCACCGCCGCAGGATTATCTTTCTGAATTAGAACTTTAACAGTTAGGAGGTTACAAATAGCGCAATTCTTTGTCACCATTATCACCCGTGACCGATCTGGGCAGTTAACACATTTAAAGTAGAGCTGGTGAGCAAAAACAGGGATACCTGAGCATAACGGCAACGCCGGTACTCCGCCCTGGAAAGAGAAATTTCCAGGGATAAATGCTCCTAAGGTTACCCCCAAAAAATGGTACAAAACATGTGCCACAACACCGCCGGTCAACGAACCGTAGTACTGCACCACTACTTTTCGTTTTCCTTTAGTTTCATATTAAAGATTTCAGCATATCTTTACCTGTCCAAAAGATTTAAGCCGGATAAAGATGAAGTATATCTTTATTAGAAAGCCGTAATACCCTAGTGTATCAATCAATTGTTTGGCAAATTATCGCGAATTGCACATTCGTTACCATAACCACCCAAAGGTACAACCGCCGGGTTTTATATATCATGTCAAACCAATTGTACCTGCCCCAGACCTCTTTGTAAAAAAGTCGCCGGGAGGGAAAGGCCAAACAAACAAACAGCATTGTTTCAATGGCTTATTAAAGATTTCAGCATATCTTTACCTGTCCAAAAGATTTAAGCATATCTTCTGAAACCTCATAAAGATGAAGCATATCTTTATTAAAGATGAAGTCTTTCAAGTATCCCTTTACACTTGAAACACTAGTAAGATTCAGGCATCTTTTTATCCCATAAAAAGTCTAAGCCTATCTTAATCTCTAATCCGGCTTCTCCCAGAAGCCCACATAGATCGCCGTCTTGAAGGCCGTGATACCCTATTGTATCAATCAATCGTTTGGCAAATTATCGCGAATTTGCAAATCCGTTAATATAACCACCCGAAGGTACAACCGCCGGGTTTTATATGCAATGTCATAACCAATTGTACCTGCCCCAGACCTCTTCGTAAAAAGGTCGCCGGGAGGGAAAGACCAAATAAACAGACAGCATGGTTTCAATAGCCTTGAAAAACCGAGAAAACCATATCCAACAGGTGTCAGCATGATCACCTAGATAACTGTGTGGAGCCCCCCTCGTCGGGAATAACACAGGAAGCCTGATCACAGGCTCGACCACAGAAAAGGCAGTTTCTCATGAGCCCTCAAGCTACCAAACTCGCCGGGGTAACTTACCTATTTTAGCCATCCTGACTAAAACTCGGTAAACAAAAACGGCTTTCTCGGAGCAACGAGAAACACGCCGGAAAGGTAACCCACACCAAACAGAACGCACTCTGATAAACATAATCAGACCCACAGTCCGAAGCTCCTGGATCAGCCAATCACAACTAATCCAGGACACACATGGCTCATGAATAAATTTTTATTATAATAAACAATGAAAACACTTGCATACGTGAAAAAACTACGAGTGGCCGGCTAGGCCTGGTGAGAACGGAAAAAACACTTAATGACGTCGAAACACCATCGAAAAGCACTCCATCCCACCAAAACTGGAACAGCCGCCACATCAAATCGTAGAAAACACCCGGGTAAGGGTAACTCGCCGGGTAACGAGATGTAATACACAACTATCACAGCTCACCACACGGGCGGTTCATAAGTAAAGATTTCAGAATATCTTAACCTGTCCAAAATATTTACGTATATCCTCTGACATGATATAAAGACCAGCATGGCTTTATAAAAGACGCAGTCTTCCCAGTGGGGTTTGTTAAGTTTTTTACTAGGAAACCCATAAAAAGACGCTGGCCCCTGAATTAACTCGCAGATCAAAAACTGGGAAGCCTGTCTGAAATGCTAGATCTGACTTCTCCCGAAGCCTCCTAGATCGCCGGATGTTGGAGGCGGCGATACCTTAACGTATCCCTCAATTGTCTGGTCAACTATACTGAATTGCAAATCCGTTAATCCCACCCTCCCACGGTGCAACCGCCGGGTGTGAATTGAAATCTATAACGTTAACCCCAATTGTTCCTGTCCCCACTTCTTTGCCAAAAGAACGCCGGGGAGGAAAGACCAATCAACAAACCGCCTAGTTTACTGGCTTTGCAAAACCGGGAAAAAAAAACTACTCAACAAGTGTCCGTATGAACACTTAGTTAAATGGGTGAAGCCATCTCACAGAGAAACACAGTAAGCCTGAACACAGGCTCCACTACAGACGCAGTCCTGGAGAGCCGCAAGCCACCACTCGGCGGGTGAAACAAGCCTAATTTAACCACCCGTGATTAAAACTCGGCAACCAGCCGGTTTTGCAAGGTGTAACCGAGAAAACCCGCCGGAAAAGGCAACCCACCCCGCCCAGATTCAATCTAAACGCACCAAAAAGACCGTGGAATTAGCCAAAGCACAACTAACCCAGGACACACAAATAGTCCGTGGAATTAGCCAATACACAACTAATCCAGGACACACATGACACAGTATTACATATTTAAAGCATAAATCAATAACACTTGGACATGTGGCAAGCTACGAGAGGCTGGCTAGGCCTAAGCAGACGGAAATAAAAGGAAATCAAATCGTAATATAAACAAAAGCCTTGAATCATATCACAACAGGAACCACCGTCAACACACCAATGTAGCCAAAAAATTCCCGGCGAAGGGAAAAACTGACTCGGGACCCAGAAAAAACTTCACTAAGTGAAAAAAAATACGCTGGGAACGTCAGAGAAAAAAGCTACCTCATCAGAAAGATAAAAGGAAGCAATAATAACGCGTAAAGAAAGCCGCCTACATCACAAAGCTAGCTAACTGTGAAAAAGTTCACCTGTCCACAACAGGACCACGAGGGTACACCTGAAATAGATGCCCCAAACACACGACCCAAAATACACTGCACTGCGGGCAACTAGCCCAGGACACTCCTGCTACGCATATCCTAACCTTACTCGAGATATCCCGGAGTAAACAAATGAGAAAAAACTCACTAGGGACGCAACAAATGCGGAACCAGCGGAGCGTGGGGAGGCACGTCCGGGCAGGTTGACCGCAGAGCAGAGAAGGAAGAATGACGCCTGAATTAGTGTCTGGTCAAAGATCCACACAAGTGCATCCACGATATGATGGAAAGCTTATTGAATAGAATAGTTATTCTTATTTTCTTTTTGTTTTAATTTTTTACGAAGTTTTTTCGTAGTGAGAACCCAATTCATAATGACTGAAGCCATGAGTGAGGTCGCGTGCGCTCATGATGAAGGCTCCTCAAATTTTGTATGCTCTGCGCGGTAGATTCAAACTACGGCGGATGAGTGTTTGAAGAGGGTGCCTTATGTAATAGGCATGTTCGTCAATGATGGAGGGGCCACTAATAAATATATCATTGACCTTCACTGCCTATATCCACCTCGCTCTTTTGTGGCCTACCTGCCTGTCTTTCTTTAATTTATTATGTACTTCTTCCATTGCCATATATCGTTGCCCTTCACTCCCTATATCAACCGCTCTTCATTCTCAATTAATCTTCCCTTTCATCCCGTGTTTTCTCTTCTCCTTCCCTTGCATCTCCTATTGTATCTTACCATCCAAAGAGATGCCTGGCTACCTTTACTGAGACTTGGTCCCTATTATGCTCACAGGTTATTACTTTAATTATCGAGATGTTTAGTGACATATTATTTACTATCATTATGAGCAAGCATTTTCTTGTCTGTTTTGATGTACCGGTATTTGTTCCTTAATAATCCTAATATAACATAAAACATAATCATTATCTACAACTCCCTATTAATACTCCATCTTTCTTTAATGGTATTGCTTATCTTCCCTCTAAATCTGTTTGGCTGTCCATCTTGAAAGAATATGCGTGCATAAATTGAAAACAAATGATTAAATGTAACAATTTATCCCCCAATTGTAAATGTACCCGAAACTTAATGTTTAGCTCTTGCTCGCCGGCATTAGTATCGTATTATCAGCATAACTATCAGTTCAATCTCATACAAACCAACCGGGATTCGAACCCTGGACCTTGTGATCAACAGGCACTCGTGCTAACCACTTCACCACACTGGCCATAAAAGAAGTCTTGCAACCTGGCAACTGCTGTTACCCAAGATCTGTCTGGGTAGACATCCACCCACCCGTAGACATGTTCACACAAGATAGTGTGGCTGCTGAAGAACAAGGAAGTTAGGGATAGGTTTCATAGTGAACTGGAGGAAATGAATAGAAATGGAAGCTAGGCCTAACGATGTAAATAGTCAATGGAACTTTCTTAAGCATAGCCTTATCGCTGCCACTGACAAAGTCTGTGGGAAAACAAAGGGCCACCCCAGGAATAAGACCTCCTGGTGGTGGAACGATGAGGTAGAACATGCTGTGAAAGAGAAAAGGAGATGCTTCAAAGCATGGAAGAAAGGAGGCAGCAAGGAGGAATACCAGGCAGCTAAACGAACTGCCAAAAGAGTTATCTACAATGCTAAAAAATTGCATTAAGGACCTGATCCTCGAAAAAGTGTGTAACACTGACAATCACAATGGGATCTTCAACCTAGCTAGGCGAGTTAAAAATTACAGTAGGGATATTATAGGTGAACAGTGTGTTAGAACATTTTGATAATGGGAAGATTGTGTATGCAGAAAATGAAATCAGAGAAGCATGGAAGGTACACTATGAACGATTGCTAAATGTAGAGTTTGAATGGGATAAGGAACAGCTTAGTATCGAAAAACCAATATCTGGGCCCCCTCCTTTGATAGCACCAGCTGTAGTGAGCGACGCAATCAATAAAATGAAGGACGGTAAAGCTCAAGGTTGCTCCAACATTGTCGCTGAGATGATAAAAGCCTTAGGGGAGATTGGTGTAAACTTAGTCACTGAGTTGATAAACACCATTATTAAAGATGAGAAAATCCCAGAGGATTGGCTCAAAAGTGTAATAGTAAATATATACAAAGGAAAAGGGGATGCGCTAGATAGAGGAAATTATAGGGGCCTGAAAATGCTAGACCAAATCATGAAGGTCTGTGAGAGAGCCCTTGAGGGTTTGATCAGGCAAAGCATCTCTATTGATGATATGCAGTTTGGTTTTATGCCAGGAAGGGGTACAACCGATGCTATCTTCATAGTCAGGCAGATACAGGAAAGATACTTACTAAAAGGCAGGGATCTTTACTTTGTGTTTGTAGACCTGGAGAAGGCCTTTGATAGGGTGCCTAGAGATGGTGTGCAGTGGGCTATGAGGAAACTTGGTGTGGAAGAGTGGCTGGTGGTGTGATAATGAAGATGTATGAGGATTCGCGAAGTGCAGTGAGGGTGGAGGGTGTACCGAGTGATGAGTTCGCAGTCCTTGTTCGAGTCCATCAGGGTTCAGTGTTAAGCCCCCTCCTCTTTATTATGGTCTTGGATGCACTGTCTAGAGTTTTTAGAGGCGGACTCCCGTTGGAACTGTTTTATGCAGACGATTTAGTCCTAATAGCTGACAGTATGCAAGATGCTGAGGCCAAATTCAGAGAGTGGAGGAGAGAGGGCATGGCGAGCAAGGGTTTAAGAGTCAATATTAACAAAACCAAGGTTATGCATTGTAGATTGAGACGAGGGAATGTGGAAAAGAGCGGTGCATACCCATATGCAGCGTGTGGAAAGGGAGTGGGCGTTAACTCAATTCAATGTAGTATCTGTTGATGTTGGGTACACCATGGGAGTAAGCGCTGTAGTAGAATAAAGGGGCTCCTGCCGAAGGATAAGTCAGAGAAAGAGAAATTTGAGTAAATAGTGTGCAAAGGCGAGCTTGAGTTAAGTGATGATCCTGTGGCTGTGAATTTTGGAAATGAGTCTTTGGAGCTGGTGAACAAGTTTTGTTACCTAGGAGATACCATCTCTGCCGGTGATGGGGCCGAGGCTGCCACTGTTGCTAGAATTAGGTGTGGCTGGGGGAGAGAGAATTGATACCAATCCTGACCATGAAAAGAATGCCTCTCCCTCTGAAGGGAAAGGTGTATGCCTCATGTGTTAGAAGTGCAATGACGTATGCCTCAGAAACATGGGCCGTTAAAGTAGAGGATGTCAACAGAATGGAGCGTAATGAGATGAGAATGGTGAGATGGATGTGTGGGGCCAGGCTACAGGATAGAATAACAAATGTTGAGCTGAGGAGACGTTTAGGTATAAAGAGCATTAGCGAGGTAATGCGTACACTACTGATCCACCTGGTGAACTAGCCTACGTCTTTTCTATCCTAAATGACCTAGAGCAGTTAGTTCAGCAACCCACCCGTATCCCGGATCGCATCGGGGATCGGCCCAACATTCTTGACCTGTTTCTAACTTCTAACCCTTCTTCTTATACTGTCGATCTTTTCTCTCCTTTGGGCTCCTCCGACCTCCTCCGACCATAAACTTATCTCTGTCACCTGTCCTATCTCTCCAGTACAGCCACCCGATCCTCCTAGCCGGCAGCGCTTGTGGCACTTTGGCGCTGCCGACTGGGAGGCTCTTCGGCAGTACTTCTTTGATTTTCCATGGAATGATTTCTGCTTCCATGGCCGAGGACCCTCGGAGAGTGCTGAACGCATTACCGAGGTAATCCTATCGGGCATGGAAGCATACATTCCATTCTCTTTCTCTCAGACTAATGCTAAAAAATCTTGGTTTACTCACGCCTGTTCTACTGCTGTCCGCAATAAGGAGGAAGCATTCAAACGGTACCGACGCCTTAAAACTCAAGACTCTCATTCTTCATATGTTTCTGCCCGGAATCAAGCCAAATCTGTTCTTCGACTTGCCAAACACTCTTTCATCAATAATAAATGCACTGAACTATCCAACTCTAGCTCTTCCCAAGCTTTCTGGCATCTAGCCAAAAACCTCTCCAACAATTTCTCTTCCTCGTCTTTCCCTCCCCTTTCCCACTCTGATGGCACAACCATCACTTCTTCCTCTGACAAAGCTAAACTCTTCGCTCAAACTTTTGCTAGAAACTCCACCTTGGATGATTCCGGTGCTATTCTTCCCTCTCCGCCCTCCTCTCTCTTACTTATGCCTAATATCCTAATCTCTTCTAAAGTTGTACTTTCTACCGTCTCTGTGCTTAACACTAATAAGGCGTACGGTCCGGACGGTGTTCCTCCTGTTGTTCTCATAAACTGTGCTTCCGTGCTGACTCCCTGCCTAGGCAAACTCTTTCGTCTCTGTCTATCCTCTAACGTCTTCCCTTCATGCTGGAAGTTTGCTCACATTCAACCTGTTCCAAAGAAGGGTGACCGCTCTCAACCCTCCAACTATCGTCCAATTGCTCTTATCTCTTGTCTTTCTAAAGTTTTTGAAACTATTCTTGCTTCCAAATTTCTTAAGCATTTCTCTTCTCATAATCTGCTCTCAGATCGCCAGTATGGCTTCCTTAAGGGTCGCTCTACTGGTGATATTCTTTCATATCTTACTAACTCTTGGTTATCCTCCTTTCGGGACTTCGGTGAGACTTTTTCTATTGCACTAGACATATCGAAAGCCTTCGATAGAGTCTGGCATAAATCTTTAATTTCTAAACTACCCTCCTTCGGTTTCTATCCCTCCATCTGTGCCTTTGTCTCTAATTTCCTTTCCGGCCGTTCCATAGCTGCGGTTGTGGACGGCCATTGTTCACTTCCTCACCCTATAAACTCGGGTGTTCCTCAGGGCTCTGTCCTATCTCCTATTCTCTTTCTAATTTTTATAAATGATCTCCTTAACTGTACCTTAATTCCCATCCATTCATACACAGACGACTCAACCTTACACTACTCCATTAGTTTTTCAGAACGCCCCAGCCAGCAATCCCTCAATGACAAACGTAATGAAGCCATAGAACTCTTAAATTCTGATCTAAATACTATTTCCAATTGGGGCAGAGAAAACCTTGTTATCTTTAATGCTTCCAAAACCCAATTTCTCCATCTATCTACCCGTCAGGATCTCCCAGCGGACTATCCCTTATTCTTCAACAATACAAAAATCAACCCTTCATCTTCTCTCAATATTCTTGGTGTCTCTTTTTCTTCTGCTCTCATTTGGAAGGACCATATTACCAGTCTTGCTAAGGCAGCCTCCCAGAAGCTGGGTGTGCTCAACCGCCTTAGGGGGTTCTTTTCCCCTGCACAGCTTCTTGCTCTGTACAGGGGCATAGTGCGCCCTTGTATTGAGTATTGTTCACATGTGTGGGGAGGTTCCTCTTACACTTCTCTCCTAGACAAAGTTGAAAGGAAGGCCTTTCGTATCATTAACTCCCGTCCACTCACCAACTCTCTGCAATCTCTCTCTCTCTCCGCCGTAATGTTGCATCTCTCTCGCTATTCTATCGCTACTATAATAATCAGTGTTTCTCAGAGCTATCCCAGTGCATGCCACCTCCTTTACGTAGGGCACGTGGTACCCGTCTTGCAACTCCATCCCACCCCTACTCTTTGCAACTCTCCAACCCAAGAGTGAAACGTTACTCTCAAACTTTCTTCTACTCAACATCTGAGCTCTGGAACTCTCTCCCAGAATCAGTCTTTCCCTCTTCCTATGACTTAAATTGCTTCAAACTCTGTGTGTCCAGGTATTTTGGCTCGAACGTCCCTTGATTTTGGCCCTGTCACTCTTTCAACTATGGGGGAGGCACTCGCCATAGGCAGTTGTGCCTTTTGCCTCCCTCAATCACATAGAAAAAAAAAAAAAAAAGTAGACTGGGATGGTATGGACATGTGGAGAGAATGGATGAACAAAATTGGGTGAAAAAATGCAGGTCTGTGATTGTGGAGGGAGCTGGACCGAGGAAGACCTGGGATCCGACTATACGCGCCGATCTCAAATCCAAGAAATTATGACAAGTGAAGCAGCCCTTAACAGGGTTACCTGGAACGCCGCAATTAGGACAAGAGACTGAAACTGCACTTATGTGTGGAACACTCAGTCTTAAAATGTTATGTATGTATATATGTATACCCCCTACCAGTGAAGTATAGAGGCAGGCCCCAGTCCGTGGGAAATCATATAATCTTTCAATCAAGTAATGCTACTTGAATTAAACCTCATACTTCACTGGTATGGGGTATTCGTGGACCTGTCTTAATTATCATTAATTACTGTATATCTACTCTTGCTGACATGTTTAGCCAACGGTTTTTCCCTAAAATTGTGCAATACTAGCGATCACCATTATAATTCCAGTCCAGTGAATTGTCGATTATTGTACATGGGAGAGCTTATTGGATCTGTTTTGGACTATTCATTGCATCATGTAACGTTCGTTACTCACAATGTCACTTCCGTGTACACCATCGCACATAAAATATCGCTCCAATTTGTTCAATATTTCGATGCAAATAACTACAAGCTCATTTGAATGTGTAGCGAATCCAACGACACAAAACAATGGTTTATAAAATTATACATTTTCCAAATCCTGTTATTAAGTTCAATAAATAGATTAGCCTTTAGCTTATTATGGTTCACGAATGTACAGGCATATAAATATTAGTTATGATAAGCAAAAATACTTGTTGCCCTTGACCATACACTGGCATGTTCGAAAGGTACCCCGTGTTTTCAGAGTCAACTTTATTTACGTCATGATAACATGAAAACAAATCTTTTTGAAACACTGAACACATTTGAAGTGGAAGACTATCATGTTTTTGAAAAAAACAATTGTTGTATTATCCACACAACCGAAATTGAAATGTCAGTGAGAGAGAGAGAGAGAGAGAGAGAGAGAGAGAGAGAGAGAGAGAGAGAGAGAGAGAGAGAGAGAGAGAGAGAGAGAGAGAGAGAGAGAGAGAGAGAGAGAGAGAGAGGCGGGGAGAGAGAGATTTGATTTGATTGTTTTATTGAGAAAAGTACAAATGTTACACAAGTATCATAGTTACATTATCTCAAAAGGGCGAAGGTGCATACGCAATCTTCACCATAATTCTAGCTTAAACTATGTCATTACATACATAGTTAGATAAATGATACATTGATATTGAAGATCATTTTCAACACTACTTAATTTTAGTATATACAGTATTATAATAAAGACATATCTAAAATACATGAGTCACCGTTATAGACCTTGATCTGAATTTGTTGTTTTTCATTTAAACACACGTGTAGAGCATGCTGTCCCACAAGACTCCCGCTGAGCCCCGACCGTGTTAATCCCTCCTTAAACATCCTAGCGGGACCCTAACCGTCGTGACCCAGTCACCAAACCCCAACTCTCAAAATATACAGCCATACAGCAGTATGGTTAGGGAGCGTAGGTTCGCTGACCCAGGGTGGCCTGTAAGGCACTACTAAAATACACATGTGTTTAGGTGAAGAGCATAGCTACACATTAAATTATATTTATTATCATTTTACATTCTTTTAAAAGGCTGTACATAGTTCCAATGTTGAACATCCATATTATCTGTGTAGTTACATTTTCGATTGTATTATATCTATATTTTATTAAAGTTATACATTGCAGTATATTATGTTGAAGGGTGTGAGGTCTTTCCCTATTGCACAGCCTACAACTCATATCCTTCTCTGCAGTATTAATGCCCAATTCCCAGTAATATTTGTAGCCTAGTCTTAGCCTAGTACATACGGAAAGAGAGAGAAGAGAGAGATAGGGGGGGGGGGATCTTCAGCCTCATGCACCACACACCAACATTTAGATCACCAGTATAATTTATGTATAGCTGACAAAAGTTTGTGAGTTCTTGCGACTTTCTTCATGTAAAAATATGCACTTAGATTGATATACAAATATATTCAGCTATGTAATGTTGAATATGTAACATGTATGTATTGCCATATAGCTTATTTTATCTAAACATCAATTTAGATTATTAAAATGAATTAAAACAAAAACTTCCCGCAACTCCGCCCCAGACCTTTGTAACTCCAAGGCATTTGTTTGCATGTATATTACGGCCAACTATTAAATAAAAACCAGGTCTCCCCAACCCACGTTTGGCTTACATTCCAGGCCCATATATCAATATACCTTTGTTCTACAACTCCTCTTAACTCCACGTATTTGTTTATATCTACAGTATATATATATTTTTCTCAGCGTCTGTATGTTTTGGAGATCATTGCTTAGTTTATTATATCATGCATTAAGTTAGACTCCTGTTGTCGTTGAAGGAAGGTAAGGGATCTCAAACCGTGAAGGTAACCTATTCTACGCACAGCGAATGCACAATGGACCCGGCAAAACAGGTGAACATTATACTATGGAATGGAGCCAGCCAGCCATCTACAAACACCTGATCCACGCACCCTCTTCCTCTCCTAAAACTGCACTGTTCTTCTCCTATTGCAACTTCCGCACACTTTATTATCCTCTCTATCAACACCCTGCCATACAGCTTTCCAACCACTGACAATAAACTAATACCTCTATAACTTGAACACTCTTACCGATCTCCCTTCCCCTTGTACAACGGCAGAATACATGCACTCTTCCGGTCTATTGGTACCATTGACACAGCAAAGCACACATTGAAAAGTCTCGCCAACCAATCTATTATCACATCTCCACCCTTCTTTACACATTCCACAGCAATACCATCCAAACCTTCTGCTTTTCCCGCTCTCATTTGTTTCACTGCTTCTTTCACCTCATTTTCCTCAATCCTTTCAATCATTCCGGGCCACCTGGGTGGCCTGGGTAACCTATCTCCACCCACCACTGCTTCTCTTCCATCTCTTGCATTTAACAAAGATTAAAAATACTCAGCATATCTTGTCCTCACTTCAACTGGTTCCACTAGTAATTCTCCATTTTCATCTCTCACTGACTCTCGACAAATATTATTCTGCCAATACACACGCTCAAAGACAACTGCAAGGGTTGAAACATTGAACTAAATGTTTCTAAACAACCCTGATGGTCACAACAGTTTTTGTGTATCCCAGGAAGATGCAGGTGCGTCTTCCCGTACACAACAGGGTTAAACAATATTATTGAAATGTGTCGAACGTAATTGAAAACAATCAAGACGATCAAATATGCACCCACAATCATCATTCACCCACACAAACAGCCACTCTCGCATAACAACACAGCATGGGAACCCAAGGTGGGAGAGGGTACTGCTCTTAACAGTGCGAGAAGAGGGATGAGTGTGTGTGAAAGAGCGAGGATGAGAGAGAGAGGGTAGGGTAAAGGCAAGACAATGAGGATAGCTACGTGAGGAGCAAGCAGAATGCGGACTGGTGAGGAAAGCTACCTAGAGTTACGCATATACAAATACAACACAGACCACAAAGGGTTCAAAATAGGTGATCCGGCTTCTAAATTACTGGTAAAATATTCATCCCCATATATTGAGACAATGAAATAAAAGGACAGGAAAACAAAAGACTCTCTCCTCACCCTCATTCTACAGCAAAGCCATACTATAAATTAAATAGAAAATACTTTTGTAAATATTTCAGGACTATAAATACATGAAAGCAATGTTATAGAAAATATAGAAAATAGCGTGAATATTAATATTTAAGCATGCACCCCGCCTCCATGTGTATATTTATATATTTTCTATTTCGGCAACATAAGCCTAGGAACTAAAAGATGCTGATCTAATCTCTAGTTAAATGAGTCAATGTTGACACTTTCAATGACTGATTCAGGATGCCTGTTCCTGTTATCAACTACGTCTACTAAGGCATTAGTTTAATAGTGGATGTGTGTGTGTGTGTGTGTGTGTCTGTGTGTGTGTATGTGCTGGATTATTGAGTCATGGTTGAAGGTCTATGTAATCAAATACATCTATAATTAGGTCATTACACTATAGGTGCTCTGTAGATGTGCGTGTCAACAGTTAAGAACATAAGAACATAAGAAAATGGGAGTCTGCAGAAAGCCGATTGGCCTAAGCAAGGCAGATCCCTGTCCCACACAACCCCAATTACAAAGCCCAATTATAGGCTCAACACTCTAATACCCTGAGGATCATCTTACCAAAACGGTTAGAGATTAACGCAGGATTACGGGGGTCTGCAGAGCGCTGATTGGCCCAACCCTGCTGATCCCCCTTCACACCCAACCCTTCTCGTCCATATGCTTATCCAATTTTATCTTAAAGCTCCCTATCGTTTTTAATCCCACTATAGCACTTGGTAGTCCATTCCACCCATCTACAACTCTGTTACCAAACCAATATTTGCCTATATCTTTTCTGAAACGAAATTTATCTAATTTGAAACCATTGGTACGAGTTCTTTCGCTATCACTGAGCTTTAGTACATTTGTCATGTCCCCTTTGTTAATCCCACTAACCCACTTGAACACCTCTATCATATCCCCTCTAACTCTGCGTCTCTCTAACGAATGTAAGCCTAATTTCTTCAACCTTTCTTTATACGGAAGATTTCTAATATTATGGATCATTTTTGTCATTCTACGTTGTACTCTCTCCAATGAATCTATGTCCATTCTGTAATAAGGACACCAAAATTGAACAGCATAATCCATATGGGGTCTCACTAATGACAAGTAAAGTTTTAAGATAACATCAGCAGTTCTGTTACTCACACTCCTTGAGATGAACCCGAGAATCCTGTTTGCCTTGTTTCGAACGCTTATACACTGTTGTCTAGGCTTCAAATCATTGCTAACAAACACACCTAGATCTTTCTCACAATTCGAGTTTTCTAATTCCACATTAGCTAGTTTATATTTAACATTTGTATGCATCTTCCCTATCTTTAATACCTTGCATTTGTCAATGTTAAACTTCATCTGCCAATTTACTGACCATTCGTGTAAGGTATCTAGATCCCTTTGGAGGCACTCTATATCTCTATCTGAATCAATTGTTCTCCCCATCTTGGTATCGTCTGCAAATTTACTTATCCTACTAGTTATACCTAAATCAAGGTCATTTATGTATATAACAAACAACAGAGGACCTAATACAGATCCCTGGGGGACACCACTTTTGACTGCTCCCCATTCTGACTTCGTACCATTTATGCTGACTCTCTGCTTCCTACCAATTAGCCATGACCTAATCCATCCCAACAACGCCTATTCCATGCGCCTCAACCTTCTCGTGGGGGACTCTGTCGAAAGCTTTACTGAAATCTAAATATAACAAAATGCTTGATTAAGTGGCTTAAGGTTATGTTGGCATGGAAACTATCTATTGTATGCAGACTTGTATTTTTATGAAAACAAAATTATCCGTGTATTTATTTGTTGACAGAATGAGTACCACACAAGGGATAATTACAACTATTCCCACGCAACTCGAGTTTAATTGATTTCATTATTGTATGGTACTCTGAAATAAGGGTCATACGACCCACCAATAGCAAATGGTTAACTATTACTTAGCACGCCATAACAGAGGGGTTTTAAAGCATGACCTCGCGTCATGACTGTCTGTGGTTAGAATCTCGGTGAGAGTAAAAATATTTATTCATGAAACTCACGTGTATATGCGAGATTATATATATATATATATATATATATATATATATATAATAAATAATAATAATCTTCTGGTTACTTATATAGCGCCCGTATCTCCTCCTTCGAGGATTCACAAGCGCTTGGCTTTCTTTAGTCTACCAGAGACCATTACCCATCCCTCTTGCTCATGGGGAAACTTTTCAATCTGAGCGGGGATTGAACGCGAGACCTCGAGATGGGAATCAGGCACGCTGTCAACTGAGCCAGCCGGACGGCTGGCTATATATATATATATATATATACAGGATATATATATATACTGCATATGGAGAATAAATCACAAATACGTGTGATCAAATTATATAGAAAATATTACACACATATATTATATATATATATATGTGTTATTTTCTATGTGCTTAAAGGACACAGAATGCAAAGCTCCCTGTAACAAGTGTCTCCCCCAAAGTTTAACAAAGCGACAGAGAACCAAATTCAAGGTAGGACGAGTCTAAATTCTTGGACACACGGAACTTGAAGCAGGAAGTTATACCATAGGATGAGGGAAACAAATATTGAGGGAAAGTTCCAAAGTTTACTTGTTGGGTAGACGAAAGACTGGAAAAAATCATTTCATTCTTGTGTTAGAGAGTTGGACATAATAGGGGTGGGAGTGTGTTGAAAGGCGGGTGCCCTCCACTTTCCGTAAGGGATGAGGTATACACTGAGAAAGCTCTGAATAAAACTGAATATTGTTATAGTGGTAGAAGAGTGAGAGAGTTGTACAAAAAAAAAAAAAAATCTAAGTGATTGAGGGAGGCAAAAGGCAGAATTGCCTATAGCGAGTGCCTCCCCCATAGTTGAAAGAGTGACAGGGCCAAAATCAAGGGAAGATCGAGCCAAAATGCCTGGACACACAGAGTTTGAAGCAATTTAAGTCATAGGAAGAGGGAAAGACTGATTCTGGGAGAGAGTTCCAGAGCTCAGCTGTTGAGTAGAAGAAAGTTTGAGAGTAACGTTTCACTCTTGGGTTAGAGAGTTGCACAGAGTAGGGGTGGGATTGAGTTGCAAGCCGGGTTCCACGTGCCCTACATAAAGGAGGTGGTATGCACTGGGAAAGCTCTGAGGAACACTGATTATTATAGTAGCGATAGAATAGCGAGAGAGATGCAACATTGCGGCGGAGAGAGAGAGATTGCAGAGAGTTGGTGAGTGGACGGGAGTTAATGATACGAAAGGCCTTCCTTTCAACTTTGTCTAGGAGAGAGGTGTGAGAGGAACCTCCCCACACATGTGAACATGTGACGCCTGCAGCTTAGCAGAACGCCACGTGGGCTCAGCCGCTCGCTTGGCCACTCGCTAACACTCGCCAGGGCAATGTATTTGGCTACAGTCTATCTACAATGTTGTACTTTCTTTCTTGTGAATCGTCATGTCACAGGCAGTATAGAAGTGGTCTTTGTTTTCGCCTGTGACAGGGGATTATATTTTATATCATCAGTTATAAGTTTAATGTATAAGACTGAATGATACAGCTAGAGAGTGTGAGTGAGTAAGTACAGGAGGCAGAGGGTAGTGTGCGTAGTGTTACACGTTGTCTCGGTGATGTCATGCCACGGCCGGGCCCTCTGAGTGGCTGGCCGCCTTACCACCCTCCTGCCGCGTCAGGAAGTGGTCTCCCCGCACTCCCTGCTGCCTTTGTGTCTTCCTTGCTCAGAGCTTGCCTGACCAGCATACCCTTCACACCTCCCTTGCTACCTGTCCCCGACTTCTACCTATAGAACACTTTCTCTCTCTCTCAACTTCTTACCTCTCATTCTTCCAATCTATTTTACATCATAACTCCCCTTTGGTTCTGCACGATTTCATATATCGGCCATCGAATTATATGCTGAAGCTCTCAGATATTTCATGCTTAGTTAGACATTTTGGAGGGGTTAATATTTTGTCTGTAGAGGTTCGACACACTCGCGGTGTCTCCCTACCTAGTTCTTGGTTGTCTGCTGGGTTATTTAATGCTAGACTGGGGTAAGGCTACTGGTGTTGTGATTTCCGATGTGTACCAGGTTTTGTTGAACTTGTACAATCGCAACGGATACGTGGGAAGCCTAGGTTTCTGACTGTGTACCTTGTGAGTTTAGCACTGTGTTGCGAGTGAGGGCTTTTGCCTCTGCCACCCAACACTGTGCTAGCTCGTTTTGCTTTGACTTTGAGAGGGTCGCCAGGAGAGAACCAGATACTAGCAATCCGGATCTCTCAAGAGAGCACCCCGTCATTTAACGTAACTTGGCCGTACAGTTTTAAGGACCTCACTAGGCTACGAGCCGCTTGCTCAGCCATTGTTTCCTAGCCTACGACATCCCAGCTAGACTTTATTCGCCTAGCAGACACCCGATTAGGATTATAAACTCTTATGTTATGTATGCAGCATTTTTATTCACGTTGATTGCAAGCCTTGGTTGTTGTTGAGTTGCACAACCCGAGCAGGCTTTTGCATTGCCTGAGGAAGTACTTCTTTTGTTGTTGGAGATAATACTATTGCGCATTTATCGTTATTCCTGTGCCAGTTAACACTGTATGTCCCTACACTTGTCATATCTTGTTCCTGCTTTATATAACAGTTCAAAATCCGATTCGATTATCTTAAGCAGCA
Organism: Paralithodes platypus; assembly: GCA_032716605.1. Taxonomy (NCBI): domain Eukaryota; kingdom Metazoa; phylum Arthropoda; class Malacostraca; order Decapoda; family Lithodidae; genus Paralithodes; species Paralithodes platypus. The sequence continues at coordinate 36,841,714 of CM064529.1, forward strand.
TCAGACTTTCTTCAGAAGATTCCTGTTCGATGCTTTAGGACTTTCATTCACTTTCTTTAATATAGGAGTGACAGTTTATTATTGTTTAGAGTAACTTAATTATACCTTCTTCTTGTTTGCATTAAATCATTCCAGTGATTTAATTAAGCTCTCTATCTTTTTCCTTGTATACATTTGTAACGTAATTGTATGTTGTTGTGATCAGGCTGTATCAGAGATCATCAGCCTGTAGTAGTAGAGCATTTATACCGAGTTATAGGATACCCCGTTATCGCAGATTTAACTCTGGAGGGTATAGTTGTTTTTGTGCGCCGGCATTATAAGTTCGAGGGTTGGATCTAGTGTTACCGTTGTGGCTGTGTGCCTTTCTAGTCCATCGATTAAGAGCCCTTGTTTTATACGAGTCCCGGTCGTAACAAACAATACTCAAGAGTGTAGAGAGATATTATAGGGAATTAGTAGGACGAGGTGATTTGAGGAGACAAAATCCTTTTGAATCTACCCTTTCGAGAAATTCAATATGGGTGGAACGTCTCCACACATATTAACACACACACACCCACCAACACACAGATAATATATATATATATATATATGTGTGTGTGTGTGTGTGTGTGTGTGTATGCAATTTGTAGTTTCTTGATATAGCTACATATAGTTGCCATTTATCGTATAAATACGATAGAATATGACTCTTTTGTGATCTTGTATGTCTCTGAGACGTCACGATCGCTCCTACAGCACGACGTAGGACGAGTAGATCGTATATTATAAGATTGCAAATAAGTTAAGTTATAAAAGGCCTAATATGCTATTAAGTAATATTGCCATGGTCTTATGTAGTATATATGAATTTATCGTATACAGTATATTAATATAATTTATCGTATAGAGCAACATAGATGCGATACGATAATTTGGGCTCCTGGCGTTTTGCCAAGGCAGCAAGGTGTGCCTTCGAGGAAAGGCAGAGCATTCACGAACACCAACCAGTTAACATCTAATTTTCCGCCCTCAGTTGATCGTGCTTTTGTGCCTCTAATCACAATACACATACAGCAATACACACAGCTACACCATCACGACGCTCTCATCGACGCCATGACTGACTGACAGATAAGCATAATATTCATGTCCATTCCCATGTAATCATTTATTCTTTCTTTAACTTGACTCGTGTCTCGGGACCGAAGTCTTGATCCCCATTGTCCACCGCCATATTGGGTAAAACGTTCTCCCTTGCCTCATTGCCACGTGGAACTATTGGTGAGTTAATTCCTGGCTAATATTAACCCTTATAACCTTACCCTATATAAACTTACTATGTGAGTCCTTTGGATATACATTACCCTGTTTCAGCTTCAATTAAATTTAGATATGGAGTTTTCATTTAGATTTATTTATTTGATTCATTATAGCTTAGTAATATTTAACTTCCATTGATAGTTTACCACATTGGTGCCCAGACCTCGGGAATTAGCTACCAGTAAGGGATTTTAAGGCAATGAACAAGGGGACATATAACAGGATGAAGGAACAACTCTATGATAAACTGGCAAGGCTAGCCAAGCGATGGTTAGAGCCGTAATGCAGGGTCACATCGTTGCACCTGCCCAAGTTCTGCATCCCACCCATCATCTTTCCCCAATAATTTTCTTTTCCGTTTCAGACTTCCTGTGACATATGACCTGACCTAACATTTTTTCTTGTTCAATATGATCCATTAGTAGGTATTGCTATTTAGTGTAATATTTTTTTCTCCATAATATAGAAGTCCGCCGGTCGGCGTCTCTTAACTAGACTATTATTTTGCCGTTGTCTTTGTAACTTAACATTTAGATACATAGCCTATAGGCTCACATGCAAAATGAATAAAGACTATAAAGAGACACCGTCTAGTGGGGTGCTAATCAAAGCCCCTAAAAAATCAAAGGGCGGGACTTCGGGGAGTATTAAATAGGCTAATTGTGGACGTCAACAGTTTCATCACTACTGCTGAACTAGAGGAATTGGAGGCTAGATTAGAAAACGTCCAGGCTACCCACAGTCGTATTACGGCTCTGAGTGAGGTGATTGTGGCTGACATGACAGAGGAGGAAGAGATAGTTACAGAGTGTGATAATCGCGCCCTCTTTGATGAACCTGTCTTTAGAGCGAAGTACATATTACAGCGTGCTGTCGCAAGTAAGAAGGGAGGCGATAATGAGGCCCATAGATGGGCTGACCCAAAACATACTGTACACCTCCCAAAGCTCAATCGTCCGACATTTGGGGGAAAGTTGACTGAGTGGTTAGCTTTTTGGGACGTATTTCGATCTACGGTTCATGAATCCTCTTTGGATAATGTCCGCAAGTTTCACTATCTGAAGGGACAAATGGAAGGAGAGGCCTTGCATTTGATAGAGGGTTTTGCGGTAATGGGTGGTAGTTATCTTGAAGCAGTACACCTATTAGAGTCCACATACGGGAATAGAGAGCAGTTGAAGATGGCCCATGTCGTTGCCTTGTTGGGGCTCGCAGAACCACAGTATAAGGTTGAGGAGTTGACAAACTTCAGGGCAAATATGGAGTGCCATACTCGATCGCTAGACACCCTAGGGCTTACCACACAGGAAATAATAGTCGTTATCTTGTGTCAGAAGCTTCCTATGGAAATACTTGACAAGGTAACATCATTTGAGCTGGGGGAGTTCAAAACTCAGTTCAGTAAGGAACTCAATAATCTACAGTTGAACAAAGGGAGAATGTATGTGTCGGGAGGGAGTGAGAATATGGAGAAGAGGGGAACAGTATGCATGACAGTGGGGACTAAAGAAAAGAAAGAGGGTGCGTATAAGAAACCTGCTCAGATTCTATGTAAGCTATGTAACAACAAACATAAATGGAGTTTCTGCGTAAAATACCCAACAAATGAGACAAAACTAGCACAGGCGAAAAGATTGAAGCTATGTGTAGGTTGTCTAAGTAAGGAACATGGTAAGCAGGGACAATGTACTGCTACATACTTAATATATACTGTCGCCACTGCAAAGGACATCACTTTGATAAGTTGTGTCCTATTGCAGATAAAGTCAAAGAGGTCAAAACAGAGGGTACTACAACTGTGGCACTAGGTAGCACGCAAGACACCACTATATTGCCCACAATACAGATTCCCATGGAAGGTAATGACAGTAACAAAGTTTGTCGGATACTTCTAGATCAAGGGCCTCAACGTTCCTTTATAAAGAGGTCCGTACTAGTGGGAGTGAAGCACCGAATCGTAGGGGCTGAGACTCTTCGATTACAGGGCTTCACAGGGGTTACTGATAAACAAGACTACGAGATAGCGGAGATTTCATATTTCTACCGTAAAAACCGGTACTTTATGACTTGTATCGTAGTAGACACCCTATCAGAATATGTATCTGTAGGTGTGAAGAAGGTGGAACACGCATTACGTAGCAAGGGGGTTAACTTGTCAGATCCCATGGGAAATCAGAGTGAGGTGCATGTTCTACTAGGTGTGGATCATTATTATGATGTAGTATACCCTGGATTTAAAAAGATGTGTGGTGTAATTTTAATCCCACGAAATTTGGATATTGCATGAGCGGAAAGGTGCATACTACACAGTCAAAGGTCCTGGTCGACACGGTCTCGATATATAGAGTCAATGTAACCGCGGCAGAGGAGTTGGGAAGGGAGGATTCCCAACCTAGTGACTTAAGATGGCTGCCGAGTTCGACCTGGAACGACTGTGGAGATTGGATCACATAGGCATTAATCCTATGGAGACTGATTATGACTCGGAAGTTGCGCTACAAAGGTTTGACGAGTCTGTGTGCTACTGTGCCTCAGACAAGCAATATAAGTTAGTTTACCCTGGAAGAACAGTGAGATAAGCCTGCCTACCAACTATGGTTTGGCATTAGGTCGCTTGCGCGCATTACAGCGTAAATTGTCTAACGAACCGAGCACGCGCCAGGCGTATGACGATGTATTTCGGAGTTATGAAGATAGGGGCTTTATTGAGAGAGTCTATGTCAAGGAACCGTTTAAGAAGGGTAGGGTTCACTATCTGGCCCATCATGGGGTAAGGAAAGACAGCGTTACCACACCAATACGTGTGGTGTATGACTGTTCTGCCCACCAAGGTCAACAACCCAGTCTAAATGACTGCCTGTTGACAGGGCCGTCCATGGTGTTGGACTTGTCCCAACATCTATTGCGGTTTAGGCTGGGGAGGTACGCCTATACCATTGACATCGAGAAAGCATTCTTGATGGTCAAGCTAAAGGAGGAAGATAGAGATGTTACCCGCTTTCTTTGGTTCAGCGACATTAGCGACTCTGAAAGTCCAATCATAATATACCGTATTCGGATTGTACTCTTTGGGGCCACGTGCCACAATCAGAAAACATCTAGCTGACACTCATGAGGACACAAATAAACTATCTCGCGGATTATATATTGACAATTTGCAGGGTTCTAGCGATAGTCAGGATGATTTGTTATATACGTACTGGCAAGCACGCAGATTGTTTGCGGATGCACATCTATTTCTCCGCGAGTGGGTTACTAATAGTGAAGATCTTCAGAGTTTGATACAGGTGGACGGTACGTCATCTCTTAACCAGGAAAAGTCCAGAAATTTGGGGATGATCTGGCAACCTAAACATGACATACTAACTTTTCAAACATGGTCTTTTGCTCAGCAGACAGGAGCGCACAACAATAAGAAGTCTGTTGAGCAAAGTTGCAATTTTTTTTTTATCCTTTGGGTCTAGCATTACCCGTTACCATAAGAGCTAGGATTCTAATGCAGGAAGTTTGGAGACGTAAAATAGGATGGGATGACAGTTTGCCCGAGGACCTGAATGACCAAGGGAAATTGTTGTTGAATGAATATACCATCCTATGTACTAAACCTATACCTCGTAAAGTGGCGGCGTTCGGTGACGTTACGTTACACACATTTTGCGATGCTAGCGCCACGGCATACGGGGTAGCCATATATGTCGTTACTTCATTTGGGGCACATATAGTTACAGCCCGGGCCAAGGTAGCCCCGGTTAAAAAGGTAACTATCCCTAAAATGGAATTGACTGCCACGCTGCTATTAGCACGTCTGGTGCAACATGTACGCGCAGCATACGAGAGCGAATTGAATATTGAAATCGTTCACGTATGGTGCGATAGTCAGGTCGCACTCAACTGGATACATAGCAAGAAGTCTCTGCCAGTTTATGTGCGGAATAGGGTAGATGAGATTAGAGCCCTTTTGCCAGACGTTGCTTATCATTATATAAATACAAAGGAAAACCCTAGTGATCTCATAACTAGGGGTATAACGGCTAGCCAGTTAATGAAGTCCGAATTGTGGTGGCATGGTCCAAAGTGGCTGCTCCATGAAAGTGAATGGACGATATGACATGCTGTTGGTGAGGGACTTCTGCCACTGGAAACAGTGGCAGTTACAGCCCAACCAAAAGAGCCACCAGGTCCTATCATAGAGTGGGCAAGATTCGGTGACTATAATAAACTAGTCAGAGTTGTAGCTTGGGTATTGCGATATGTATCCAATCTCAAGCTTAAAGTAACTGGCCAACTCTGCAACAGGGGTCACAACATTGATGCTCGTGAATTTAAAGCAGCTGAAGTAACTTTGATCAAATGGGTTCAAGTAGAAACCTTTTCCAATGAATTAGAATCCTTGAAAAGCTCGAATAAGACTTTAATGCCTAATATAGTGCGTCAACTAAGGTTGCACCTAGACAATGGCCTCATCAGGTGTGAGGGTCGCCTGAAGTGGTCGGGTGTACCAGACGGCACAAACCGCCCTATACTTATGCCTACAAGACATCACGTTACTGATCTATTGATCATACGTGCACATAGGGAAGTAAAACACTACGGGGTATGTCATATTATATCAAATTTACGTCTCACATGGTGGATACCCAGAGTTCGACAAGTAGCTCGACGCATAGTAAGAAAGTGTGTAATATGCCAGAGACTAAAAGGTAAACCATATGCAACTGGACCAGCTCCACCTCTACCTGAATGCCGTGTAAAGCATGTAGAACCTTTCCAAGCGGTAGGATTAGATTACACAGGGGCATTGAAGACGAGGGAGAGCGATAAGGTTTATATATTATTGTTTACCTGTGCAACATCTCGAGCGGTACACCTAGAACTATGTGATAATATGTCTAGCGAAGAATTTATGCTGGCGTTCAAACTGTTTTGTGCCCGTCGTTCATTCCCTCAACTCATTCCTAGCGACAATGCTCCCACTTATGTCCAAGCATCAAAATATCTAAAGGATATGAGTAGTGATCCTACTATCATCACTTTCTTGGGAGAGGAGAAGTGCGAATGGAGGTTCATTCCAGTTAAGGCACCTTGGTTTGGTGGAATGTGGGAACGATGTGTCGGCATAGTAAAATCAGGACTCAGAGCGGTTGTAGGACGTGCTTTATTAAAGAAGAGTGAGTTGATGACAGTCCTCACAGAGATAGAGGCAGTCGTGAATGATCGCCCGCTTACATACGTGTACACCGACCTGCAAGAACCACTACCATTAACGCCAGCTCACTTGCTATATGGAAAACCATTGACTGCGTTTCCATCTGATTTTCAGTCCATAGTAGAATTAGAGGATCCTTCGTTGTACTCTGAGGTAGCGGTGTCTAAGAGATACCAATATATATCCAGGATAATCGAGGATTTTAGGAAACGGTGGATTAGTGAATATCAGCTAGCATTGAGGGAAAGGAGTGTCACTCCCTCTGGTAGACCAACGGCACCTACAGTTGGTGAAGTTATTTTAATTAAAGAAGATAGTCCTCGTTTATACTGGAAATTGGGCAGCGTGTTGGAGGTATACAGGGGGCAGACTCTGTAGAGCGGGTGGTGCTATTGAAGACAGCCACTGGAACTACTGTTCATCCTATCGCACGTTTGTACGCTTTGGAGCTCGATTCCGCATTGCAATCTGATGCTCCACCTGTTATTGCTGGGTCCGAGGATTCTCAAAGGAACGACTCACCTCTTACTGATGGTGATGATTCTCGGACCGGGACGCGTCCCGGATGCGCTGCTGATGGCGCCGTCGACTTGTGGCGTCAGAAGATAGCCTCTGCGCAACTTTAGGTTTAAGGTGGGGTTCAGGTCTTTTTTTGTGGGGGGAGTGTAACGTATAAAATAATACGATAGAATATGACTCTTATGTGATCTCGTATGTCTCTGTGACGTCACGATCGCTCCTACAGCACGACGTAGGACGAGTAGATCGTATATTATAAGATTGTAAATAAGTTAAGTTATAAAAGGCCTAATATGCTATTAAGCAATATTGCCATGGTCTTATGTAGTATATATGAATTTATCGTATATATTAATATAATTTATTGTATAGAGCAACCTAGATGCGGTACGATAATTTGGGCTCCTGGCGTTTTGCCAAGGCAGCAAGGTGTGCCTTCGAGGAACGGCAGAGCCTTCACGAACACCAACCAGTTAACATCTAATTTTCCGCCCTCAGTTGATCGTCCGTTTGTGCCTCTAATCACAATACACATACAGCAATACACACAGCTACACCATCACGACGCTCTCATCGACGCCATGACTGACTGACAGATAAGCATAATATTCATGGCCATTCCCATGTAATAATTTATTCTTTCTTTAACTTGACTCGTGTCTCGGGACCGAAGTCTCGATCCCCATTGTCCACCGCCATATTGGGTAAAACGTTCTCCCTTGCCTCATTGCCACGTGGAACTATTGGTGAGTTAATTCCTGGCTAATATTAACCCTTATAACCTTACCCTATATATAAATTTATTATGTGAGACCTTTGGATATAAATTAGCTTGTTTCAGATTGAATTCAATTTAGATATGGAGTAGTTTTCATTTAGATTGATTGATTTGATTCATTATAGCTTAGTAATTTTTAACTTCCATTGATAGTTTACCACACCATTCATAATTATACACAACTAATACACTCATGGTAGCTATATATCCGTTAACAATTCTACATATCAATGATACCATTATTACATGATACTATGTTCAAGAAATAGCTCCTCTACATACATTTAAGTTAAACATTTTCGACGTGCTGCATGAACAAGATTTCATACAATGTAAGCGGACGAATGTTGCAGAGTTTGACGTAGGTATCATGGGGCTCTCTTTCACAACACTGTTTTAAAGAGAATATACTAGACAACACATTAATAATAAATACACGTGAACAATACAATATGCACTCACACACACAGCAACACGCGGCAACTCCTCACGAACAGACACAGGCACAGACACACACACACACACACACACACACACACACACACACACACACACACACACACGGTCACGGTGGCCGAGCGCGCTTAATACACTGTATTGGGAGCGCTAGTTCTGGTGTCGGGGGTTCGATCCCACGCACCAGCAAGGGAAGTTCTCTCAAAAGTTTCCCTGGCCGTGAAGGCAAGGTCTGGACGGACCGTCTCCGGAGACCCACAAAGTCTGCTGCCCACGGCGCACTCATTAGCAACCAGAATCAATCTGTTGATCCCTTAGGATAAGATCTAGGTTAAATCTGTTTTATTTTATGTTCAGCCCCATTGGCTGCCGGCTTGAAATAAACCGATTATTATTATTATATATTATTATTACACACCCATACTGTATATATATATATAGTACATATGTGATATACGGTAAACAAAATGTCATAAGTGTTTTGTGTAGAATACCTTTTGCGATTGATGGGTTTAAGTACATGATTAGATTGATATCCAGTATTCGATGAATGGATATAAGATCGTAGTCATGTATTTAACCTTTAACTGCCTTGATGTTGTAATGGTTACAGTGTTTAACATCTGTATTTGGTAACCCAGGTTCGAATCCCGGGAGGATCCCATGCTTTCATAAATATTATTGGGAGGTGTTTGGTGTTGGCAGTGAAATACAAAATTAGATTATAAGTTATTATTTTTAGTTTATGACTGTACACTATTTGAGAAACAATATTGTAGAAATAGTGTAGTAAATATTATACATCACTTTTAATACTATGTATTCTCATGGGACACCGTTATGATAACAGGTGTACATGTTATGGTAATTCCCCATATGATTTGAATTATTCTCTTTACACCTATTAACACCGTTCTTATGAGCTTTATATTCATGAGTTTATAACATTTACATACCGTAGATATGGAATAGTTTGAGGCTACAGCAGGAATATAATAACGGGAACTACAAAGGACAAACCCATCCCTAGTTTGGGGTTGGTGGGTCTAAGATATGTTATGTTTTATATCCTTTTAATGAACAATTAATTACATTACTGAAAAATATATTACATTCTGGCTAGCATATGCCATACATCTATGTAAGTTAAAGAGATATATAATGGAGAACCAATATGTATTACCTGATGCACTTCATAAATATGTATTTATGTCTAACGGTAGCCAGAAAAATATTATGAAGAGCAACCTAATACAGAAATAGCGAAGTTAAGCTGATACAAGAATGACATTAAAAATACATATGTTCAAAACTCGTTTGAAGAAATGGCCCCATTAGTCCGATTTGCCAAAATACTCTGGACCAAGACTTTCTACTCTTACTATTAACTTCTGCAACAATCGTGGCCTCTCCTCTAACTTCCACTCTGTGGAACACCACCTCTCCTCTGCCAACCCTGATCTTCTCTTTTTCACCGAAACTCAGGTGTCTGGGACTACTGACAACCCTTCTCTGTATCCTCCTACTATCTCTATCCTCAGTTTCAAGCCAAAGGTGGATGTTGCGTATATGAACGCATCAATATTGCTTTCTCTCGTGTTCACAACTTTGATTCTTCTGAATATTCAACTCTCTGGCTAAAGATTTCTTGTCACTCTCAAACTAAATATCTATGCACTGTTTATCTCTCCCCTAATTCTACTGACTATCCAAAATTCTTTGATTATCTACCTTCTAAAGTGGAACACATTCTATCCATCTCTCCTTTCACATAAATTTCCATCCTAGGAGATTTAAACGTTCACCACCGCCAATGGCTCTCCTCTCTTTCAACTGACCAACCTGGTAAACAAGCCTATATCTTTTCTATCCTAATGACCTAGAGCAGGTAGTTCAGCAACCCACCCATATCCCGGATCGCTTCGGATATCGGCCCAACATTCTTGACTTATTTCTAACCTCTAACTCTTCTGCCGATACTGTAAATAATTTCTTTCCTTTGGGCTGATCCGACCACAAACTTATCTCTGTCACCTGTCCTATCTCTCCGGTACGGCCACTCGATCCTCCCAGCCGCCGGCGATTGTGGCACTTTGGCGATGCAGACTGGGAGGCTCTTCAGCAGTATTTCTTTGATTTCCCATGGAATGACTTCTGCTTCCATGGCCGGGGACCCTCGGAGAGTGCTGAACACATTACCGAGGTAATCCTCTGGGCATAGAAGCATACATTCCATTTTGTTTCTCTCAGTTTAATGCCAAAAAATCTTGGCTTACTCACGCTTGTTCTAATGCTGCCCATAATACGGAGGAAGCATTCAAGCGGTACCATGGCCTTCAAACTAAAGAATGTCATACTTCCTATTTTTCTGCCCGGAATCAAGCCAAATCTGTTTTTCGACTCGCCAAACACTTTCATCAATAATAAATGCACAGAACTATCCAACTCTAGCTCTTCCCAAGTCTTATGGCATCTAACAAAAAAACTCTCCAACAATTTTTCTTCTTCGTCTTTTCCTCCTCCTTTCCAATCTGACGGCACTACTATCACTTCTTCCTCTGACATAGCTGAATTCTTTGCTAACACTTTCGCACAAAACTCCACTTTGGATGATTCCGGTTCTATTTCTCCCTTTCCACCCCCCTCTCTCCTACTAATGCCTAACATCATAATCTCTTCGAAGGATGTACTTTCCACCCTCTCTGAGCTTAATACTAAGGAGGCATACAGACCGGACGGTGTTCCTTCTGTTGTACTCGAAAAGTGTGCTTCCGTGCCTAAGCAAACTCTTCCGTCTCTGTCTCTCCTCTAACGTCTTCCCTTCATGCTGGAAGTTTGCTCTCATTCAACCTGTCCCAAAGAAGGGGACCGCTCTCAACTCTCCAACTACCGTCCAATTGCTCTCATCTCTTGTATCTCTAAAGTTTTTGAAACTATTCTTGCTTCCAAATTTCTAAAGCATTTCTCTTCTCATATCCTACTCTCACATCGCCAGTATGGCTTCTTTAAGCGTCGCTCTACTGGTGATCTTCTTTCATATCATACTAACTCTTGGTCATCCTCCTTTTGGGACTACGGTGAGACCTTTTCTATTGTGCCAAACATATCGAAGGCCTTCGATAGAGTCTGGCACAAATCTTTAATTTCTAAACTACCCTCCTTCGGTTTCTATCCCTACATCTGTGCCTTTGTCTCTAATATCCTTTCCGGCCATTCCATAGCTGCAGTTGTGGACGGCCTTCGCTCACTTCCTCATCCTATCAACTCAGGTGTTCCTCAGGGCTCTGTTCTATCTCCTATTTTCTTTCTAATTTTCATAAATTATCTTCTCAACTGTACCTCCGCTCCCATCCATTCATATGCAGACGACTCTACCTTACACTACTCAATTAGTTTTCCAGAACGCCCCAGCCAGCAATCCCTCAAGGACAAACGTAATGAAGCCATACAACAATTATCTTCTGATCTAACTACTATCTCCAATTGGGGCAGAGAAAGCCTTGTTGCCTTTAACGCTTCCAAAACCCAATTTCTCCATCTATCTACCCGTCCGGGACTCCCAGCGGACTATCCCATATTCTTCAACAATATAAAAATGAATTGTTCATCTTCTCTTAATATTTTAGGTGTTTCTTTTTCTGCTGCTCTCAATTGGAAGGACCATATTACCAGTCTTGCTAAAGCAGCCTCCCAGAAGCTGGGTGTGCTCAACTGCCTCAAGAGGTGCTTTACCCCTGCACAGCTTCTTCCTCTGTACAGGGGCACAGTGCGTCCTTGTATTGAGTATTGTTCACATGTGTGGAGAGGATCCTCTCACACTGCATTCCTAGACAAAGTAGAAAGGAAGGCCTTTCGTATCATTAATTCCCACCCACTCAGCAACTCTCTCTCTTCGCCACAATGTTGCATCTCTCTCGCTATTCTATCGCTACTACACCACTCAATTAGTTTTCCAGAACGCCCCAGCCAGCAGTCCCTCAAAAGTAAAGGTAGTGAAGCCATAAAACACCTCTCTTCTGATCTAGCTACTATTTCCAATTGGGGTAGAGAAAACCTTGCTGCATTTAATGCTTCCAAGACTCAATTTATCCATCTTACTACCCATCAGGAACCTCCAGAGGACTATCCCTTATTCTCCAACAATACAAAAATCTACCCTTCATCTTCTCTCAATGTTCTCGGTGTCTCTTTTTCTTCTGCTCTCACTTGGAAGAACCATATTACCAGTCTCGCTAAGGCAGCCTCCCAGAAGCTGGGTGTGCTCAACCGCCTCAAGGGGTTCTTTACCCCTGCGCAGTTTCTTGCTCTATACAGGGGCACAGTGCGTCCTTGTATTGAGTATTGTTCACATGTGTGGGGAGGATCCTCTCACACCGCACTCCTAGACAAAGTAGAAAGGAGAGCCTTTCGTATCATTAACTCCCGTCCACTCACCAACTCTCTGCAACCTCTCTCTTTCTTTGCCGCACTGTTGCATCTATCTCGCTATTCTATCACTACTACAATAATCAGTATTCCTCGGAGCTTTCCCAGTGTATACCACCTCCTCTATGTAGGGTACGTAGTACCCGTCTTGCAACACAATCCCACCCTTACTCTGTGCAACTCTCCAGCCCAAGAGTGAAACGCTATTCTCAGACAATCTTCTATTCAACTGCTGAGCTCTGGAACTCTCTCCCAGAATCAGGCTTTCCCTCTTCCTATGACTTAAGTTGCTTCAAACTCTGTGTGTCCAGGCATTTTAGCTCGAACGTCCCTTTATTTTGGCCCCGTCACTCATTCAACTCTGGGGGAGGCACTCGCTGCAGGCAGTTGTGCCTTTTGTCTCCCTCAGTCACATAACAAAAAAAAAAAAAAATAAATATACAGTGCTCCTCAGAGGTCTCCAGTGTATACCACCTCTATGTAGGGTTTGTGGTACCCGTCATGCAACACAATCCCACCCCTACTATGTGCAACTCTCCAACCCAAGAGTGAAACGTTACTCTCAGACTTTCTTCTATTCAACAGCTGAGCACTGGAACCCTCTCTCAGAAACAGTCTTTCCCTTATCCTATGACTTAAATTGTTTCAAACTCTGTGTCCAGGCATTTTGGCTCGAACGTCCCTTGATATTGGCCTTGTCACTCTTTCAACTATGGGGGTGGGGGCACTCGCTGCGGGCAGTTCTGGCTTTTGTCTCCCTCACTCATATAAAAAAAAAAAAAAAAAAAAATCCGGTATACTTTTACTACATATCCTGTAGTAAGTGAAGGTCAGGTGAAAGTATTTAGGGCAAGCCTCGTATCTACTTTCCGAGGAGTGTTGAGAGGGGAAAAAGGGTGTTGGAGAGAGAGGAAACTGTTGGAGAGGCATTGCTGTTTGTGTTATTAGTCTGTATACATCGTGGAGGTGTCTCCCGACTGAGAGTAAGCATGTGAAACACGCTAGGACGTAATACGGTTGTACTACTACCACACTAATTAAATAGGCCGTTTTAATATTTGGACGTCATTTTTTATTGATAATATTTTATTGGTAATGTTGAACTTAGATCCAAAAACCAACTATATTGCCAGAACTAGTGTTACATTTACTTACAAAGAGATTCATATTAGTAAATATCAACAGCATACTCTAATTATGTAAACATAAAATACCTCAACATAATTAGCCTGCCGAATGGTGTATAATTAATTATCCTGGTAATTACTGCTACCTGCATTGGACGCACACTAGCTCTCAATGAAAACACACATATATTGTAGGTCATTAACCAAGGACAATTCACGGCCTGTCAAGAGCAACGTGAAGCTGATAATTAAAGGTCAATTCCAGGGATGAAACATATTCAAACTGCAATATCCAATGGAATCTGCTTGGTTTTAGGGATATGATACTGAAGAACTTTAATCAATGTGTTCTGGCTCAGGATAAACACTCAATTCACTGCCTGGATGTATATTTTTGGCAAGATGGGATTATTTCTTGGTGTGCAACACATATTCAGGTCCTTGTTCGGTGTTTTGCAGAGCTTATATATTGAATTGAAGGGTTTTGCTTGAGAAAACAACTGACCTATCCACGAGAGTGTATGACGGCGGGCATTTTGTTGACAACACTGACGTCACGGAAATGAAGAAGAATAGGAAGAATGTCTCTCAGCTGTCAGAGCAGGTGCCGATTATCCTTATAATTCAGTTATTTGATCTGGTGTTTGGATGTGTAATAAATTAATATTGCTACATACATATCTACCTACTGTATATTTATAGTGTGTTTTTTCCCCAAGCCCAAACTATTTTCTTTAGTTATATCCATGTAGTTCACCTTTAACACTGACTACTCATGTTCACCTGTGCTATTAACTAAAACGGTGACAGGTAATTGGAGGCACTTGCTTTATGTGGTAGAGTCGAGAAAGTCTTTGTACTAATTATAACTATGTATGTGCTGGATTTGAGTGTTGAAGTTCCAGATTTGTTTTTATATTGAGTTTTCAGTTAATTACGTGTCTGCCATGTGCATGCGCGTGCGTGTGTGTGTGTATGTGATCTTATGTTTGGTTCTATTTGTATGCAGGTGTTTTTGTTACTAGTTGAACATTTTGGACAAAACATAGAGACGAGACAAATGTATTTAAAAAATATTCGAAAAATCCAGTTACTATTGTCTCAGCGTCAACACAACGAAGTTAATAAACAATTAACATTTACCCAAGAATGACATTCTTGGGGTTATATACATGTTGTATTCCTTGAGGACGAGAAGACTTTCCTGAATAAACTATAATATACAATATCCCTGGGGGGTTACTGAAATAATTGAAAATGTCTACATTAGTTTGAAAAAGACAGCAGAGATTGTTGGTCATACTATTCACTATAACTGATCCAAAAAAATATGTTGATAATGTTTTTCTCGTGGCTAGATATATTCAATATTATGGCACTGGGATGAACGGTTAATAAAAGAGCCGGGTCTGTTTACATACTGAGATAAAAAATGGCATGTCAATAAAGAGACCCTTCCGTTTGGGCGCTTCTCAATTATGTACCACAGTTGCATACTCAGCCCTACGAAGTACAAACCTCTGTTAATGAGTGAACTATTTACATGCATAATTACCAGTAGCATTATTCTTTACATAGATAAGGGGACATTTGCAACTTGAAGGTATTGTGCATTATATTCAATATATGTCGATTCAAGATTCAGTTCAGTTCAGTCAGTGACAGGAGAAGGTTGTGTTAATCTGAGCTCCTGCCCGGATCACTTACCAGTGACCTTTAGTGACCATTCACACCTACCTGTGTTTGGGGGCAGTGCACTCGTGTTATATAATAGCGTATAGCTCAGTTTTTCGCTGTTAGTTTACTTTTTTTTTCTTTTTCTGTACTTAGTTTCTTGCTCCTCGCTAAGCTTATTGGGATCATGGCAGGTATGGAGTGCGAGTCTCTAACTGATCTGCATCATCTTATTCTCCAGGTAAGAGAGGAGATGGTTGTGGTGAAGGAAGAGGTCTTGGCTCTAAGGGAGGTAATGTTAAACTTCAGAGGGAAGTGGATTTGATTAAAGACGTAAATCTAGCTTTCACGTGGATTAATACAGAAACCAGGCATTTTTTAGCAGAATTTGATATACCAGGATATAGTTTGTTTAAATATGACCGAACAAGTAAGAGGCGTGGTGGTATAGCAGTGTTTGTCAGGAGTACATTAAAAAGCTGTATTATATCAGGTATTAGACTAAATAACGATAATGAAAGTGTTGGGGTAGAGGTTAACGAAGGTAGTGAGACCATAGTTATTGGAGTTATGTATAGACCACCAAATATGAGAAGAAATCACGGAACGTCATTATGGGAGGAAATTAAAATGACATCAAGATTTAGCAATGTGTGCATTATGGGGGATTTTAATTTTTCGAATATAGATTGGCAGCATCAAATAGGCGACTCTGATTCTGAGGAGTTTATTGAGGTAGTACAAGATAGTTTTTTATTTCAATTCATAGATACGCCGACTAGAGGTAATAATATTCTCTATTTAGTTTTCAGTAACAATGAACATATGATAAATAATGTAGAGATAGGGGACCACCTAGGAAATAGTGATCACAATTATGTGTATTTTAATATACAGTGGAAAGGTAATACCAGAGAGAATACAACATTAATCCCTGACTTCAGAAAAGCCAATTATGGTGGGTTAAGAAGAGCCCTGTTAGCGGACCCTATGGTCAAAAAGTTAAGTCGATCCGGGTGTCCAAATGAGTGTACCTCTTCTCAGGCACCTGTCATCTTAAGTCAGGAAGAGACGTCAACCTTGGTAGATACATACGATAATATTATCGAGTCAATATTCAATGCGCAAAATAAATATATCCCCAAAAGAAAATTTAGATCAACACAGAACCAACCCAAAATGGATGAATAATAGACTATTAGATCTTCTAGGACAAAAGAGAGGAATATATAGAAAAATTAGGAAAGGCGAAATTCACCTACTTGCTTACTATCAGAATCTATCAAGACAGGTAAAAAAGGATATTAGGAAAGAAAAAATAAATTATGAAATTAAGGTTGCCAATGACTAAACAAATAATCTTAAAGCTTTTTACCAACTATATAAATCCAAGGTTAGAGATGTAATTGGTCCCCTTAAAACTTCGATCGGAGAAATGACAGAAAATTATTTAGAAATGTGCAGTACATTAAATAGTCAATTTCTTAACGTTTTCACTAATGAAAATTTGGCACAGTTTCCAGAAGTCCGTAAGGTATATAGCGATAGTATAGAAAATAGGTTAAGTACGGTTACTATAAGTAGAAATGATGTGTTTATAGTGGAGCAGATAAGTGCAAAAATAGTTCACTTAATCATGCAAGCATGACATTTGGCACAAATGTTCATTAGAGTCCACTCTTTCAAAAAAGGGCGTTAGCCACGCAAAAATCCAAGATGGCTACGATTTTTTCAAGATGGCCGCCGTCTACACTAAGAATTAATAATAATTACTTTGTAAGTTGTAACTACTTTAAGTAAAACAACTTATTTCAATTAAAAACCCTACTTTATAATATGTCATAGAGTCTGAAAGAGGTCTCCTATTTTTGTAAAATAATTTTGTTAATGCTAAATCAAACCAAAATTGCACCCGCAAAACTAATATCATTCGTATCTTTGCGACTAATAAAGATTCCAGTATAAATTTTTATGACAAAAATAATTTGTTTTTATTACAGAACCAAAAAATACATAAATCTAATGAAAGTTTTAGCAAAAGACAGTCAAAATTATACTTGAACTCACCACTGCACCCAGGATAACAGAGAAACTACACTTCACATTTGCAACTGCACAAGGCTGTGCATGTGAGACCAAGCCTGTAGCATTTGCACCTGCCACGGCAGCCAGACTTGCAGCCACACTTAGTGAGCTGTTCACAACTCTTTGCAATGGGAGAGTTGGCTGTCCAGAAGACTTTCCATTCTTCGCCAATCTTCTCCCATCCCCAGTCAGCTGGACTCTCTGCTTCTGGCTGGCGCATAATTGCCTGAGCCCACACACAGCCTGCCTGATATGCTGCACGTTTAGTGTGTTGAATCAGAGCTGCTCTGGTTGGAGGGATGGCTCCATAGGGTCTCTGCTTTCTGGCAAACAAGTCCAGTTTAGCCTCATCCACACCATCTGCAGTGCTGGACCTGTCATACATGAGGACCACAAACTTCTCTAGAATCTTAATGTCATCATCCTCAATGGTTGGTGGGTGCTGGCTCAGTTTGGAAAATACTGGAGTTGCCTCTGGGAAAATGTCCCATGTCTGCCAAGCTGTCTTCTTTCCTTTATTTCTAAAAGCTGAGACCACATCACAACCTGTAAAAGCATGGAAGAACAACATGCCTTTGGCCTTCTCTTGACCAACATAGTTGTGCAGGTTGTGAATGCCAATCCATCGAAGGCTCTGACCTTGGCCAAATATGAGCCACAGCTGCTGCAGACCCATGCTTTGCAGAGTTGGGAACATACTCAGGCCAATGACAAGGACATCTGTGTCATTGGCTTTGACTATGATAGATTTTCTCCCTTGTCCTGCAACATATCTGGCATGGACAAAGATGCGGCTGTCTGCCTCCTCATGAGAACATTCGTGCAGTTCAGTCAGACTCACTTTGTGTGTGCTAAGTGCTTGGGGTCCCTTGGTCATAATAACCAAGTTTGGTGCAGACATCTGGACAATCTTGTCTGCCAGGAAGTGAAACAGCTCCGACTTGCCCTACACCTAGCCCGGTCATTCATCCAGTGCCATTTAAGTCCCGTGTGATCTGTACACCATCCGGGTAAGTCCATGAACAAGTCATGTATAGCCCCCTTACCCTTGGCTCAACTCTCCCGGCTTGCACACCCTGTCAATTCAGGCACGGCTGTCTAACTTTATCTACTAACTATTTTATACTAGCTAATTGATATGGGGCTATTAGACAGCATTTGGGACACTAATCTAAACTGCACTACACCTAATACTAGTCTACTACAATAGAGTTAGTAAAGCTAGGTGCAGCATTAGTAAAGCTAGATCAGCTGACACTGAACCCCATGCTGAGTTACACAGCAGTGAAGTCACCAGTGTGCCCTGGTTGTGCACTGACATTCACTCTATTAGTATACCAACACCTTGTAAATAATTTTTACATCCTTTGAGAAAAGTTTTAGATCAATTAAAATCTATGACCCCAAAAACTCTCTGTAGATAAAACAAAAAGGCATTCATTGTGGCCAGTGACAGATGCTGAGATAAGGTTAATACTACGTTTGGCCGCCATATTGGACGCCATCTCTTTGTTTTAGTACTTGGAATTGAATTGGATTATAAACCATGATAAGTGCATCAGTAACACCCATATTCTCGAAGATGATGCAATTGGCCAATGAATGGCAGCCATCTTGGAAAAGAGGCAGCCATCTTGGATTTTTTGCGTGGCTAACGCCCTTTTATGAAAGAGTGGTCCTTTGAGAATGTCTGTGCCAAATTTGATGCTTGCATGATTAAGTGAACTATTTTGGGGTATTTTTGCATTTATCTGCTCCACTATTAAGGAAATTGACAGACTGAAACCTTATAAATCGCCTGGTCCTGATGAGGTATATGCTAGAGCATTAAAATAATGTAGAGATGAGTTAAGGTACCCATTAACATTTCTATTTAACAAGTCATTAGAGACAGGTATAGTTCCAGAAGCTTGGAAGCTTGCAAACGTAGTTCCGATCTTCAAAAAAGGTGATAAATCAATAGCATCCAATTACCGTCCCATTAGTCTTACATCAATCATAGAAATGCTACTAGAGTCAATTATTGCTAGTAAAATTAGAAACAACTTAGACACATTTAATTTAATAAATTCTTCTCAGCATGGATTCACTCAGGGACGTTCTTGCCTTACTAATTTGCTTAGTTTTTTCTCAGAGGTATATGAAGCAGTAGATAATGACAAGTCATATGATTTGTAGGTGATTCAATGGTTAGGTACCTTGACGGGGCTACTAACACTCATGTTAGTAAAGTTGTCTGCCTACCTGGAGCCGGAGTCGGGATGGGTGGCTGAGAAGATGGATGGTGTCCTAGAAATGGGTGGGGAAGACCCCATCATCTTCATCAAAGTGGGGTCCAATGACAAATGGAGATGCAGGACTGAGGAGTTGCTGACCAAGTACCAGGAAATGCTGGAGAGGATCAAGGAGAAGGGTGGATTTCCTGTGGTACACAGTATCCTGCCAAGAAGAGGGGTACGGAAGGAATGGTCCTCCAGGGCTATTGGTGTAAATAGCCGGCTGGAGAAGTATTGCAAGACAAAGTCAATACCATTCCTACATAACTGGACCCACTTCTATGGTAAGGATGAACTGTATGCCCAGGATGGAGTGCATCTTTCTCGACTAGGAGTTTCGACCATAGCCACCTCACTGGACAAGATTGTTGCGGGGTTTCGTTAAAAAAAACTGGGTGTGTAAGTAAAATACTGTCTCCATATGGAGCAGGTACGTCATGTGACAAACCAGTGAGTAAAATAGAAATAATCAGTCAAGATAGTGCGGATATAGTGATGTGTAATAGTAGTATCGATAACACTACACATGTAACTGATAGTAAAGATGAGAATACTGATAGAGTAGAATTTCCGTCTAGAGCTAGTAGTTCAACAGGAAATAATAAGTTAGCTAAACACAATAGAAAATTAGTTGCAAATAAAGTAATAGGTTGAGGGTATATTATACAAATTGTAGGAGTTTATGTAACAAAATGAACGAACTTAGAGCACTCGTTAGCGCAGAAAATATAGACATAATAGCGCTAACTGAAACGTGGATTAATACAGAATCTAGGCATTTTTTAGCAGAATTTTATATTCCAGGATATACTTTGTTTAAATATGACCGAACAAGTAGGAGGGGCGGGGGTATAGCAGTGTTTGTCAGGAGTACATTAAAAAGCTGTATTAAATCAGGTATTAGACTAAATAATTATAATGAAAGTGTTTGGGTAGAGGTTAACGAAGGTAGTGAGACCATAGTTATTGGAATTATATATAGACCGCCTAATATGAGTAGAAATGGCGGAACATCGTTATGGGAGGAAATTAAAATAGCTTCAAGGTTTAGCAATGTGTGCATTATGGAGGATTTTAATTTTCCGAACATTGATTGGCAGCACCAAATAGGCGACTCCGATTCAGAAGAGTTTATTGAGGTAGTACAAGATATTTTTTTATTTCAATTCATAGAGACGCCGACTAGAGGTATTAATATTCTTGATTTAGTTTTCAGTAACAATGAACATATGATAAATGATGTAGAGATTGGTGACCACCTAGGAAATAGCGATCATAAATCTATTTATTTTAATATACAATGGACAGGGAATGCTAAAGAGAATACGACACTTATCCCAGATTTCAGAAAAGCCGATTATGGTGGGCTAAGAAGAGACTTAAGGGTGGACCCTATTGTTAAGCAATTAAGTCAGGATATGCCAGAGTTAAACTTGCCACCTATATATAACCAGTTTATTGCTTCACTCCACAATGCTCAAAATAAATATATCCCTAAAAGAAGATTTAGATCGACACAGAACCAACCAAAATGGATGACTAATAAGCTAATAGATCTTATAGGAAAAAATAAAGGAATATATAGAAAAATAAAGAAAGGCGAAAATCATCTACATATATACTATCAGACTCTATCAAGACAGGTCAAAGAGGAAATCAGGAAAGCAAAAATAAATTATGAAATAAGGATAGCCAGTGACTCAAGAAATAACCCTAAAGCTTTTTTACCAACTATATAAATCTAAAGTTAGAGATGTAATAGGCCCCCTAAAAACGTCAACAGGAGAAATAACAGAAAATGATTTAGAAATGTGCAGTACATTAAATAGTCATTTTTTTTCTGTTTTCACTAATGACAATTTGGCACAGATTCCAGAAGTCAATATGGTATATAGTGATAGTATAGAAAATATGTTAAGTACAGTTAGTATAAGTAGAAATGCTGCGCTTAAGGAAATTGACAGACTGAAACCTCAAAAATCGCCTGGTCCTGACGAGGTATATGCTAGAATATTAAAAGAATGCAGAGATGAGTTAAGTAGCCCATTAGCATTTTTATTTAACAAGTCATTAGAAACAGGTTTAGTTCCAGAAGCTTGGAAGCTTGCAAATGTAGTTCCGATCTTCAAATCGATAGCATCCAATTACCGTCCCATTAGTCTCACATCAATCATAGGAAAGTTGCTAGAGTCTAATATTGCTAGGAATATTAGAAGCCAATTAGAAAAATTTAACTTAATAAATTCTTCTCAGCATGGATTCACTCAGGGATGTTCTTGCCTTACTAATTTGCTTAGCTTTTTCTCAGAGGTATATGAAGCAGTAGATAGTGACAAGTCATATGATATTAATTATTTAGATTTCAGTAAAGCTTTCGACAGAGTCCCTCATGAGAGATTGATGAGAAAGGTCGAGGCACATGGAATAGGAGGATCGTTGTTGGGATGGATTAAGTCATGGCTGTGACGCTTCTGCATAGTAGCCACGTGCGGGCATGCGCGCACGTCGGCTGCCCAGCCGTTTAGAAACCAGCTGGTGGCAGCCGGCCGGCCGACTTTTCCTTAGTATATATCCTACGACAATGTAACTAATGTCTGGGATATTCTTATGTTGTTTCACAGCTTGTAGCTGCCCTTATTCTTAACCAACGCATCTTAGTATATTTTATTCTCGATAGTTGATTGTTTCATTATAATATATAAGATGTAAGTCTAGTGAGAGTGGGAGGAGACGAGCGGGAGAGAGAGAGACCGGCTGGGGGACGTTGCTTCGCGCGGAGAGTCTAGCTTGGGATGAGCCTGATGTTGCCATATGCATTTGATTGCAACGTTAGGCTTAGTTTCGACTCACGCACGGGGTAGAGGATTTTGACCCGGCAACTGTGTTGAGTGTTGCCAAGCCTGGGATGTATTTTGTGTGCCTAGGGTGGGGTCCAGACAGATTCAAGACTCAGAGCTCACCTCACTGTCGTACCCTTCGGACCCCCTTGATATCTATCCCTCTCAACCCCACTTAGAAACTTTCTCTCTTACTTTGTATACCTTCTTTCCACTACTTCACCAATCTATTTAATTATCCCATCCCCTTGATAGACCTTATATCTATTATTGTATTAACGACGAGCTCTCAGATAATTAGATAGGATTTTGGGCCTTATGCAGAGACGTAATTGTTAATGAGACCTAGGAAGCTTTTTGGTTGTCTCATATTTGGTGGTTTCATGCTTGCTAGTGTGTTCTTGTGTCAGATTAGCAGGGGCTAGACCGGAGGGGAGTCTTTTTGCGATCCTTTAAGTAAAGTATGCTGGTGCGAGTCCTGTGGACCCGCACGACTTTACTAGGATACCCGTGGGAGTCTGGGGACATTTTCTTGTCTGTGTCCCTGTGTGGCTAGTGTTGTGTTGTGTGAGGGCCCTTGCCTAGTCCACTCAGCACTGCGCTAGCACATCTGGCTTTTGTTTTAGGGTCGCCAGGAGAGAGTCAGATACTTGGGATCTGAGTCTCTCAAGAGAGCACCCTTTTAATTAGAGTAATTTGGCGCACAGACTCGGGAACGTCCCTAGGGTAGAGCAGGTGGCTCAGCCCGGGTATCCGAAGCCTATATCCTTCCGGCTAGACCTCTGCCACCTGGCAGATTAACAGCTAGTGGTTTATTATTTCTGTATGCTTGTTATTGTGCCACAGTTTACCATTTTTGTGAGCATTGTGAGTCAGGGTGTGGCTTAGAGACTCTGTCCGAGCAGGCTTGCCTGACTAAGAGTGAGAAGCACACCTGTATGTGGTTATGTTGCGAGTTGCTGCCTTTATTTAATTATACCTATGCCATTATACACTGTATGGCCTATCACTAGTATTTATTCCTGATTATGAGTTAAGAGTTCTCTAAATCCGTAACGTACTTTCTTTGCTAAGCATCAGATCCTACAGTAGCCGCATGCAGTTTAGAAACCCGCATCTTGTCTACCGGTACGATGTTTTGAGGACTGTTTGCTTTCACCTTCTTTCACGCAGGGGTGATTAGTTGTATTAATTAACGTAACGTTAAATGTACTTTCTTCTAGTTTGTTATTAAATTGTTTCTGCAATTTAATTCCGTTATCTATCTTTTCCTTGAAGCTTTAAGTCAACTTAATTGTGTGATATTTTATATAGCCTGCTTGACTATCATCTGTCTATAGTGCGTGCACCCTGTAACCGAGTCATAGGATACCTCGTTGTCCAGGCAGGACTCTTGACGGTTTAGGGTGGTTTGTTGCCTGGGTTTATAGATAAGGGTTGGATCTAGCGTTTTCCGTTGTTGCTTGTTGCCGCATACCTAGTCCAATAGAAAGAGCCCAGTATTTATATATCCCAGGACGTAACATGGCTAATTGGTAGGAAACAGAGAGTCAGCATAAATGGTACCAAGTCAGAGTGGGGAGCAGTCAAAAGTGGTGTCCCCCAGGGATCGGTGTTAGGTCCCATGTTGTTTCTTATATACATAAATGACCTAGATTTAGGTGTCACTAGTAGGATAAGTAAATTCGCAGACGATACTAAAATGGGGAGATCAATTGATTCAGATAGCGATATAGAGTGCCTCCAAAGGGATCTGGATACCTTGCATGAGTGGTCAGTAAATTGGCAGATGAAGTTTAACATTGACAAATGCAAGGTATTAAAGATTGGGAAGATGCATACAAATGTTAAATATAAACTAGCTAATTTAGAATTAGAAAATTCAGACTGCGAGAAAGATCTAGGTGTGTTTGTTAGCAATGATTTGAAGCCTAGAAAACAGTGTATAAGCGTTCGTAATAAGGCAAACAGGATTCTCTGGTTCATCTCTAGGAGTGTGAATAACAGAACTGCTGATGCTATCTTAAAACTTTACTTGTCATTAGTGAGACCCCATATGGATTATGCTGTCCAATTTTGGTGTCCTTATTACAGAATGGACATAGATTCATTGGAGAGAGTACAGCGTAGAATGACAAAAATGATCCATAATATTAGAAATCTTCCGTATGAAGAAAGGTTGAAGAAATTAGGTTTACATTCGTTAGAGAGACGCAGAGTTAGAGGGGATATGATAGAGGTGTTCAAGTGGGTTAGTGGGATTACCAAAGGGGACATGACAAATGTACTAAAGCTCAGTGATAGCGAAAGAACTCGTACCAGTGGTTTCAAATTAGATAAATTTCGTTTCAGAAAAGATATAGGCAAATATTGGTTTGTTAACAGAGTTGTAGATGGGTGGAATGGACTACCAAGTGCTATAGTGGGATTAAAAAAGGTAGGGAGCTTTAAGATAAAATTGGATAAGAATATGGACGAGAAGGGATGGGTGTGAAGGGGGATCAGCCGGGTTGGGCCAACCAGCGCTCTGCAGACCCCCGTAATCCTGCGTTAATCTCTAACCGTTTTGGTAAGATGATCCTCAGGGTATTAGAGTGTTGAGCCTATAATTGGGCTTTGTAATTGGGGTTGTGTGGGACAGGGATCTGCCTTGCTTAGGCCAATAGGCTTTCTGCAGACTCCCATTTTCTTATGTTCTTATGTTCTTATGATATAATATATTTAGATTTCAGTAAAGCTTTCAACAGAGTCCCCCAAGAGAGATTGATGAGAAAGGTTGATGCGCATGGAATAGGTTGGGCGTTGTTGGGATGGATTAGGGCATGGCTAATTGGTAGGAAGCAGAGAGTCAGCATAAATGGTACGAAGTCAGAATGGGGAGCAGTCAATAGTGGTGTCCCCCAGGGATCTGTATTAGGTCCTCTGTTGTTTGTATATACATAAATGACCTTGATTTAGGTATAACTAGTGGGATAAGTAAATTTGCAGACAATACCAAAATGGGGAGAAAAATAAATTCAGATAGAGATATAGAGTGCCTCCAAAGGGATCTTGATACCTTACACGAATGGTCAGTAAATTGGCAGATGAAGTTTAACATTGACAAATGCAAGGTATTAAAGATAGGGAAGATGCATACAAATGTTAAATATAAACTAGCTAATATGGAATTAGAAAACTCAAATTGTGAGAAAGATCTAGGTGTGTTTGTTAGCAATGATTTGAAGCCTAGAAAACAGTGTATAAGCGTTCGAACAAGGCAAACAGGATTCTCGGGTTCATCTCTAGGAGTGTGAGTAACAGAACTGCTGATGTTATCTTAACACTTTACTTGTCATTACTGAGACCCAATATGGATTATGCTGTTCAATTTTGGTGTCCTTATTACAGAATGGACATAGATTCTTTGGAGAGAGTACAACGTAGAATGACAAAAATTATTCATAATATTAGAAATCTTCCGTATAAGAAAGGTTGAATCAATTAGGCTTACATTCGTTAGAGAGACGCAGAGTTAGAGGGGACATGATAGAGGTATTCAAGTGGGTCAGTGGGATTAATAAAGGGGACATGAAAAATGTACTAAAGCTCAGTGATAGCGAAAGAACTCATACAAATGGTTTCAAATTAGATAAATTTCGTTTCAAGAAAGATATAGGCAAATATTGGTTTGGTAACAGAGTTGTAGATAGGTGGAATAGGCTACCAAGTGCTATAGTGGGATCAAGTACGATAGGGAGCTTTAAGATACAATTAGATAGGCATATGGACGAGATGGGTTGGGTGTGAGGGTGATCTGTCAGGTGTGGGGATCTGCAGATCCCCGTTTTTCTGACCTCTGACCATTTCGGTGAGGTAAGTCCTAATGGTGTTTTAAAGTGGGCTTATAATTAGGCCTTATAACATAAGAACATAAGAAAATGGGAGTCTGCAGAAAGCCGATTGGCCTAAGCAAGGCAGATCCCTGTCCCACACAACCCTAATTCAATTACAAAGCCCAAAGGCTTCACACTCTAATACCCTGAGGATCATCTTACCAAAACGGTTAGAGATTAACGCAGGATTATGGGGGTCTGCAGAGCGCTGATTGGCCCAACCCGGCTGATCCCCCTTCACACCCAACCCTTCTCGTCCATATGCTTATCCAATTTTATCTTAAAGCTCCCTACAGTTTTAGATCCCACTATAGCACTTGGTAGTCCATTCCACCCATCTACAACTCTGTTACCAAACCAATACATGCCTATATCTTTTCTGAAACGAAATTTATCTAATTTGAAACCATTGGTACGAGTTCTTTCGCTATCACTGAGCTTTAGTACATTTGCCATGTCCCCTTTGTTAATCCCACTAACCCACTTGAACACCTCTATCATATCCCCTCTAACTCTGCGTCTCTCTAACGAATGTAAACCTAATTTCTTCAACCTTTCTTCATACGAAAGATTTCTAATATTATGGATCATTTTTGTCATTCTACGCTGTACTCTCTCCAATGAATCTATGTCCATTCTGTAATAAGGACACCAAAATTGGACAGCATAATCCATATGGGGTCTCACTAATGACAAGTAAAGTTTTAAGATAACATCAGCAGTTCTGTTACTCACACTCCTTGAGATGAACCCGAGAATCCTGTTTGCCTTATTACGAACGCTTATACACTGTTTTCTAGGCTTCAAATCATTGCTAACAAACACACTAGATCTTTCTCGCAGTCTGAATTTTCTAATTCTAAATTAGCTAGTTTATTTTTAACATTTGTTTGCATCTTCCCTATCTTTAATACCTTGCATTTGTCAATGTTAAACTTCATCTGCCAATTTACTGACCATTCATGTAAGGTATCTAGATCCCTTTGGAGGCACTCTATATCGCTATCTGAATCAATTGATCTCCCTATTTTAGTATCGTCTGCGAATTTACTTATCCTACTAGTTATACCTAAATCTAGGTCATTTATGTATATAAGAAACAACAGGGGACCTAATACCGATCCCTGGGGGACACCACTTTTGACTGCTCCCCATTCTGACTTGGTACCATTTATGCTGACTCTCTGCTTGCTACCAATTAGCCATAAGAACATAAGAACATAAGAAAATGGGAGTCTGCAGGAAGCCGATTGGCCTAAGCAAGGCAGATCCCTGTCCCACACAACCCCAAATCAATTACAAAGCCCAATTATAGGTTCAACACTCTAATACCCTGAGGATCATCTTACCAAAACGGATAGAGATTAACGCAGGATTATGGGGGTCTGCAGAGCGCTGATTGGACCAACCCGGCTGATCCCCCTTCACACCCAACCCTTCTCGTCCATATGCTTATCCAATTTTATCTTAAAGCTCCCTACAGTTTTAGATCCCACTATAGCACTTGGTAGTCCATTCCACCCATCTACAACTCTGTTACCAAACCAATATTTGCCTATATCTTTTCTGAAACGAAATTTATCTAATTTGAAACCATTGGTACGAGTTCTTTCGCTATCACTGAGCTTTAGTACATTTGTCATGTCCCCTTTGTTAATCCCACTAACCCACTTGAACACCTCTATCATATCCCCTCTAACTCTGCGTCTCTCTAACGAATGTAAACCTAATTTCTTCAACCTTTCTTCATACGGAAGATTTCTAATATTATGGATCATTTTTGTCATTCTACGCTGTACTCTCTCCAATGAATCTATGTCCATTCTGTAATAAGGACACCAAAATTGGACAGCATAATCCATATGGGGTCTCACTAATGACAAGTAAAGTTTTAAGATAACATCAGCAGTTCTGTTACTCACACTCCTAGAGATGAACCCGAGAATCCTGTTTGCCTTATTACGAACGCCTATACACTGTTTTCTAGGCTTCAAATCATTGCTAACAAACACACCTAGATCTTTCTCGCAGTCTGAATTTTCTAATTCTAAATTAGCTAGTTTATATTTAACATTTGTTTGCATCTTCCCTATCTTTAATACCTTGCATTTGTCAATGTTAAACTTCATCTGCCAATTTACTGACCATTCATGTAAGGTATCTAGATCCCTTTGGAGGCACTCTATATCGCTATCTGAATCAATTGATCTCCCCATTTTAGCATCGTCTGCGAATTTACTTATCCTACTAGTTATACCTAAATCTAGGTCATTTATGTATATAAGAAACAACAGGGGACCTAATACCGATCCCTGGGGGACACCACTTTTGACTGCTCCCCACTCTGACTTGGTACCATTTATGCTGACTCTCTGTTTCCTACCAATTAGCCATGACCTAATCCATCCCAACAACGCCCCACCTATTCCATGTGCCTCAACCTTTCTCATCAATCTCTCATGAGGGACTCTGTCGAAAGCTCTACTGAAATCTAAATATATAATATCGTATGCCTTGTCATTATCTACTGCTTCATATACCTCTGAGAAAAAACTAAGCAAATTAGTAAGGCAAGAACGTCCCTGAGTGAATCCATGCTGAGAAGAATTGATTAAGTTAAATGTTTCTAAGTGGTTTCTCATTTTCCTAGCAATAATTGACTCTAGTAGCTTTCCTATGATTGAAGTATTAATGTCCTCTAACACCTTCCCAACCCAGGCACCAGGCAGACAGACAAGCTTCCTAATATCAGTACAGGTGGACCTAGCTAAGTGTCTGACCATGGAGTCCCCAACAATTGAGAAGGACTTGCCTCTCCTTGTCGATGACTTGGTAGCAGCTGCGGCAGCGGCAGGAACTCCTGGGGCAGCAGTTGAAGGTACTCCTGGGGGGGCAGCAGTCACAGCATTCTCTGTTGGAGGCAACTTACTTACCTTTCTCCTGGTTTCCTCGCCGAAGGAAGCACTCGCAGCCTCACCATCACATTCGTCATCCAAGGTGATGAACTTGTTGCTGAGGGCAACTGGCCGCCGTAGAAATTTGCAGGTTGTTGCACTTGTTGGAACAACTGTCCAGGGAGCATCACGATCCCTAACAGCAGTTGCAGTATCCTCACTTTTCTTGTCAGCCAAAGTCAGCTTTAAGGCCAAATTCT
Source organism: Paralithodes platypus (assembly GCA_032716605.1). Lineage (NCBI taxonomy): Eukaryota > Metazoa > Arthropoda > Malacostraca > Decapoda > Lithodidae > Paralithodes > Paralithodes platypus. The sequence continues at coordinate 36,871,431 of CM064529.1, forward strand.
CGTCTTTGAGAGACTGCACCTCTCTCTCCACATTCTCCATCCTTTCTTGCAAAGCAAGACAAAGCTGGAGAATATGAGAGGAGGTAGCAATCTCGTCAACACCAGCCATTTTAAGAAAGCGTTAATACTATCACCACACTATGGGCAAAGATATTCACTGGGAGTCACTAGGGACAGGTCCTCACTCAGCAAAGGTCAGGCAGGTACATGACCTAATCCATCCTAACAACGCCCCACCTATTCCATGTGCCTCAACCTTTCTCATCAATCTCTCATGAGGGACTCTGTCGAAAGCTTTACTGAAATCTAAATATATAATATCATATGACTTGTCATTATCTACTGTTTCATATACCTCTGAGAAAAAACTAAGCAAATTAGTAAGGCAAGACCGTCCCTGAGTGAATCCATGCTGAGAAGAATTGATTAAGTTAAATGTTTCTAAGTGGTTTCTCATTTTCCTAGCAATAATTGACTCTAGTAGCTTTCCTATGATTGAAGTGAGACTAATGGGACGGTAATTGGATGCTATTGATTTATCACCTTTTTTGAAGATCGGAACTACATTTGCAAGCTTCCAAGCTTCTGGAACTATACCTGTTTCTAATGACTTGTTAAATATAAATGTTAATGGATAACTTAACTCATCTCTGCATTCTTTTAATACTCTAGCATATACCTCATCAGGACCAGGCGATTTATGAGGTTTCAGTCTGTCAATTTCCTTAACCACATCATTTCTACTTAAAGTAACCGTACTTAACCTATTTTCTATACTATCGCTGTATACCTTACGGACTTCTGGAAACTGTGCCAAATTTTCATTAGTGAAAACGGAAAGAAATTGACTATTTAATGTACTGCACATTTCTAAATCACTTTCTGCCAATTTTCCTATCGAAGTTTTAAGGGGACTAATTACATCTCTAACCTTGGATTTATATAGTTGGTAAAAAGCTTTAGGATTATTTTTTGAATCATTGGCAACCTTTATTTCATAATTTCTTTTTTCTTTACTAATATCCTTTTTTACCTGTCGTGATAGATTCTGATAGTAAGCAAGTAGGTGAATTTCGCCTTTTTTAATTTGTCTATATATTCGTCTCTTTTTTCCTAGAAGATCTAATAGTCTATTATTCATCCATTTTGGGTTGGTTCTGTGTTGATCTAAATTTTCTTTTGGGATATATTTATTTTGCGCATTGAATACTGACTTGATAAAATTATCGTATGTATCTACCAAGTTTGACGTCTCCTCCTGACTTAAGATGACAGGTGCCTGAGAAAGGATACACTCATTTTGACACCTGGATCGACTTAATTTTTTGACCATAGGGTCCGCTAACAGGGCTTCTCTTAACCCACCATAATTGGCTTTTCTGAAGTCAGGTATTAATGTTGTATTCTCTCTGATATTACCTTTCCATTGTATATTAAAATACACAGAATTGTGATCACTATTTCCTAGGTGGTCCCCGATTTCTACACTATTTATTATATGTTCATTGTTACTGAAAACTAAATCGAGAATATTATCACCTCTAGTCGGCGTATCTATGAATTGAGATAAAAAAACTATCTTGTACTACCTCAATAAACTCTTTTGAATCAGAGTCGCCTATTTGTTGCTGCCAATCTATATTAGGGAAATTAAAATCCCCCATAATGCACACGTTGCTAAGCCTTGATGCTATTTTAATGTCCTCCCATAATGATGTTCCGTCATTTCTACTCATATTTGGCGGTCTATACATAACTCCAATAACTAAAGTCTCACTACCTTCGTTAACTTCTACCCAAACACTTTCATTTTCATTATTTACTCTAATACCTGATTTAGTACAGCTTTTTAATGAACTCCTGACAAACACTGCTATACCGCCACCCCTCTTACTTGTTCGGTCATATTTAAACAAACTATATCCCGGTATATCAAACTCTGCTAAAAAATGCCTGGTTTCTGTATTAATCCATGTTTCAGTTAGCGCTATTATGTCTATATTTTCTTTGCTAACCAGTGCTCTAAGTTCGTTCATTTTGTTACATAAACTCCTGCAATTTGTATAATAAACACTCAAACTATTACTTGTATTTGCAACTATTTTTCTATTGTTTTTAACTAATTTATTTTTACCTGTTGAACTACTGGACCTAGACGGAAAATCTACGCTATCAGAATGTTCGTTATTACTATCAATTCCATGTGGCTGGGATTCTATTTTACTTACACACCTATGGTTTATTAACAAAACCCCGCAACAAACTTGTCGAGTGAGCTGGCTAAGGTCGAAACTCCTAGTCGAGAGAGATGTACTCCATCCTGGGCATACAGTTCATCCTTACCGTAGAAGAGGGTCCAGTTATTAGGGTGGCTGGGTGTGACAGGGATCTGCCTTGTGTAGGCCAATCGGCTTTCTGCAGACTCCCATGTTCTTATATTCTTAAGATCATTATAGATATCATGTTATGATAGATAGGGAAATATTTGTTTCAAGTGAAACAATATAATATAATATGGTACAATTAATTGTATTGTAGGTCAAGGTGAGCCAAACGATTTCAGTAAAACTGACTACGGATTAAGTTGACAATAATAGCTTTCCCACGTGCCCTTAACTTGAAGGATTTACACATTTAACCTGCCGACATGCGGTGTGGTGGAGTTTTTCACCGGATTGGGGACCGGGGGGGGGGGGGGGGGGGGAGGGGGAGGAGGGGGAGGGATTATCATTAGGATCGCTCGGGTGGTGTTACAAGCATTTTACACAAAGCGTTTAATCAACAATTGTTGTTGGTGGGATAATTTTCCAGCGTCAATTCTGGAAACTAGTTCACTTATATCTGATGCTCGACTAAAATTATATAAACTTAGGTGAGAAAGTTATTTCAAACTATTACCTAATTATCTATCCGACCCCCGTGTTGCCAATAAAGGTTTAAGTAAAACACATTTGTGTGATACTGACTTTAGCTCCGGGGTTCATGGGTAATGTGAACCGTGTGTGGGCTCCGGGGTTCATGGGTAATGTGAACCGTGTGTGGGCTCCGGGGTTCATGGGTAATGTGAACCGTGTGTGGGCTCCGGGGTTCATGGGTAATGTGAACCGTGTGTGGGCTCCGGGGTTCATGGGTAATGTGAACCGTGTGTGGGCTCCGGGGTTCATGGGTAATGTGAACCGTGTGTGGGCTCCGGGGTTCATGGGTAATGTGAACCGTGTGTGGGCTCCGGGGTTCATGGGTAATGTGAACCGTGTGTGGGCTCCGGGGTTCATGGGTAATGTGAACCGTGTGTGGGCTCCGGGGTTCATGGGTAATGTGAACCGTGTGTGGGCTCCGGGGTTCATGGGTAATGTGAACCGTGTGTGGGCTCCGGGGTTCATGGGTAATGTGAACCGTGTGTGGGCTCCGGGGTTCATGGGTAATGTGAACCGTGTGTGGGCTCCGGGGTTCATGGGTAATGTGAACCGTGTGTGGGCTCCGGGGTTCATGGGTAATGTGAACCGTGTGTGGGCTCCGGGGTTCATGGGTAATGTGAACCGTGTGTGGGCTCCGGGGTTCATGGGTAATGTGAACCGTGTGTGGGCTCCGGGGTTCATGGGTAATGTGAACCGTGTGTGGGCTCCGGGGTTCATGGGTAATGTGAACCGTGTGTGGGCTCCGGGGTTCATGGGTAATGTGAACCGTGTGTGGGCTCCGGGGTTCATGGGTAATGTGAACCGTGTGTGGGCTCCGGGGTTCATGGGTAATGTGAACCGTGTGTGGGCTCCGGGGTTCATGGGTAATGTGAACCGTGTGTGGGCTCCGGGGTTCATGGGTAATGTGAACCGTGTGTGGGCTGCTTTGTTGAAGCTGCGCACAGAGTTTGGGGAGGTTAAAGGTAACGTCAAAACATCGAATAGGATTATAGAATACGCTACAGTCTTTATATATATATATATATATATATATATATATATATATTTGTAGAAGTGGGCAGTATGTTTTCATTGAGGCAACATATACTGTATATATATATATATATATATATATATATATATATATATATATATATATGTATAAGTGGTCAGTATGTTTTCAATGAGGCAACATATATTATAGACAAATGCATATTTGTTTTTTACTAACTTTGTATTTGTGTTTTCAATATTTCTCACTGTATGTTTGATTTCATCATTCAAATGGAAACTTAATATATCATTTGAATTATGAAACCAAACATACAGTGAGCAATATTGAAAAAACAAGTAAAAGTTAGTAAAAACAAATATGCCTTGGTCTTTAATAAGTGTTGCCTCAATATATACAGTATATATATATATATGTATATATATATATATATATATATATATATATATATATATATATATATATATATATATATATATGTTAGAATACCCAGGTAATAGATTCTCTTTTAAACAGACGAGGTTAAAAGCACATCCCGGAGAAGGCCCTGAAGACGCTCTTGGAACTATGTACCAAGGAGTCCCCTTTCCTCTGCCCCTGCGGGAATATGTACCAGCAAATCGACGGTGTAGCGATGGGAAGCCCCCTGGGGGTCCTGTTCGCCAATTTCTTCATGGGAACTATCGAAGAGGAACTCCTGGCTGCCCACCGGCCCACTGTCTACTGCAGGTACATCGATGATATCTTCGTGCGGGTGAAGGACCTGGGCAAACTCAGGGACCTCCAGCAGCGCTTCATGGCCGCCTCCGGACTCAACTTCACATACGAAGAAACCACCGATGGACATCTACCCTTCCTCGACCTCCTTGTCTCCCTCCACGACCACGGCTTCAAAACTACCGTGTACACCAAACCTACTAACAATGGCCAATGTCTTAATGGGGAAAGTGAATGCCCTAAACGATCACCATCGCCGCCTATGTCAGGAGAGCCCTCACACATTGCACCACCTGGAATGACACACACAATGAACTGGAAAGGCTCACCCAGGTCCTAGTCACCAATGGGTATTCCAACAATGACGTCACCAATGCCATCAACCACCACCTAGAAAAATGGTACAAACAAGACCCCCCTAGCACCAACCCGGCCAATGACATTACATTTTTCTACAGAAACTACATGTCTTCCGACCACACAACAGACGAATCCATTATGAAAGAAAAAATTAACAAAAACGTCCTCCCCACCAACCCTGACAATAAAATCAAACTCATTATTTACTACAAATCTCCTAAGACCTCCAACCTTGTCCTCCGTAACCGCCCCATTTCCACCAACCAACCGAAAGACGATCATGTGATATACCAGCATATTTGCACCTCTGGGGACTGTGGACCCCTATCCTATGTTGGAATGATACAGACTCGCCTTTCCCGTCGACTAACCCTCCACCTTCAATCTGGCGCTATAAAAGATCACTATCAAGCCCCCAACCATCTTGCCCTTACTCGCGCCGACCTAGACAAACAAACCACCATACTCGACAAGGAATCAGACCCCAGAAGACTAGCTATTTTAGAAGCTCTATACATCCAAACACTCAACCCCAGCATCAACAACCAAACACAAGACCTTCAAATTCTTCCTTCAGGCAAGCGCTACAGGCATGCTGTCCCCCCTCCTCTCGCCCCCCGCCCCCCTCCCTTACGCTTCCACGCTCAGCACACAACTGACAACACCAACCAATCACAGCCACCCACAGCCAACAACCAACCACCGATAAGATTTAGTGCCCGTCTCGCGAATAGACTGCCTTCCACCAATGAACAGCCACCACACACCCAGTAGCTCCGCCCACGTCCCTCTACTTGATCCTCGAATTTTGTATAAATATGATGATTTGTCCCTATTCTAATCATTACCTCTCCATTCCCTGAAGATGTAAGATGTTTACTTGTGAAACGTTGGATCCACCATGAATTTTGCTAACCTTCTGTACCTCATCTCTGAACCCCAGAGGAAAATTGTTAGAACTATTGAAAGCTGTAACAATATAATCCTGAATGCTGAAACTGCTATTGCTTTTAACCTCGTCTGTTTAAAAGAGAATATATATATATATATATATATATATATATATATATATATATATATATATATATATATAAAACTTCAAAGGCTGGGTCATCCATGTAAATACTGTTTTAAAGGTAATAATATATTCACAGAAGTGGTACATAATATTCCATGTGAGTGATAAAGTTACCTACTTTTAGCTTCGCCATAGGAAACTTAAGTAGTCCTGATGGGTGTAAAATAGTTGTATTTAATGTCACCATCGTACTGAAGGGGTTCAGTTAAGTAAAGTGAACATTTGTAGCAAAGACTGACTGTAACGTAATATATAAACACTATTGTAACCGATGATTACCCTCTTAATTATTACGGATATTCGTATCATGTAGATAATAGTTATTTATTCAAGCAAGCTATATTTCTCCTACTACACACGTCCTAAATAATAAATTACAAAATAAAAGTACCCAAGTCAATACATCTCCGGTCTAGTTTCAGACACCACATAAAAATATTTCCGAAAATGTTGGCCATTGAAGTTGGACTACAAAAGCTCTCCTGTGATATGCCTTATAGTGTTAGGTGTGGTGAATAGTGACTGATGGATATATTATGACTGCTGGGGTAAAGAATGGTGAAGAAAGTTAGCTGTGGCTGAATGGTTCTGTAATGGTTAGTGATTAGGAAGAGAATGATTTACTAGAAGGGAAGTGATTGGAGATTGATGAGTGGGTAGCATATGATTGGGTATTCGTAGTTATTGTAAGTTGAGAGGTTCTGGTTGGAAAGACTGTAATTAATGTTATTGTGGTAAGTCCTGGCACTTCACTTTCTATTTCGGTGATAAGTGGCGACCAATTGATTTGATATACTGTGGCTGGTGGACTCCATAAACAATTATCTTTAAGAAAGTTATTTGCATCTCATACAATAGATACATTCTGACTAACATTAAATTATACTATTTAGCTTATGAATTACATAAGAACATAAGAACATAAGAAAATGGGAGTCTGCAGAAAGCCGATTGGCCTAAGCAAGGCAGATCCCTGTCCCACACAACCCCAATTACAAAGCCCAATTATAGGCTCAACACTCTAATACCCTGAGGATCATCTTACCAAAACGGTTAGAGATTAACGCAGGATTACGGGGGTCTGCAGAGCGCTGATTGGCCCAACCCGGCTGATCCCCATTCACACCCAACCCTTCTCGTCCATATGCTTATCCAATTTTATCTTAAAGCTCCCTACCGTTTTTAATCCCACTATAGCACTTGGTAGTCCATTCCACCCATCTACAACTCTGTTACCAAACCAATATTTGCCTATATATTTTCTGAAACGAAATTTATCTAATTTGAAACCATTGGTACGAGTTCTTTCGCTATCACTGAGCTTTAGTACATTTGTCATGTCCCCTTTGTTAATCCCACTAACCCACTTGAACACCTCTATCATATCCCCTTTAACTCTGCGTCTCTCTAACGAATATAAACCTAATTTCTTCAACCTTTCTTCATACGGAAGATTTCTAATATTATGGATCATTTTTGTCATTCTACGCTGAACGCTCTCCAATGAATCTATGTCCATTCTGTAATAAGGACACCAAAATTGGACAGCATAATCCATATGGGGTCTCACTAATGACAAGTAAAGTTTTAAGATAACATCAGCAGTTCTGTTACTCACTCTCCTAGAGATGAACCCGAGAATCCTGTTTGCCTTATTACGAAAGCTTATACACTGTTTTCTAGGCTTCAAATCATTAGAACATAAGAACATAAGAAAATGGGAATCTGCAGAAAGCCGATTGGCCTAAGCAAGGCAGATCCCTGTCCCACATAACCCCAATTACAAAGCCCAATTATAGGCTCAACACTCTAATACCCTGAGGATCATCTTACCAAAACGGTTAGAGATTAACGCAGGATTACGGGGATCTTCAGAGCGCTGATTGGCCCCACCCTGCTGATCCCCCTTCACACCCAACCCTTCTCGTCCATATGCTTATCCAATTTTATCTTAAAGCTCCCTATCGTTTTTAATCCCACTATAGCACTTGGTAGTCGATTCCACCCATCAACAACTCTGTTACCAAACCAACATTTGCCTATATCTTTTCTGAAACGAAATTTATCTAATTTGAAACCATTGGTACGAGTTCTTTCGCTATCACTGAGCTTTAGTACATTTGTCATGTCCCCTTTGTTAATCCCACTAACCCACTTGAACACCTCTATCATATCCCCTCTACCTCTGCGTCTCTCTAACGAATGTAAGCCTAATTTCTTCAACCTTTCTTTATACGGAAAATTTATAATATTATGGATAATTTTTGTCATTCTACGTTGTACTCTCTCCAATGAATCTATGTCCATTCTGTAATAAGGACACCAACATTGAACAGCATAATCCATATGGGGTCTCACTTATGACAAGTAAAGTTTTAAGATAACATCAGCAGTTCTGTTACTCACACTCCTAGAGATGAACCCGAGAATCCTGTTTGCCTTGTTTCGAACGCTTATACACTGTTGTCTAGGCTTCAAATCATTGCTAACAAACACACCTAGATCTTTCTCACAATTCGAGTTTTCTAATTCCATATTAGCTAGTTTATATTTAAGATTTGTATGCATCTTCCCTATCTTTAATACCTTGCATTTGTCAATGTTAAACTTCATCTGCCAATTTACTGACCATTCGTGTAAGGTATCTAGATCCCTTTGGAGGCACTCTATATCGCTATCTGAATCAATTGTTCTCCCCATTTTGGTATCGTCTGCAAATTTACTTATCCTACTAGTTATACCTAAATCAATGTCATTTATGTATATAACAAACAACAGAGGACCTAATACAGATCCCTGGGGGACACCACTTTTGACTGCTCCCCATTCTGACTTCGTACCATTTATGCTGACTCTCTGCTTCTTACCAATTAGCCATGACGTAATCCATCCCAACAACGCCCCACCTATTCCATGCACCTCAACCTTTCTCATCAATCTCTCATGGGGGACTCTGTCGAAAGCTTTACTGAAATATAAATATATTATATCATATGACTTGTCATTATCTACTGCTTCATATACCTCTGAGCAAAAACTAAGCAAATTAGTAAGGCAAGAACGTCCCTGAGTGAATCCATGCTGAGAAGAATTTATTAAATTAAATGTATCTAAGTGGTTTCTAATTTTACTAGCAATAATTGAATCTAGTAGCTTTCCTATGATTGATGTAAGACTAATGGGACGGTAAATGGATGCTATTGATTTATCACCTTTTTTGAAGATCGGAACTACGTTTGCAAGCTTCCAAGCTTCTGGAACTATACCTGTCTCCAATGACTTGTTAAATAAAAATGTTAATGGGTAACTTAACTCATCCCTACATTCTTTTGATACTCTAGCATATACCTCATCAGGACCAGGCGATTTATGAGGTTTCAGTCTGTCAATTTCATTAAGCACATCATTTCTACTTACAGTAACCGTACTTAACCTATTTTCTATACTATCGCTATATACCTTACGGACTTCTGGAAACTGTGCCAAATTTTCATTAGTGAAAACGGAAAGAAATTTAATATTTAATGTACTGCACATTTCTAAATCATTTTCTGTCATTTCTCCTATCGGAGTTTTAAGGGGACCAATTACATCTCTAACCTTGGATTTATATAGTTGGTAAAAAGCTTTAGGATTATTTTTTGAGTCATATGCAACCTTAATTTCATAATTTCTTTTTTCTTTCCTAATATCCTTTTTTACCTGTCTTGATAGATTCTGATATATAGTAAGCAAGTAGGTGAATGTTCGCCTTTCCTAATTGTTCTATATATTCCTCTCTTTTGTCCTAGAAGATCTAATAGTCTATTATTCATCCATTTGGGTTGGTTCTGTGTTGATCTAAATTTTCCTTTGGGGATGTATTTATTTTGTGCATTGAATACTGACTCGATAAAATTATCGTATGTATCTACCAAGGTTGACGTCTCTTCCTGAATTAAGATGACAGGTGCCTGAGAAGGGGTACACTCATTTGGACACCTGGATCGACTTAATTTTTTGACCATAGGGTCAGCTAATAGGGCTCTTCTTAACCCACCATAATTGGCTTTTCTGAAGTCAGGTATTAATGTTGTATTCTCTCTGGTATTACCTTTCCATTGTATATTAAAATACACAGAATTGTGGTCACTATTTCCTAGGTGGTCCCCTATCTCTACATTATTTACCATATGTTCATTGTTACTGAAAACTAGATCGAGAATACTATTACCTCTAGTCGGCGAATCTATGAATTGAAATAAAACATTATCTTGTACTACCTCTATAAACTCCTCAGAATCAGAGTCTCCTATTTGATGCTACCAATCTATATTCGGAAAATTAAAATCCCCATAATGCACACATTGCTAAACCTTGAAGTCATTTTAATTTCCTCCCATAATGACGTTCCGTCATTTCTACTCATATTTGGTGGTCTATACATAACTCCAATAACTATGGTCTCACTACCTTCGTTAACCTCTACCCAAACACTTTCATTATCGTTATTTAGTCTAATACCTGATATAATGCAGCATTTTAATGTACTCCTGACAAACACTGCTATACCGCCACCCCTCTTACTTGTTCGGTCATATTTAAACAAACTATATCCTGGTATATCAAATTCTGCTAAAAAATGCCTGGTTTCTGTATTAATCCACGTTTCAGTTAGCGCTATTATGTCTATATTTTCTTTGCTAACAAGGGCTCTAAGTTCGTTCATTTTGTTACATAGACTCCTACAGTTTGTGTAATATACTCTCAATTTACTTCTTTTCTTTATACCTAATTTACCTTTATTTCTAACGACATTTCCATCTTCCGTTGCACCATCACTACTATCATTTGCAATATAGTCATAATTTTTAGCATGAGACTGAATATCCTTATCGCTTTCGCCTGATGCTAAAATTGTTCCATTTAACCTCTCATTTACACTCTCAATATTTCTGTTCAAAACCCCACAACCACCCTATCTAAAGAACTAGCTAATGTGGAAACCCCTAACCGTGAAAGATGAACCCCATCCCTTGCATGCATCCCATCTCTCCCATAGAAACTATCCCAGTTATCAATGAATGGTATTGCTTTTTCTTTGCAATATTTCTCCAAACGGCAATTGACACCAATCGCCCTGGATGTCCATTCCTTGGGAACTCCTCTTCTGGGTAGGATACAATGTACTACAGGGATCCCTCCCTTCATCCTAACCTTATCTAATACATCCCGATACTGCTGCAGCAGTTCCTCACTTCTACCCTAGTAGGGGGAAATCAGGCCGGATCGCCCCTCGCTTGATCGGCCTGTTGCCGGATCGACCTGTCGCCCGGATCGATCTTACCTAACATGACGTAACCTAACTAAGTCTACGCGCTTTAACTCGCTTAACCCACGGATAGTAGGGCAATCCGGCAAAGCCGGATCGCCGGATCGATCCGACGAAGGATCAACCTGTTGCCTGATCGTCCTTACCTAACATGGCGTAACCTAACTAAGTCTTCGCGCTTTAACCCGCCTAACCCACGGATAGTAGGTCTTACCTAGCATGACGTAACCTAACTAAGTCTACGTGCTTTAACCTGCCTAACCCACACACCTGTTCTCTCTCTCTGAAGCTTAGCCTAACCATGGGTTTTTTCCACTCTCTCTTACGTAAGCCATGGATTACATAACGCTGATATCCAGTTTAGGTTGGAAAGGAAGTACATCCGGTGATAGCGCCTATAGACACACATTCACACAAGACTTAGATAAACCTGGTGGCATACGTAACCAGATATCAGATGGCACCTACCTTACCTAACATAGCATAACCTAACTAAGTCTACGTGATTTAACCTGCCTAACCCACACATAGACACACCCACGCCTGTTCTCTCTCTCTTACGTAAGCCATGGACTACATAACACTGATATCCAGTTTAGGTTAGAAAGGAAGTACATCCGGTAATAGCACCTATAGACACACATTCATACCAGACTTAGATAAACCTGGTGGCTTACGTAACCAGATATCAGATAGCACCTATAGACTTAGATAAACCTGGTGGCTTACGTAACCAGATATCAGTTTCGTACGTCCATACATGAGTAATCGCAGGATGTCTAACCTGATTTATAACTCGGTTTTTCCAATATTATGTAATAATGATTACCCTAGGACTATATGGATGTGTGTGTGTGTGTGTGTGTGTGTGTGTGTGTGTGTGTGTGTGCTTATGGGCCTGTCTGTGGATGCGTATGGCTATGTGCGTGTGGGAGTCAATAATGATGTATATAAGCGTCCCTATCCCCTCATTAACAATCATAGGTATTTGGAATGAAGCCTCCACAGTCTGAAAGCTCTCCTCCCATCAACCCTCCAAGGGGTATTGGAGCTGGTCGTAAGGAAATCCGCCTATCTCAAACCGCTCTGCCTGCTAACGACGCTGATTCCTACAGCGATATATCCTTTTATATAACGCCCGAGCGAGAAGCCTCCCCTATTCTTCACCGCTCTAAACGTTACCGGGAATCCTCGGGTGCTCCCTCCCTTACACCTCATACAAGTGAGAATGACGACGCGCCACTACTTGATGCACTTCCTTCACCTCCTTCTGGGATTAGTGGGGTTAGCGGGGGTATCGCTCCCGCCCTCGATCCTCGGCCTAGCAGGACTTCCACTCCCAAATCTCGTGAGTAAAATATTTGTTACTATGAATTATATGTATAGTTTGTATACATAATTATCATCACTGTTTATTATTTATGCTATTAAAACCCTTTGAGCGTATGTTTGTAATAAGTATACGGTAATGTATGTGCGCATGTGTGTGTGTGGGTGGGTGAAATAAAGCCGATGTCAAAAATATAACGTGTAACTAACGCATACTTTCCCTCCATTATAGAGTTTATGAGTGACATCCTCGCCCCTGTCCACAACTCTCAGTCGAAGACATCAAAAAAACGCCTCAGATCGTTCTCGCCTGTCCATCCCCCTCCCTCGTCCCCCCAGCCGGGCCCCAGTGGCTATCAGTCCAGGTAAATGAAATTCTACGTATACACGTGCACACACACACACACACACACACACACACACACACACACACACATACACGCGCACATACACACGCACATACGTATACACACATGCACACACACACACACACATACACGCGCACATACACACGCACATACGTATACACACATGCACATACGTACACACACACACACACACACAAGCATGAATTGTCATATAGTTATTATGTAAATCCTTCATGACGGCTATCAGACCAGGTAAATTAAATTCTACGTCTACACGCACACACACGTACACACGCACACATGCGCATACGCACACACAAACACACACACAATCATCAATTGTCATATAGTTATTATGTAAACCCTTCATGTCACCTGTAATAATATAAATCGCTCAAATACTCGTTTCTCTCATTTAAATATATATATATATATATATATATATATATATATATATATATATATATATATATACTAACGACGGGCTAGTTTTTCAGACACAGACATGAATATTTCCATACGTGTATTCTGTTTAAACTAGGTCGAGCGTAATTCCACCACCCTGAAATCCTATTCACATCTGTTTCTATTTCAGATCCAGCTGTCCTCCGCCGCTCTCGCCATCACCCCTGTCATCACCACCGTCAACCCCGCCATCAACGCCATCCCCCCTCGCTGAAGTATCCACCAACTTTGACGATGGAATGCAGTACATCAATTCCCGCATCCCTAGGGGCATTTAGGATGATGCGGTAGGGTTCCTGAACCACATGTGTACAACGCTCATAAGCCAAATACATGAGCTTTTTCAGGGGTACAGCGATGGTCTAGGCCACTCCCCGGCTCTTAAGGTGTACGCTAATTTTATAATCAGGCTGGCCCGACAAGACCCTGAAATCGACAGCCCCACATATCGAGAGCACTATATGATTACCTCCGCCAGCGTCCTATCGCACGATGAAGTAGAAGACTTTATTAATGAGCTCATTGAATACCTTCTCAAAAGATACGAGGACAGTATATCGGAAGAAGAAGGTAGCGGTTATTCGATGGACATGATCCTAAAATTTGGGATCTTCTTCGGGTTCATTAAACTCAATGTGTATTTAGGCCGGCATGAGAAATACCCTCCTAAAATCCGAGGAATGACCTTCATCTATAATCCTAAAAGCCCGAACGATGACTGCGTGTTGACGGCTCTCAATGGACACATGCGGCTGAAGCGGGGTCTACCCCTTCCAGGTCGACATCAGCAGAGATTTATGCGCAATATTCCAGTCGTTCTCGTGGAGATGGGCGATGTGTCCACCCCGGCGACGTGGGATGACCTCAAGAAACTTGAGAAGCTAAACGATTTTAGCATCCGAGTCTATGGTCTCGAACAGCCCCGCAACAGCCAGCCCTGCCTCGTCTTACTCCGGAGGGGGGCTAGCATCGGGGACCCCGTTCATCTTCTACTTCTGAGGAACCACCACGTCGCTCTAATTAGCAACTTCAACGCGTACCTACGGGCTCTCACTCACTCGGGGAGGTTTTACTGTTGGCGATGTCTCTTCGGGTTTATGCGTCTGGAGGAGCTAGTCGAGCACAGATCAACATGCCCCACCGGGCTAACCAAACTTAAGTTTCCTCCCCCGGGCTCTAAGGTTAAGTTTGCCACCCACGCAAAAATGTATGAGCCCTCTTACGTCTGCTTCTACGACTTTGAGAGTCTTTTGGTCCCCCCACCTCCCGGATCGTCTCCCTGCGTCAAGAAGCGTCACAAGCCTATCGCCTACGCTTACATCATCGTCAGCCGGGCGGGTGAGGTAATGAGGAGTGGATCGTACACCGGCGTGGACTCTGCGGATCATTTTGTTACGACCATGTTGCAGACCTGGGCTGATGTGAAAAAAAAATGTGTGTGCTGGTCTTTACACATTACACCTGAACAGCAGACCTTGCACAATGCGCAAACACATTGCACATCATGTGACTCGGTATTCCCCCAAGGGAATGGCACGGGGCACAGACACCATGACCACGAAGTGCCGACAGCAATTACCGAGGCGCTTTCTGTTCTAGATGTAACCTTCAAATGACTAAGCACAAGAACCCGCTGACCCTCATCGCGCACAATGCCAACTCCGATCTCAGCCTTCTCATACGTGAGATTACGAAACCTGCTCTGAAATTTGTTCTACGACCCAAACAAACCGCCTACAAGTTCCACGAGATCCGGATAAACAACAAGCTGCGTTTCATCGACTCATACGCCTTCATGCCGGGGTCTCTGGCTCAATTAGCCGAACAGTTTCTGGCCGGTGGTAACACGCTGCGATACACCCGAGCCATGCTGACGGGTGTTCCCTCAGCGGCCCTGTCTCTACTAACATCTGGAAAACAAGTCCTCTGCTACGACTACCTCAACTCTCCCGCTCGTCTCTCTGAACCGCGTCTCCCCCCGCGTGAGGCCTTTTACAACTCTCTACTACAGCAAGAGCTCACCCAAGCCGACTATGAGCATGCCGAACATCGCAGGATGTCACACCCTCGGGGATTACATGACCCTGTATATGAGGGTCGACGTCGGACTCCTCTGCGACTGTTTCCTCGAATGGCGCACCATCCTCAGGGATCAGTGGCGGCTGGATCCTATAAACTACACGTCTCTCCCCGGATTCGCGTTCGACTCCTTCCTCATGTCCACGGGTGTGGAGTTGGGCATTCTCAGCGATCCCGAGATATATCAATGGATACAAACCAATGTTCGAGGTGGCTTCTGTAGTGTCGTGCGACGTCACGTCAAAGCCAACAATAAGTTCACCAACCCAAGCTTCAACCCTCGGACGGACACTAGTACCTTCCTGAGCTATCTTGATTTTTGAAGTTTGTACCCTACTGTAAGGAAGGAGAAGTTGCCCTGTGGAGAGATGAGGGAGCTACTCAATTAAGAACTCGAGGGATTCCTGAGACTCCCACTAGCGGAGGTGAAGGCTGACGGTGATTACGGCTTTCTAATACTCTGCGACACCGCTGCGGCTACCCGTGAAGTGGCCGAAATGACCGACGACCTCCCCCTCATCATCACTCAGCAGAACATAACCCAGAACGTCATGTCTGAGGCCACGCAGAGGTGGTACGAGGCTGAAGACCGTAAGCCACCGAAGCAGAACGTGAAACTCATCGGAACTCACGCCACTCAGAAGAATATGCTATTTGCCCTTCCCCTGCTGCAGCAACTGATTAGTCTCGGGTTGGTGGTAGAGAGGGTTACCCGAGTCTATACTTTCCGCCAGGCAAGTTTTTTGGCTGGGTTCATAGCTGGAAACATCGAAGCTCGGAGAAATGCAACGTGTCCCATCAAGAAGAATGCGATCAAGTGCATATCTAACAGCATCTTCGGGCGCACTCTGATGAATCCCGCAAAGTACAACCAGGACGTGAATGTGGTGACGGGACGAGAAAAGTTCCTCACGATAGTACGAAGCCCGTACTTTAAACGTGTCGACTCGCTCGGTGAGGGTCGGGTCATGATGATCCGACACAAGCGCACCGTCCAAGTTAACCATCCCAACTACGTGGGGTTCTACATCCTCGAGCTGTCCAAGTTAAAACTCTACCGCTTCTATTACAGTGTTCTCAAAGCCCACTACGGTGAACGAGTGAAACTAGTGTACTGCGACACCGATTCGCTCGTCACTTCTATAGAAACGGACGACCTGATGGAGGAGTATGCCCAGGAACCTCTCAAGCAGTACCTCGACCTCAGCAACTTCGCTCCCTCGCATCCTCTGTACAGCGAGACCAATAAGGGTAGACTGGGTTGTCGCAAGTCTGAAGTCAGTGAAAGGGTTATCTCGGAGTTTGTGGGTGTACGACCCAAGTGTTATTCCAGTCTGATGGTCAACAACGACAGGCTGAGTTCGGCCAAGGGAGTACCTCGGCGAGTCAAGCCAACTATTACCCATCAGAGATACCTGGACGCCCTACAGCTACAGCACTCCTTCTCATTCCTCTATCAGGGTTTTGCTGTACGCGGGGGGGATATGTGCACGGTCTCCTACCGGAAAAGAGGTATATCCACGGTGGAGGATAAGAGATACTACCTCAACGTCTTCGAGTCACGGTCCTACGGGCATCCCGATAATCAGGAGGTCCCGCCCGAGCGGGCGGGTCAACAGCAGCAGCAGCAGCAGCAGCAGCGACAGCGGCGGGGGGTGAGAGAACGACGAGAGGATGCGGAACGACGGGAGGATGCGGGACGACGACGGGATGCGGAGCCCGCACGCGGGCTTTGGTACGCTCGAGATACTAGGGCGGGGATGTACTTTCCCTAGGCGGTGAATGTGGAGTACAGGCTACTAGTCGATGAGCTGGATGCTCATGAGTTGGAGGACAGGCTACTAGCCAACGCGTTGAATGCGAATGAGGAGGAGGAGGAGGAGGAGGAGGAGGACCGGCTACTAGTCGATGAGCTGGATGCTCACACGGAGGAGGAGGAGGGGAGCGTTGTAAGCCGGGCAGAAACATTAAATGCTCTCATCGATCTGGCACGCATGAACGCCCCCGACGATGATGATGATGATGAATGAATGGTAAATTTCCCAACGTGATTACCACGCTGATGATGTATTTTCAATTAAGCGCGTGAAAGGTAAATTTCCAAGCGTGATGACCTGTAAACCATAAACCATAAACCATAAATGATGTATTTTCAATAAAGCGGATGAAGGGTAAATTTCCAAACGTGATTACCGCGTTAATGATGATGATGATGATGACCTGTAAACCATAAATGATGAATTGTCAATAAAGCTGATGAACTGTAAAATTATGAATATTAAATTTCCTCCATGAATTGATTGATTGATTGAAACCATAAATGCTGTTGATGAATTGTAAACCCCTCCCGCATGATCACCGCTATTCTCTAGTTATTAATTAGTAAGATACGTTGAGGGATAATGAAGCTTAGTCTATTTTTTATTGGGTCATAGAGCACAATCCGCGTAACTATTCTCTAAGCACCCATACCCCCTCGGGGTGGGCGGCGGGAGGTCGGAAGCGGGCGGGCGGGCGAGCGGGCGCGGCGGTCGGAAGCGGGCGGGCGCGGCGGTCGGAAGCGGGCGCGGCGCGGCGGCGGCGGGACGGGGCGGCTCACGATCTAGAGAAAAAAGAGGTTAGAGATGATGAGGATGACTAGGGTTAGGTTAACATCTCAAGTCATATATCGTATGAGAGAGAGAGAGAGAGAGAGAGAGAGATACTAGAGTCTTCTACGTACTTACGGGCACATGTTGAAGGTCCGTTGACAGGCGGGCATGCTAAACTTGTTATACGCAAAACGCAAGACACGTTCATCATTCCCGGGGTAGTCAGTCTGGGAGAACTCGCTGCGTATCTTCCCTAACGTTTCTCCGACCCCCACGTGAGTGACGCGATGAGTAAAATACATGACATAGGCTCCACATACGTCGCTACGGGTTCCCTGGAGTCTAAATGCATTTTTAAATATGGGGAGTCCGGGTCTCTCGAGTCCTTCAATATAATCGGAATAGACTCGGGGGTCTAGAGCATAGCTATCCAGACATACTATTCTACGAGCATCGCGGTAGATACAGAGCCAATGCCCCATATTTTTTTTAGACCAACTCGGTAGAGTGTTGATTATACACACAGCCGGTTTCCCTGTGTGTCCTCGTAGTAAGGTCTCGACCTCATCCGCTAATAGCACCCCCCGAAACACCGCCTCCTTTCCTAGAGTCCCCCTTACCCCACTTTCAATTTCCAAATTGTTCATCCCTACATCCTCAAGTGCGTACGTCGCACTGTAGTCTTTGGTCGCCGTTTATAGTTAATATACCGACCGTCTCACCGAATAATAAAACTAGGGAATTACCCTCCGAGCCTCCGGTTATATTTAGGTTGACCCGCAGCCCCCCATTTATTTCCACGGGTATATAATCATTCAGGTTTTCAGCCCTCAAATCAAAGCAGCAAATCGTAGCCCCATTAACGAAAGCCTCTTTAGTAATTGAATGCTCTCGATGGAGACCCAGAGCATCCAACGTATGGTAATACAGCTCGGAACAGGCGTAGGGGAAACCGCTGGACACATTATAGACGACGCGACCGTTCACCGTCACGTTCACTCTACTTAAGTTCCCATGTGTCAGATACAGAGGGTTAAGCGTATAATCACCCGCTTGGGCGGTCATACCCATCATGACCATCGTCAGCTTTTCGGGGATGACACTGCCCCACGGTTGGTCGTAAGTGGCGGAGGTCTGACCTTGAGCCAGCACGTATGTTTTAAAGAGAGTTTTGGTGAATGTGGATTTTATAACGGACCCGCCGCTCAACGAGGAGTTTAGGGCGTGTAAAGCATTGGGGTACGGGAATAACCGGGTATAAAGCAGTTTGGTGGAATCGACGTGGAGTCGCGTCTTATCCCCGTCGGTAGGTATGTTCATTAGCCAAGCGTTACTCGCCAGTTCGAGACGGAGTCGCACGGGAATACCGTCGGGTAGATAACTGTCTAGCGTACTAATATCGAGAAATAAAGGAGCGCATAGCTCCAGACCGTGGGTCTTGAACCGCTTAGAGAGATCCTTTCGAGCATGAGTAAAGTAACTGTCCTCTATCTTCAGGGTGAAACCCTGGGACGGGCATGAGAAATTAGCCAAGGACACAACCGTGTTCATTTTGCCCGGTGCCAAGGTGGTGAGGGCTTTAACGTAGGAACTGTAACCGTAGAGAACATTGGTTTCGACGGGTACATCACCGAGAAAACACAGCACGGATTTGAAAAGACTGTGGGCTGTGTTATTCGAGAACTCAATGTTCGGCTCATCCCCGAGGGGGGTCACATTATCCTCTTGGGTGAGACGTAGAGTGCTGTGTATGACCAATTGGCTCAAGTCAATAAAGCTCCCCGGAGTCCCGGGGATGAGGAAATCAACGTATCGGTCAGTTAACTTCATGTTGAAACCTAGATTGCTAGGCAACACGTCGGCATCTTGCCGGGAGGCTATGGTAGCTTCCAAGAGACGGGTCTTGTTGGGACGGGGGAATAATTCACTGACACCGGCGGCGTATTGAGCCACGGGGGTCTGCTGACCCACAGCCCCCTCCGCGGTTGCCATGTTCGCCATCTCGACGCTAATACGGTACTGATTTACAGCGAGGAAAATACATCCTTCTTATAGCACCTCCCCATCGTCTTCTTTTTAATTTTCCTTTTAACCGTTACCCTATTTCTACCACCCCCCCTCGTCATCTTTACGGCCACGTTCTTCAGAGCGTTCAACCCGTGTCTTTTTAGGGACCCCCTTAGGTTATTACCCTGAGAGATATCCTCCATGACATTGCTTCCAAACTCACGCGCGGAAGGAGCTATGACATTTCGTAATAGAAACGGGAAGGCTCTTTTAGCGAGACCCGCTAAGGTAGAGAACAGACCCCCACCCCGACGGTAGCTGGGCTCGTAGACGAGGGTGGCAATGTCGTTGACACCGCCCCCGTGAGATACTCTCCGCCCGCCGGGTGCGAAAAGAGAGTGATACTACCCCGCGGAGGGAGGGATGAATGTAACTCGCATGCTGTTAGGGAAAAGGCTGCCGACGCTTGGCTCGATGAGCTATTAATATAGCCTGACAGGGCGAATGTGAAGTAAGCATGTTACGTGTTGACCCTCCTCGAAATACATGGGATGGCCTTTCTGGTCTGTGATTTTAATGGAAATGCTATCTATAATTTTAGGTTTGAGTGGTTTATAGATGATAGGATGCACATCTTTCGATAGCCGGTCGGAGAGGGAAAAGGCATCGAGAATATTTACATTGACCCCGGCGAATCTCGAAGGGTTGACCAGGTCACTGAATATGAGCACGCACTGAGCATCACCGTTCGTTAAGACGGGAAACAGGCTAGTATGATATAGAAACGCGTTACCCCCTTCGGTGAGAACATCTACGGCGGGGGTAAACACGTCGTAGGATTCTAAGGCAATTAAGCCGAGAAGTCGGGCTACTCGCTCTTCGAACCGTATCTTCACGGATGAGATGCTCGGATGGGAATCGCGGTAGCAGTGCACCGTAAAATAATGGTCCAGACTCATTTGACCGAGGGAGAGTATCGGATATGGGCGGACCAGACGGTCAAAGGTGTTTGTATCGTAGGCTCGGTCGCGGGTAAGGAGACCCCTTAATATTGACCCCAATTCAGTATTAACCTGATCGATAAGGTATTCAGTGTCCTGACTCAAGATATTTCCCAAATTAGTCGTAACCATCTTACGCTTTTCAATAGCCCTTCGGAACTAAGCTGCGCGTACTCTATATGCACGCCGCACCCCGCTTCGTGCCCCTTAACGGTATAGTAACGCTGAGGAAGTAACACATTTAACAGGCCAACTTCGTATTCCATGTCCTTGTTCAGCGTTAAGGGGACCGATCGGATAATTACACTACTTCCAGGTCTTACTATCAATTTAAATGGAATTTGGCACAGGTGTATATAACCATAAATCTAGATAAACAACATTTTTATTTTATTTTATTTTTGCTTTTTTCTTGCAATTTAGGTACAACAAAATTGAAAATCATAGTACTGCAGAAAATGATAAACTCCTACAGAAATCCCCATAGCACATGTTTTATGTGATCAAACAACTCACAAAAGGTGTATCTATAGTTTCTATAAAACACATTTTATATATTTTGTGTATTTGTTCGATTTAGGTGATTACGGATTCAGGCGAATATATTTATACAAAAATTACAACTTTGACGACATATTGTGAACAAATTTAAATTATTAGAGTAAATTTGGTTTATAGGCCTATTAGTGTTTTTAATTACCTTTCCAATGGTATATACACCATTCCTATAGGTCCAATAATAACTCTAAAATAACATCCGATAGTGCGGCAATATAGGTTCTGAGAAAAACAGGTGAAAGTCTAAGGTCATTAGGTGAACATTTTTACTTTTGTTTTTTTAGATTTACAATATTTTATGTGGGAACATGGCAAAGTAGAAGATAAAGCGTATGGTAGGTTGTAGAGTAGCATACGCTCTTTCGATTTATATAGGTATGCTCCTCGTACGATCAGTAGTTACTGAGCATGTTAATTTCAAAGTTCGCTATATAAAGTTTTTAGAATTACAGGAAAAGTTTGGAAAACATAAAAAAATACTATTTCCAATGGGTTTTCACTAATAACATTTCACTGGCTTATGAAGGGATGTTGACTCTTGTTGAGTAAACACCTATTGGTGTTTTCAGGATTTCGAGTTTTTATGCCTAAATTAACCGGTCGGTCACCTTAAGGTTTGTAAGTTGTTGGTAAAACTACCGGTATTATTGGGGTATATGTCGCTATCAGCGGCACTGGTAACGTAGACATGATGTGACTCCATCTTGGAACTGAGAGAGACTATCGTGAAGTTGGCTCGTTTCTTATATTTATAGCTACCTACAAGAAGGATGGGGGAATAATACACGATAGGTAATGCTTAGGTGTTTATTAACACAGAGAGTAATACACGATAGGTAAAGCTTAGGTATTTATTAACACAAAGAGAGAGAGAGAGTCATTGAAGGAGATTACACGTGTGTTATTAGGAATTGAGAGAGGTCTGGCATCGCAGCAGCGTAGTTTTCATCCTCGTCGCTGTTCCTTAGCTTCTTCTCACTCGACTCGTCCTCCTCCTCCTCCTGCTCCTCTTTCGAATGCGGTCGCTCGTCCTCCTCCTCCACCTCCTCCTTCGAATGCAGTCGTTTTTGACCCGGGGTGAATCCAGCGTTGTCATTCGCATCGGTTAACCCTATCCACCACTTGTCCAAGATGATGCAGGATGTATTGCGGGTCCTAAGATTCCCGGCTGTGTGAGTTAGGATAGGTAGGTAATCCTGCATCCATACGTGAGAGGGGAGCCCCGCAGCCCCGCATTTGAAGGAGAATACAATACGGGTCATCTCATGTTCAATAGCCCTATCGACGAGTTTAGTA
Source organism: Paralithodes platypus (assembly GCA_032716605.1). NCBI lineage: Eukaryota > Metazoa > Arthropoda > Malacostraca > Decapoda > Lithodidae > Paralithodes > Paralithodes platypus. Next base: position 36,894,497 of record CM064529.1, read on the forward strand.
ACACAGATATTAAACATTTTAACTCGGTCCTGGTGATGGTCTCGCTTTAACCCCTGTATGAATTGGCCGTCGCGAGAACTGAGTAGGTACTTCTGGTTAATCTCATTGAGCTCCAAGATCTTACCGGGAGCGTATTGCGCTAGAAGACAAGCGATGTGGGGGAGACTAGGATCGGGGGACTCACGTATTATAACACTCCCGGGCACACCCCTGTCTTGCCAGCGGCATCGGTTTAGTTGATATATAGACGTTCTTTCAGCGTAGAGGTTACTATACGGATATGTTCGATGTAGAAGTGCGGAGAAGCCGGAGGTCTCCCGACAAGCCGTGCGGTTTTGAACACCGGCGATGATGGTTTTATTGTTACGATAGCGAGCGTCACCGGGAACCCCTTCCTCGTAGCTGAGTGAGTAAGCGTCGCTTAATGCAAGATCCTCGCCTTCCTCCGAGAGAGAGTAGAGGTGAGGGCGCTCATCCTTCTCACATTTGGACGGGGTAACGCTGCTCGCCAATGTCGCTCTCCCCCAACGTGCGGGAGTGTCCACTAAGTCCATTTCTCGGGATGTTGATTGTCCCGTCTAGGAAGCAATCGTGTCGGGTGGAGTTCTTACGGTCTGGAACTGACGTGGTGAGCTCACCGTGGGAGTAAGAGAGTATAATGGGTCCGGTCCGCCTCGACGGGCTTTAATACCCCCGAGTGGCAGATGTGATGGGGTTGTCGGTTATTGGTTTAATGGGCAACCCTTCCGGAGGGGGACGGAACTCACGATGGTTCAATAGGCGACCCACCCGCGGATTGCCAGCATGGGTGTTTTAGACGAGAGTAGACTAATTATACCCGCACCATATTGATTTTTGACCTGGGTATTTATAATATGAGAGGGATGAAGACCCGCTGTCCTAATAATTAGATCCACGTCATCACCCTGGGCTTTGGACGGTGTAGTCCCTTTAGACGAGAGTAGACCCACAATGTCTAGAATATTGTTGTTGCTAGCCGAGTCCAGTAGCCATCCTTCCCTCTCCCCTCTAAGTAAAGGGTTGTTTTTAACTCGCTCCAGAAGTCCTAAAGCGTAAGGCACTTCATTATATTTTACGTGGGCAGGCAGAAGATGATCTAGACTTGGATTTTTGGAAGCATTCACCATTACCGATGTGGCTTTCATTAGTACGGGTTGTGGGAGTTTGGTTTTGCGCATAGTCCTCGCTGATTTCTTGTAATGATGTGAATGAGATGTTGATTTCTTTCTCTTTTTCCCCGATGGGGCCTTAGGAGCGGGCTGTGGAGGGAGGCGGGAGGCTGAGCTTGCTGGAACATGTCGGGAGGGAGAACTTGCTGGAACGTGTTGTGCGGAGGAGGGGGAGGAGGAGGGGGGCCCTCGATGCTTGTTAAAACACGTTTGGCTGTGGATTCGGGGATGAGATAATAGCTACGCATTATGCGAACAGTTTTGAAAGTAGACCGGCAACTGCGGGGGGAAGGGCGGCTAGTATACTACCCCCCGTCTTACTAGCTAGAGTTAATATCTTTTTGGTTAAATATGTTTTCTTCCGGGCGACGGCTCGTATGTCCTCGCGATGGTGTTGTAGCTTTCTTATAATTCTACTATTCAGGGTGAGATGTTTCTTTAGAAAGTTGGAGAATATCTCAGAAATACAGTTTAAATGCTCGCGTCCTAGTTGTTTAATGAGGTTCTTCCTTTCCTTGGGGTTAAGTTTTTAAAGTAGCAGTAAAAACTTTTTATGTACGGCGAGTAGGGGGAGCTTACTGCTCATCTTGGCACGAGGTCGGAGGCCTTTATCCAGCTGTCAAAGGAGGTAGGATATCCAACCCAATGTACGAAATATTGTGCCCCCCCTTTGCTTTTGCGGGTTCTCAGAATATTAATATCGAATGACTCGGGCAGGGAACTGGCCACCAGTTCTGACCTGTAGAAGATGCCCTCTATGGGTTCGTCGGATAGGTCTTCCAGGAGATAGGTTTTGGGCTGATGCTGGTGTTTTATTTTTCGAATTCGGAATAGCTCGTGGGTGTTCTGCTGAGTGTATCCCTTATGGAAAGCGGATGAACGAGCGCTACCCACGAGACGCACAATCTCTCCAACAGCTAGCTCGGGACTAATGCGTCTGAGGGGTTTCTGGTTTTTTTTTATACATTAGATGGAATTGACGAGCAATGTCGGGTGGTTGAGTTAATTTATGCACGATGGTGGGGGTTTGTCCATTTTTTAATCCGGAGTGGGGGGAATTATTGTAGGCCTCGACCATGCCCTGGAGATGGTTAATATATCGAGGGGAATTCCGCTGTGTAATAAAGCGATATAAGCGGGATTTCAATGTGCGAATGGCTCGTTCGGCGATGGAAGCTTTAATCTCACTAGAATGAAAGGTATATAGCTTAATCTTGCGAGATGTTAGATATTCCTTCACTTTTTTATTATAAAACTCGGTGCCTAAATCAGTGTTCAATCTTCTCACACCCTTGGATTCATCGCTTTCCATAACCCTTTTAACAGCTGTAAGCATGGAACTCGCATCTTTCCGGGGGCAAGGCACGACCTGCATAAAACGAGAAAAGACGTCCACGCAGACTAGCAGGTACGATATATTGTCGTTGTCTTTCTTTAAATGACGCATATCGGCTAAGTCGGCAGCCATGATGATCTTGGGCTTGGGGGAGAGAACTTTCTGACGGGTGAATTTCTTCGGTTGTAGCTTATGTAGCGTGTAGGTTTTGCTGGTCCTGAGAAACCTCGTCACATCTCGCAGGGTTATGGAAGGATCAATGCCTCGGGCCTTATTCCATAGTTTCTTTTGAGAAGACAGCCCGTACGGCTGATCATGACGGCTGTAGAGAACATTTAATAGCTCTCGATGCTTAGAGCTCACCATTGGAAAACACGCTCGCAGGGCGGTTCACCCACTATATTTGTGCGGAATTGCAGGGCTTCGGGAGTATTTATACCTAAGTCGACAAGGAGATAGCCAAAGGGCTGAGAGAAAACGGCAGATTTGTATATTTCATCAAAATCACTGGCTCGGTCTTTGCCGAATATTTGCCTTCCGAGTAGCTGTATTTGCGATAAGTCACGCTGTCTCAGTAATAGGAAGTGAGAACAGTTGCGGCTAATATTCCTCGCATGTTTGCCACCCATGTATAGGTTTTGGGTTATGAAGATACATGAAATGTTATTATGTCGGCCGTGGGTAAAAGCGTCAACGATTAATTTATTTTTTACAGCCTCCATAAATAGATCGTCAAGGACAAATAAGGTTCCTCTTTGATCGTAAGTATCCTCATCGCTTATAGGGTCCACTATTTCTGGAGACACGGTTACCTTAGATCCTATTTCTTTATCGTGCTGTAGGGGATGCGTGGCAAGACCGCATATAACAATCTTTTTAAATTTATTATGATACTTGGTTATAAGTTTATTGACCAGTTCAGATTTGCCCGAATTGCTGTATCCCGCTACTATTACGCGAGCGGGGTGTTTGAATATGTCTAGAGCATCGGAGGTGAATGCTTGCATCGTGTTGGCTTCTATTTAACTAAGGCCTTAACGAGGTTTGAGCGTATATATATATATATATACCGGAAAAACACGCATGGTTCATAACGTATGTATGTGTGTATGCGTGTGTGTGTGTGTGTGTATGTATGTGTGTGTGTGTGTGTAACGCACATATAGGACTAGGGTAATCATTATTACACAACACTGGAAAAAACCCATGGTTAGGCTAAGCTTCAGAGAGAGAGAACAGGTGTGTGGGTTAGGCAGGTTAAAGCACGTAGACTTAGTTAGGTTACGTCATGCTAGGTAAGGACGATCAGGCAACAGGTTGATCCTTCGTCGGATCGATCCGGCGATCCGGCTTCGCCGGATCGCCCTACTATCCGTAGGTTAAGCGGGTTAAAGCGCGTAGACTTAGTTAGGTTACGTCATGTTAGGTAAGATCGATCCGGCTTTGCCGGATCGACCTCGATCCGGGCGACAGGTCGATCCGGCAACAGGCCGATCCGGCGATGGGCGATCCGGCCTGATTTCCCCCTACTTACCCTTACCAACATCGTTACTCCCGGCACTGAGACAGATAATGGGGTTATCTCCACTATCTTCCAAGATGTGGTCCATCTTCTCTAAAACCCTCCCAACTCCATGGCCAGGCAGACACACAACCTTCCTAAGTTTAGTGCGGGTAGCCCTAACTAAATGTCTTACCATGGAGTCGCCCACAATCGACACAGACTTACCTTCTCGGGACGCAGACTTACCTTTCCCTCGGGAGGATCCAGCAGCTGCAGTTGGAGAAACCCTGGTGGTGGCAGAAGCTCCCTTGGTGGTGGTGCTGGTGGTGGTGGTGGTGGTAGGTAGCACAGCGTCAGCGGTTGGAGCTGAGTTGGCGGCAGGCACTTCGGCTAACCCTCCCTTATCCTGACTATCTTTTCCCTCACATTCGTCTTGCAAAGGAGAGAATGTATTTGTCACACTCATACCTATTCTACTATCCTGCTTCTTGAGTGTGACTTTCCCACCCGTATTTTTGACAACCTGCCATGAATACAATTTGTCATCAACTTCCTCCCTTTTCCCCTTACTTGACTTAATTTCCTCTTGGCTAAGCTTGAAAGCTACATTTTCGTCTTTAATCAAATCCACTTCCATCTAAGTTTAACATTAACCTCCCTTAGAGCCAAGACCTCTTCCTTCACCACAACCATCTCTTCCCTTACCTGGAGAATAAGATGATGCAGTTCAGTAAAGGACTCGCACTCCATACCTGACATGATCCCAAAAATCTTAGCGAGGAGCAAACAACTAAGTACAGAAAACAAATACAAATAAGTCAACTAACAGCTAAAAACTGAGCTAAAACACTTTTATATATACACGAGTGCACTGCCTCCAAACACAGGTAGGTGCGTATGGACACTGGGTCATGAGCAGGTGGTCCGGGAAGGAACTCAAATTAACACAACCTCCTCCTGTCACTGACTGAACTGAACTGGGAACTCATTGCTAACAAACACACCTAGATCTTTCTCGCAGCCTGAATTTTCTAATTCTAAATTAGCTAGTTTATATTTAACATTTGTTTGAATCTTCCCTATCTTTAATACCTTGCATTTGTCAATGTTAAACTTCATCTGCCAATTTACTGACCATTCATGTAAGGTATCTAGATCCCTTTGGAGGCACTCTATATCGCTATCTGAATCAATTGATCTCCCCATTTTGGTATCGTCTGCGAATTTACTTATCCTACTAGTTATACCTAAATCTAGGTCATTTATGTATATAAGAAACAACAGGGGACCTAATACCGATCCCTGGGGGACACCACTTTTGACTGTTCCCCACTCTGACTTGGTACCATTTATGCTGACTCTCTGTTTCCTACCAATTAGCCATGACCTAATCCATCCCAACAACGACCCTCCTATTCCATGTGCCTCAACCTTTCTCATCAATCTCTCATGAGGGACTCTGTCGAAAGCTTTACTGAAATCTAAATATATAATATCATATGACATGTCACTATCTACTGCTTCATATACCTCGGAGAAAAAGCTAAGCAAATTAGTAAGGCAAGAACGTCCCTGAGTGAATCCATGCTGAGAAGAATTAATTCAGTTAAATTTTACTAAGTGGCTTCTAATTTTCCTAGCAATAATAGACTCTAGCAACTTTCCTATGATTGATGTGAGACTAATAGGACGGTAATTGGATGCTATCGATTTATCACCTTTTTTGAAGATCGGAACTACATTTGCAAGCTTCCAAGCTTCTGGAACTAAACCTGTTTCAAATGACTTGTTAAATAAAAATGCTAATGGCTACTTAACTCATCTCTGCATTCTTTTAATACTCTAGCATATACCTCGTCAGGACCAGGCGATTTTTGAGGTTTCAGTCTGTCCATTTCCTTAAGCACATAATTTCTACTTATACTAACTGTACTTAACATATTTTCTATACTATCACTATATACCATATTGTCTTCTGGAATCTGTGCCAAATTTTCATTAGTGAAAACGGAAAGAAACTGACTATTTAAAGTACTGCACATTTCTAAATCATTTTCTGTTATTTCTCCTATTGAAGTTTTTAGGGGGCCTATTACATCTCTAACTTTAGATTTATATAGTTGGTAAAAGCTTTAGGGTTATTTTTTGAGTCACTGGCTATCCTTATTTCATAATTTATTTTTGCTTTCCTGATTTCCCTTTTGACCTGTCTTGATAGAGTCTGATAGTATATATGTAAATGATTTTCGCCTTTCTTTATTTTTCGATATATTCCTTTCTTTTTTCCTATAAGATCTATTAGCTTATTAGTCATACATTTTGGTTGGTTCTGCGTCCCTCTAAATCTTCTTTTAGGGATATATTTATTTTGACCATTGTGGAGTGAAGCAATAAACTGGTTATATGTAGGTGGCAAGTTTAACTCTGGCATATCCTGACTTAATTGCTTAACAATAGGGTCCACCCTTAAGTCAGTTCTTAACCCACCATAATCGGCTTTTCTGAAATCTGGGATAAGTGTCGTATTCTCTTTAGCATTCCCTGTCCATTGTATATTAAAATAAATAGATTTATGATCGCTATTTCCTAGGTGGTCACCAATCTCTACATCATTTATCATATGTTCATTGTTACTGAAAACTAAATCAAGAATATTAATACCTCTAGTCGGCGTATCTATGAATTGAAATAAAAAACTATCTTGAACTACCTCAATAAACTCTACTAAATCGGAGTCGCCTATTTGGTGCTGCCAATCAATGTTCGGAAAATTAAAATCCCCCATAATGCACACATTGCTAAACCACGATGCTATTTTAATTTCCTCCCATAACGATGTTCCGCCATTTCTACTCATATTAGGCGGTCTATATAATTATAACTCCAATAACTATGGTCTCACTACCTTCGTTAACCTCTACCCCAACACTTTCATTATCATTATTTAGTCTAATACCTGATTTAATACAGCTTTTTAATGTACTCCTGACAAACACTGCTATACCCACGCCCCTCCTACTTGTTCGGTCATATTTAAACAAACTATATCCTGGAATATCTAATTCTGCTAAAAAATGCCTAGATTCTGTATTAATCAACGTTTCAGTTAGCGCTATTATGTCTATAATATGTTCTGTGCTAACGAGTGCTCTAAGTTCGTTCATTTTGTTACATAAACTCCTACAATTTGTATAATATACCCTCAACCTATTACTTTTATTTGCAGCTAATTTTCTATTGTGTTTAGCTAAATTATTATTTCCTGTTGAACTACTAGCTATAGACGGAAATTCTACTCTATCAGTATTCTCATCTTTACTATCAGTTACATGTGTAGTGTTATCGATACTACTATTACACATCACTATATCCGCACTATCTTGACTGATTATTTCTATTTTACTCACTGGTTTGTCACATGAAGTACCTGCTCCATATGGAGACAGTATTTTACTTACACACCCAGGTTTTTTTAACGAAACCCCGCAACAATCTTGTCGAGTGAGCTGGCCAAGGTCGAAACTCCTAGTCGAGAAAGATGTACTCCATCCTGGGCATACAGTTCATCCTTACCATAAAAGAGGGACTAGTTATCCAGGAATGGAATAGTATTTGCCTTACAATACTTCTCCAGCCGGCTATTTACACCAATAGCCCTGGAGGACCATTCCTTCCTTACCCCTCTTCTTGGCAGGATACTGTTTACCACAGGAACTCCACCCTTTTCCTTGATCCTCTCCAACATTTCCTGATACTTGGAGAGCAACTCCTCAGTCCTGCATCTCCATATATCGTTGCTCCCTGCATTGAGGAAGATGATGGGGTCCTCCCCACTCACTTCCAGGACAGGATCTATCTTCTCAGCCACCCTCCCGACTCCGGCACCAGGCACGCAGACAACTTTACCAACCTGAGTGTTTATTGCCCTGCCAAGGTATCTAACCAATGAATCACCGACAATGAAAACAGACTTAGCTTTTTCCTTTTGTCGGCGTGTAGCAGCAGTTGTTGCAGCAACAGCAGAAGACTCCCCCCCCCCCCCTCTCACTGTCTCGATGATCGCCACTTCCTCGCCATCATCTCATCAGCCAAGGTGCTGAAGTTGTTGTGGGTCTTGAGTGGCTGCCTTTTCAGTTTGCAGGCCGTTGCACTAGCTGACACCACTTTCCATGGGGCTTCACGATCCCTGGGAACACTTCCGGTAGCCTCACACTTCTTCTCCGCCATAGCTAGTCTCAAGGCCAAATTTTCATCTTTGAGACACTGAATCTCCTGCTCCACACTCTCCAGTCTTTCTTGCAAAGCAAGACAAAGCTGGAGAGTATGGGAGGAGACAGCAGACTCATCAACAACAGCCATCACTAAGAAAGTTCACTAGGACCTCACTAAGGGTAAACCGGTACACTAGCGGTCACTGTGGACGTCCGCACTGGTCAAGGGTCAGAAGGCAACTTGAATTACCTGCATATGTCAAAGAGGTTGTACATTATCAGGGCTGGGCTTTTGGTTCCTATTTTGCTATACAAAGTTGTCTATCAATAGCCAGAATATTATTGACCCTGGCGTCATCGTTAATAACAACAAAAATGGTCGAATAAAATACAATTTGCAAAATAAAAGTAATGCAGGTTTGTGTTGATGATAAGATTGTTTTAAATGTTGAATTTATATTATTGGTCATATATACTGCATATTGTGGAGATCATTGCTTAATATGTAAGGTAGGTCATGGTATATATGTGGGTGGAAGCCGAGATTATAACTTCCAACAAATGGCCCGAGTTAATATCACTACCAAACTGTCCTCCAACTGTCTCTGCAGTGACCGACACCAATACATTTCAGGCACAATACATTTTGAAACTTCAATTTATGTCAACCAGGTGTAAGCTATGTAATTCCATTCAATCCTAACGGAGGATCTAGTTATCCATGATTATCTATGAAGAACATTTGCAAATACAACACACCTACACAACATACTATAAATGTGAAGTATTCTGAATAAAGGACAATGCAGATTATAACAACAAAAACGTTGAGTGTTTTCTCATAATACGAATTACATTAGCTTTCAGCAGATTTCAACACCCATAACAGTGATTAGCTCACCTTAGCACACACTAATGGATGCACAAAGACCAGACGGTGAATCTTCAAAGTAAAACAGTCCTGAGAGATCCTAGGTTAGCCACTAGAACCCCTAAGTCTTTTGTTGGAACCAAGTTATCATCGTTAGTGAGTATGGCAACAAGAATTACCTAATCTAGTTTAATTTTATAAATTGGTTTCGTACTTCTATAATAAGATTGTGATACATATAAAATGAAAATGTGACCGGTACTGGAATTGTATTTAAATAAAGAGTCGAACAGACGAATCCTAAATCAAAGCTAAAGATTAATGAAATTAAAATGTATTTGATTGGAACTAAATATTGAACAAATAAATCTTTACTATTAGTACCTATAAAGGACAAGGAATACTTTTTACAAAAATCATATGAACAAGCAAAATTGGAAAATCTTAAGGAATGTGAGGAATAAGAGAAGCCGTGGAATGAGAAGCTGAGGGAGAAGGGATAATTGATATCTACAGATAAGTTACGATAGAAGTTTATAATTATAGGATGGGATAAAACGTGAGGCTGAGTATTGGAAACCACTGTGAGATGTTTGGGATTCCTTGAAGTATGGGAAGCAGATCGAAATGGCCACACTCCTAAAAGACCACCTCTACTACGACCATTACTAAATCGGCCATACTAATAGTTGAAAGGTGTCTTGGTTTGGCTTGAATTAGTCATTATAGGATTGGTTAAGCTATGATAGATATAGGTTGAAATAACCTTGATAAGGTTAGGTTTAGTTAAGTTTGATTTGGTTAGATTTAATTATAATTAGGATGTTTAGGTCAGATTAGGTTACAATACCCTGGCCGAATTGTTTGAGGCCGTTTCAGATTTTAATCGTTTGTACTCGTAGAATATGAAGTGAAATCAAAATATGTATTAACCTAGGTTGATTGAGAGATTGGCGTTAAGTCTGTCGAGTGGTGATCTGAGGATGAATATTGAAACTGGATATCAAGGCTTGAGAGGTGAGTTGGAGTCGCAAGGTGAAATAACTTGTGAGATCGAATTATGAAGTTGGAGGATTAAGGTGACACATGAGGTAGAGTGTTTAGATTGAGAAGCGGTTTCGGTGAATGAACTCATGATGATAAAATGAGAGTGATTGTGTGGGATTGTTGAAGCTGTGTCTTGAATCGTGCTTGAATTTTGACTAGTATGGTGTTGAAGTTCAATATAGTCAAGTACTTGATGGAGTAGAGCAAAGAGATGGCTAAAGTTGGGTAATGAGGTTAAGAAGTTGGGTCGTTTCGTGAGGCTGAGTTTTGATGACGAGTTGTGATATTGAGGTGAGGTATAAAGCAGCAGCAACAGCAACAAGAACAACAACAACCCTTTCCCACCACCACACTGTAAACAGTAAACGTTTAAGTGTAACAAAAAGTGTACACATAAGTGTTTTATTCGTGTATGTGTCCCAAGTTGAACACATAAACGATTAATAGACTTACTATATGAATAGTTCGTGTTATAAATTATACATTCACTGTTCACAGTACACCACCACTTCCTTCGCTACCACCAACATCACCACCACCACCACCCCCTCCACCATTAACCCAGAACTCCAAACTCTGGTCCATTATAAGTCTTGTTTATTGGTCATTTGTCACGGTAATTGGTCCAGCTTCTCCCCCTAACTGCACATGCCTGATTTGGAAAGTCTTAACTGTTTGAGAGTCGTCTGCTGGTTTGTCTTATTCTTGTTATGGATAATTTCAGTTCAAGCACACTGCTAGTGTATTTGGCCTAGCTTGATACTATGTATGTATTAGTTTGTGTGTGTGTCAGTAAATTACTGAGTCGAAATTACATGGGGGATTGCTTATTTCTTGGTGTTGGAGTAAGTTAAAAAAAACGTCATCTGTGTATGAGGGAGACAAAAGGCAAAGCGGTCTGCAACAAATGCCTCTCCCAAAGTTGAAAGAGTGAGAGAGCCAATGTATTTATTATGTTTTTGATCGGTATATTGGAACGAGGAGTGGTGCGTTTGTTTAGTGTAGTGAAATGGATAGGAGGAAGAAGTGTTTGTGAGAGCTAGCTGAATTATTCTCTGTGTAGGTGAGTCGCAAACATAAACAGTGAGGGAAGCCAGACAAATGAAACAGGAGTTCCAGCAACTCCTTATCACATACCTATGAGGCTTCCCCTGGTATTACCCTGCTCGATTGGTGTCTATAATCTCCCCAGTGCAAGTTAGTATGAAATCCCAACAGTCTTGTATGTGTGTTTGTTAGTGCTGAAGAGAGAGTGTGTGTGAATCGCCCAATAGGTAGACCAATACACACATGCGATTTCCGGTAACTTTATCATATATAATTTAGTGGGTGCTGTTGCTGGTGTTGAAAACGAAACTGAAGGTAATTTAATTTAAATGACTGATATTTTATATAATTTTAATTCAAAAGCGATCAATGCCAAGATATCCCCAAAAAGATCACCAGAATAACCTCTGGTTCTCTTGTCTTCCCCCTACTTCAAATCAATCACCTCATATCCTCTCATTTCCGCTCCTTATCTAATATCTTTATCTCGCCTGCATTCTCTTCATCGCTTAATCTCCCCCAATCAAGTTTTTGCCCTTGTTCCTGTCATAATTTCCCCTTCCATAATGTTACCATCACCTGCTGAACCTTCCAGTGTCTTCAGTTGGGGCCATAGCGTCACTGTGTTATCGTGGGATAATCTGTTATCATCGTTTCCTGCCTATCTCCTTTGTTGGATCACACTATGGTCACCCAAGCTGGAAACACCTTTCTTGTTACGCATTGTTGTACCACAAACGTATACACACACGGACATTTCTACTTGCGAACGCACACATATCGAAGAGGAACACGCGCTTACAAAAAACACACACACACACGGTAGCCAAGCGCGTTTAGTCACTGTACTGGAATTGCTGGCTTTGGTTTCGGGGGGTTCGATCCCACGCACCGGTAGGGAAGTTTCAATCTCTCAAAAAGGCTAGGTATTCTGTCTCTGGTGGCCCTTAAATTCTCCTGCCCTAGTCCTACTTCATCGGAGGATCAGTTTGTTGATCCCTTAAAATAAGTCTGTGAAATATCAGCCTCATTGGCTGCCGGCCCGAAAACAAACTGATTGTTATCAATATTAATTACACTCACACACAAATACGACTTCCAAGAGTCAGTCTACGTCATTCTTTATCTCTATAGCTCTCCTCTCCGTGTTCCTCCATACCAGTATCTTTATTCTGATCCCATTACTCTCCAATATCTCAATGTTTTGTCTATCCTTGTGTACATTAACGTTTGTATTACCTGTCATCCCTTTATCTTTCTCTAGTGTGTTTTGCCTATTACATTCGATCTATCTACCATTCTATCTATCTATCTATCTATCTATCTATCTATCTATCTATCTATATATATATTATCTATCTATCTATCTATCCATCTATCTATCTATCTATCTATCTATATATATATATCATCTCCTCCTTTCCTTCCACATGTTCCCTTCCCAGATATTCGTTTGGGTGTCGCTGGATTTGTCTCGACCCTGCCTTCACCTCTGTCAGATTCCCTGTTCACGTCTCAGGATTTTTGACCGACACACAAAAATACTCTTTCTTTCTCTCTCACCTCCATGTGTTCCTTGTTTTGTCTATACCTCTTTCTCGCATTCATTTAGCTCTCCTTTCTCCCTGGCTTGGTTTTCCTCTCCAACATGTACGCCATCTGTGTGTGTGTGTGTTTTTTTTTTTTTTAAATGACAGTTTTAGATTGACCGGATACCTGCCTTGACATACACTGCTTTTTGGGATTCACCAAAAAAGCCAGTCCCTCACCTTCACTGCATTCCTCATATTGTTATAGTACAGTATCTTAGATGTATGGATTAGCTAATTCTAATTCTCCCCCTCTACATATGAATCATGTATGTGTTCTTCCTGATTTTCATCCTTCGTATATTTATTCACTCTTTATTATAAATAATATATACATATATATATATATATATATATATATATATATATATATATATATATATATATATATATATATATATATATATATTTATATGGAGGTAAAATAAAAAATACGTGTGATCAAATTTACTAGCGAGTTTTACTATATATATATATATATATATATATATATAATTATAAACATACTGTATATATATATACTTTTAAAATTGACCTTTGTATATTTTTCACTAAGTTTAGCTAATATATTCCATGCGCTATCTGTATTTGTATGTGTTATTTTTCATTCTATATATGTGCGTATATATATTTTTTTTCTTAGTCCTGTATTTATTTATCCACTCTATTAATTGTTTGCATGTGTATGTGTGGTTGCTATATACTATACCTTTCGCATCGTTTATTCTGTTTTCCAATATTTAAGTTTCGTGTCTATATTTATATTTGGTCGCCCATATTTTGTGTTGCGTCATGCTATCTATTGCATCTTTTATCTCCGTTTCGTATTTTATGGCCATGCATGATGTCCCTCCCAACTCTCGTCCTTTATTCACTCCACTGTATTCATCTTGTGTCACTCTATGTATTGTTTCCATATGCTTCCTGCTTGTTATTATTGATGTTATTCACTCCACTTCATTCATTTTGTGTCGCTCTATGTATTGTTTCCATATGCTTCCTGGTTGTTATTATTGATGTTATTCACTCCACTTTATTCATCTTGTGTCACTCTATGTATTGTTTCCATATGCTTCCTTGTTGTTATTATTGATGTTATTCTCTCCACTTTATTCATCTTGTGTCGCTCTATGTATTGTTTCCATATGCTTCCTGGTTGTTATTATTGATGTTATTCACTCCAACTTTATTTATCTTGTGTCACTCCATGTATATTGTTTCCATATGCTTCCTGGTTGTTATTATTGATGTTATTCACTCCACTTTATTCATCTTGTGTCGCTCTATTTATTGTTTCCATAATTATGCTTCCTAGTTGTTATTATTGATGTTATTCACTCCACTTTATTCATCTTGTGTCGCTCTATGTATTGTTTCCATATGCTTCCTGGTTGTTATTATTGATGTTATTTACTCCACTTTATTCATCTTGAGTGTCAGTAATTATTATTTCGTGTTTGTTTTTCTTAAGATGTTCAATACATTAGAAATATTTATATTGTACTTGATATATTGTTGTTGTCGATATCTTCCTATGTTGTTGCTATATGTTGCTACGTCGTTGCTTGGTGAAATTAATTAACCCATATTCATAGGTACCCTGTATTGTATGTGAATCTACTTTTTTTTCTATGTTTTTGTCTATAATATTCTCCTTTTAAATGCATTAATATATATTTCATTGTTTACATGTCCCTGTTCTCCCATATAATTATTTAACATCTCTCATTTAATCCCCGTTTGATTGATTTATCCTTGTTCTTATTTATTTTTGTTGTGTCCATGCATTTATAATATTTTTAAGTTCTTAATATTATCCTTGTATTCTGTACAGTACTATATTTTCTCTTTTTGCACATGGTATCATTATCGTTTCTTCTTCTAAGCTCTTTTCATGATATTCTTCTTCTTCCACCATTAGCTTCGTCTTTATTTTCTGTTCTTAATTCACGATATTTTCCTTTCCCCTCCACCCTTTATCCTCTCCTTTTTTCCCACCCCACATCTAAGCACCCCTCGCCCCATACTCTCAAAATAGAGCATCCCCTAGACCCTCATTTTCTCTCTACATCCTCCCATTTTTTTGGTTTTCGTTTGGTCTCTCTCCAACTGTTATTTTCTTATTTATAGCCGTCTTTTCTCTTCCGTGATCACTGGGATTATAGAACAGAAGTTAAATAAGTATATGGGTGAACATGGACATGTAAACACTGAAATATTAATACATTGAAAAGGAGAACATTAACAATACAATAATCAGAGAAGATTCATATACAGAGTACCTAAGGATAATTAATATATTAATTAATATAAGAATTATATATATGAAATGCTTACAAAGAGAATATGTGAGTCAGATACAAGGGGAGGTACAAGGGTAGGAAGACCTCCAGTGAGATGGAGAAAATGTGTAGTACAAGCGTTGGCAGGTAGAGGAATGCCTATAGATCAGGCAATATAAGTGGTAATAAATAGGAATGAATGGAGAATGCTAGTGAATAGATGAGTGAAAACGCAGTCGTTTAGGAAAGGGGGTCAGGCGCCAGTTGAACTAAATAATAGTTTGTCAGGTGCCTGGCTCGGGTAGGGTAGCCGGAATAAATGAAGGGAACGTCTGGATGCGTGATGGGTGGGCTTGTGTTTGGTTGAGCTTCGCTGCATGTTTGCCTGCTGAGACCGGAACCTCTCCGGGAGGTCTGGGACCTGGGAATCTTGTAGGAGACTCCAAATGAGGCTGGGCCTCTGGGTCTTCTCCTGGGCAACCTAGATGTGTGTGTGTGTGTTTTTTTTTTTTTTTTTTTCGGGCTCTGTCTCGAATCGGCCACCCTCAGCTATGGGGTATGTGCCTGAGTATATAGATATACTATAATATTGTCATTATTATTATCATAATCATGATTGTAGGTATTAGTATTATAATCTTATATGTTTCCAAAGTTACAGTTTCTATCCCTCTCCCCTTACATTTACTTTTGTCCCTGTTATTATTCTACCTTTCATTATACTTTTGGCTCAGTTTCTCTTACAAACGCATCCTTATATATTTCACCATCATATTATTTGTTGTTATTCTGTTCTATATCTTGGTTTATCTTCCTTACAGGTTGTCCATATTCTCTGTTGTCTTAGTTGGTCACCCATTATCGTGTCAGTCTTCCTCTCTGTCGTTTTCCTCGTTTCCTGCTATTTTTTTTCCGGGTATAATGTTTCCTGACAAGCCTGATTATACATATGGCTACCTTCTACGACTGTTATACTCATCTAAAGTCCAATGCTCAGTTAATTATAAAGAAGGTCCCTACTTTCCAAAAGTAATCGTTTGTTGCAGAATAATATACAAATCTGCAAAAGACAATAAATTACAATTGATCTCCTTCATGTGAATATATAATTTGTACTTGAAATGGTATGTATTGGTATAATCTTAGTAGCTCACATGCATGTTATGAATATATTGTATGTATGGTATGTTATCCTTCATACATATTTATAATCTTCAATGAGAGATAGGAAATCCTTCGAGGTTTACGAATGGCTGAAATGTACAACTTAATTATACGAATTACTCCCTATTTACATTGTTGAATTCCCTGTCCGCGTTCGTTCCCGATTTCTTCCTCTCCTATTCTCACCTTCCCACTCCCATCTCTCATTCCTGCATATTATATTGGCTTCTTCTCTCGCTCTCTCTCTCTCTCTCTCTCTCTCTCTCTCTCTCTCTCTCTCTCTCTCTCTCCCCCCCCCCCCCATAGGACCAACTATCCTCTCCCCACCCTCTCGTTAAAATATCTCAGTCTGCCTTGCTTTGTGTATTTTCCATTTTATGCTTTATTTTGTATATATTGTATTTATGTATTTGCTACACACACCTGTTTTCCCGAAGCTGATCATAGTATGTTTTATATTTGTGCATCACGTGCTTATTATGAAAATTCACCCCTGTCCTCCACATTGTTCATAATTATATAATTCTAGGTGTTTGCGAAATACGGCTCTAACATTGTATTATTTGTATTCATAAACAAAAACAAATATCACGTTCCCCTTTAAAATATTGTGTAATTGATTCAAGATATGCACCTGCATAAATGTTCTTGCAATTGATTCAAGATATGCACCATGAGTAAATGTTCTTGCAATTGCCTGGCTGTGTATGAACATTATACAGTATATGAGTTTGTTATATAATTGCTATCTAGGTTTATATAGTTTTTATATTGTACATAATATATTTGTATTGTTTCAGACATTTGGGGAAAGAGTGGTACAGACAAAACACGGAACACTATTCATTATAATCCTCCTGCGTGAAGCTAAGGTAAGATTTATTATGTATGTCAATATACAGTATATTACTATTTTCTTCTGTGCATTATGTTTATGAACATTGTTACTGAAAATGGTTTATGATATAATATAATGTTTTGTTAAATTTGTTTCTGCGCTTACTAATGTTATCATATGCCTTTGTATTAAGGTTTGTGTACCATTAGTCCGTCTTTACATATAATTGCCTATGTTTTGGTGTCTCTCTCTCTCTCTCTCTCTCTCTCTCTCTCTCTCTCTCTCTCTCTCTCTCTCTCTCTCTCTCTCTCTCTCTCTCTCTCTCATGTTACATGTTGCAAATCAAAGTAAAACAAACCCCAAAGAATTCTATAGTTATATCAGAAAGAAAAAAGTAATTACTTCAACTGTTGGACTGTCGATGAAAATGGAGAATACACCAAAGACATAAGAACATAAGAACATAAGAAAATGGGAGTCTGCAGAAAGCCGATTGGCCTAAGCAAGGCAGATCCCTGTCCCACACAACCCCAATTTCAAAGCCCAATTATAGGCTGAACACTCTAATACCCTGAGGATCATCTTACCAAAACGGTTAGAGATTAACGCAGGATTACGGGGTCTGCAGAGCGCTGATTGGCCCAACCCTGCTGATCCCCCTTCACGAAGTACAAATGAGTAATGCCCTCAATACCTTCTTTGCATCAGTTTTTACAACCGAAGACCTCAGTGATATCCCTACACCATCGCCGATTCAGATTGATAATTCAGATGTTCTAAACAATATCGCCGATACAGAGAGAGAAGTATTGAATTGTTTAGATAAACTCAAGGTAAATAAAACGCCTGGACCTGATACAATCTCGCCTAGAGTTCTAAAGGAAGCTAAGGATGAGCTCTCCAAACCACTGACATTGTTATTCAATGAATCCTTGCAGTCTGGGACTATGCCTGATCAGTGAAAGCTAGCCAACGTAACACCGATATTCAAAAAAGGCAGCAAATCCCTACCCAGTAACTATCGTCCAATTAGCTTAACCTCAATTGTATGTAAAATGCTAGAAACGGTCATAAGAGACAGACTCGTAAATCACTTAGAGGCAAATAACTTACTTAAAGATAGTCAACACGGCTTTCGTAAAAAACGTTCCTGTTTAACAAACCTCTTAGACTTCTTCCACGATATCCTCAACCTCTACGATGAGAGTAAAGCTTTAGATATTATATACCTTGATTTTCAAAAGGCCTTTGACAAAGTTCCCCACAAACGTTTACTGCTAAAACTAAAAGCGCATGGAATACAAGACGGTGTGTTGAAATGGATAGAATATTGGCTCAGCGACAGAAAGCAAAGAGTAGTCATAAACGGTAATGCATCTAAATGAACCAATGTAAGTAGCGGGGTACCCCAGGGATCGGTACTAGGACCAATTATCTTCCTAATTTACATCAACGACATAGATGAGGGTCTCACCTGTACAATCTCAAAATTTGCTGACGATACAAAAATTGCAAATAGCGTACTCTCAAAAGAACAAGTTGACGATATGCAACACAATCTAGATAAATTGTCATGTTGGGCCCAAATTTGGCAAATGAGTTTCAATGCGGATAAATGTAAAGTACTACATAATTATCGGATACCTAAATGAGAAAGCAAACTATTCGATGAATGGCACTCAGCTGAAGAATGTAACAGAGAAACCGATCTGGGAGTAACAATATCGAGTAACCTAAAACCGAGTCAACAATGTTCAGAAGTTGTTAAGAAGGCAAACAAAATAATTGGCTTTATAGGCAGGTCATTTGAGCATAAATCCAAAGAAGTTATCCTAACTCTTTACAATTCCTTAGACCGCCCTCTTCTGGAATTCTGCGTTCAATCCTGGTGCCCTTATTACCAAAAAGATATAAACAAGCTAGAACGAGTTCAACGTAGAGTTACCAAAATTATACCTAGCCTAAAGAACAAACCATACGAAGAGCGAGCGTCTTAGAGAATTAAATCTATTTCCTTTAACCCAGCGCAGATTAAGAGGTGACTTAATTCAAGTGTTCAAAATCATCAAAGGCATAAACAATATGAACTGTAGTAAGTACTTCACTATCGACCAATCTAATTACACGCGGGGAAATGGTTGCAAAATTATTGGTAAATCTTTTAACTCACACGAATCTAAGAATTTCTTCTTCAATCTTCTTCAATCGAGTTGTCAACTTGTGGAATGGGATTCCCCGAGACGTTATAGACTGCAGCACCGTTGATTCATTTAAACTTCGCCTAGACAAATATCTTGCATCAAACCCGCGACTGACTGCGTTTGTAAATGAATAACTTTATTTTATCCCCCCTCAGTTACTAACCCATCTGTCCCCTACTAACTTCCTAATCCTGCCACGGACATTGGTTCCAGGGCAGTAGTTCCCTTTCCAATGTTCCCTTACCCACTCTAAACCACTGTTTGGACACTTGATCCTCAGTGTTTTGGAGGACAAGCAGCCTAGAAGGGTCACTATACCTGTTGTTGCTTGATTTCCTTTGTAGTCCTTTGTACTCTCTCTCTCTCTCTCTCTCTTACTCAGGTTGTCAAATATTACCTGGCCTCCAGAGAGAGAGAGAGAGAGAAAGAGAGAGTTGCGATACAAAATTTACTGGAGATCGAAGAAAGACAAGAGAACCCGCGTATAGTAAGAGCCAAGAAGAACAAGAGAGAATCAACCCAACAAACCTCTCTGACTGATGATTGAGTTGTGCCATGTGAATGAGGGTGAAACCAAGGGCACGGAAACGAGGGAGAGAAAGAGAAAAAAAGATGAAGAAGAACAAAGGAAAGCGACAATTAATGAGAACGAGAGAGAAGGAGAGGGGAACAACTGGAGCCAATGGTGAACGGTGGAGAGAAAGATGACACTGAGAACTTAAAGATTAAATCAATAAAGGAAAGTTAACAAGTGAAAAGCGCAAGATATTTCATAATATATACATAAATAAATACCGCACTTCTTTTTGTCTGTCTATATGTCTGTCATACTGTTCCTTCACTACCTCCAGATCCTCCTCTTCCATTTGATACCCTCCCTACTCCTCTTTCTATTCCTTCCTCTCCTCTTTTTACCCCCATCTCCCTCCCCCCTGCTCCCTGGTACCGGAGGGAAGGATCAAAGAGTTGATCGTTGTGTCTACAGTCGGCGGCAAATGTCCTGTCGCCTTCCATGCCTCACCGTGACCCACGATATGCGTAGACTCCAGAATGTTAGGTGTACACAATGCGCGATAAAGAGTGCCCTCTGTTGGCAGAAATATGTACGTTTTGTACACCTAAACTTCTATAGTTTCGGAATATCGCGGGTCAAGGTGAGACAAGAGGT
This sequence comes from Paralithodes platypus, assembly GCA_032716605.1. Taxonomy (NCBI): domain Eukaryota; kingdom Metazoa; phylum Arthropoda; class Malacostraca; order Decapoda; family Lithodidae; genus Paralithodes; species Paralithodes platypus. The sequence continues at coordinate 36,914,945 of CM064529.1, forward strand.
TACTTGCCCTCTAAAACACTGCTGTTCCAAGTGTTTCTACAGTATTTTGGAGAGAATGTATGTCTTGTCAATCAAAAACAAAACTCTACAGAATAAAGACAAATATACAGTTTACAAAAGAACTTTGCAAAAACGTTTACATAAAGCGGAAAGGATTCACTATGATGAGCTATTTCAGAAAAATATGGTAAATATAAAAGAATCCTGGGAAGTTATAAATGAGGTTATTAATACCACAAAACAAGTGTCCTGAATGCAAATCAATTTAATGTAAATAATGTAACAGTGGATAATAAGCAAGAGGTAGTAAATAGTGTTAATGATTTGTTTGCCAATTTGGGATCAAAATTAAGTGAATCAATACCAACAACTAGTAAAGGTTTCTCGCATTACTTACCACCATCATAATATTTATGTGAACACTATGTTTCTGATACCAACTAATAATATTGAAGTCATACAAATAATACTCTCCATGACAAATAAGAGTCCAGGATGGGATGGCATTACAGCGAATATAGTTAAGAAAACCTATCCATTGTATCTTGAGGTACTAGTCCATCTTATAAACGTATCTCTATCACAAGGAGTATTCCCTTCTGAATAAAAACTGGCCAAGGTTATCCCATTATTTAAGAGTGGGGATAAAATGATGATGAATAACTATCGCCCTGTTTCCATTCTTTCTCTGTACTCAAAATTATTTGAAAGAATAATGCACACACGAGTCTGGTCATTTATCATTAAGAACAATCTACTATACAAATATCAGTATGGTTTCCGAGAAGGCTATGGTACAAACCTAGCGCTGATAAATGTAATTTATAAAGTCTATAAGGACTTAGATTCGGGTAATTATGTTTTTGGTGTTTTCTTATATCTAAGTACATTTTTGATACAGTGAATCATGATATTTTACTTTAAAAACTGTACAATTTTGGTACTAGGGGGGTGGCTCAAAGATGGTTTAATAGTAGTTTCCTTTAATGCACAGAAAACCAAGTACATTCAATTTCTAACCCACAGAATCTCACGGACTCCCATATATTTTTTAATGATGTAAATATTCCCACTTCCCCTAGTATTGACATTCTCGGTGTAACATTAACTACTAACTTGAGCTGGACACATTATGTTAGAAGCATTGCTAAGAATGCGTCTAAAAAACTGGGACTCCTGTACAGAGTTCGAGAATTCTTCACTGACGAGCAGTTGGCCGTAATATATAAAAGGCATGTGCGTTCTCAGATGGATTACTGTTCACCTCTGTGGAGTGGAAGTGGAGTGGTTGCATTGAGGCAGTTGGACAAAATTCAAAATAAAGCTATTAGATTAATCAATTTCCCTGTAATCACACAGGACCTTCCTACATTATCCATACGAAGAAACGTTGCATCCCTTGCATTATTCTACAGATATTTTCACAGCAATTGTTCCGAGGAACTTGCTTCAATTGTGCCGCCTCTCCACATCTTTCCCCGTAGAACTGGGGCAGCTGAGAGCGCCCATGAATTTACACTTTCTCCTCCACAATGCAGAACTTCTGCTTATCAAAATTCATTTATCCCTAGAACTACTACTCTTTGGAATTCACTTCCCTCGAGTTGCTTTCCACAAACTTACAATCTACAAAAGTTTAAATCCAGTTGTTACAAACATTTTATGAATGGAGGATGCCTTGAGGCACATGGACCTTTTTGTTTTATCTGTGTTTTTCCTTCCTCCGTTCATTGTCTCTTTAAAAAAAAAAAAAAAAAAAAAAAGCAATAGGTCTCAGTATGTACCTTACAATAAAACAGAGTCTGATACTTATAATATAAATTGCGGTGTACCACAGGGTTCCATTCTCGGACCCTTATTGTTTATTATCTACATTATTGATATGGTTAATGTCTCCATGTCACTACTACCAATATTATTTGCTGATGACACCAACTTATTCCTAAGTAGTAAAAATATCAATGACCTTTTAAATGCAATGAATATTGAACTAGACAAATATATCATATTGGATTAATTGTAATAAACTATCTTTAAACATATCTAAACTCAGTATATGATATTCAAAACAAAAGGCAAGCAATATATAGAAAATGTAAAGCTGAAAATCAAAGGCATAAACTTATAAAAGGTACACTGTACCAAATTTTTAGGCATACACATTGACTCTAAAATGTCTTGGCATGAACATACTGGTAGTATACGCAGGAAAATTACTAAAGGTATTGGGGTCTTATGCAAAGCCAGGAAATTACTGAATATCTCTAAATTAGTTACATTATATAATAGTTTTTTTTTACCATACATGACTTACGGTTTAGAGGTCTGGGGATCGGCCAATGACTGTCATATAAATTATATTATTACTCATCAATAAAGGATTATTCGAATTCTTTCATAAACAAAAAGTAGAGAACATACTGATCCACTATTCAAGCCGCTGTTTTTTTTTTTTTTTAATATATTATAATTTCCAAAATTATATCAGTATTGTTTATTCAAAATTATGTTCCAATTCACTAAGGGGTCTATACCGGTTGGTCTCAGTGATATGCTTGTTAGAAACGAAGAGGTACATAACTATACAACGGGACACAGAAATCAAATACGTGTACCAATGGCAAGGTCAACTATGGTACAAAACACTTGTATACATAAGGGTGTCACTGTGTGGAACAACTTATCACAGGTAATAGATAATCAGTGTTCACTATCTGTTATCAAACATAAAATTAAAGATTATCTCCTAAAAATTTAAGATTGGTATACAATTGAAATTGTTAGCGACTTAATTTATCAACTGTGCGTAAGCAGAGTTTGGTAGCGCGTATAGTGGGTACCACCCGAAAAAAAAATCTGTCGTCGTCGTCGTCCGTCTGTCTCCAAACTCCTCCTAGACCGTTGTACGGATTTTCACCAAATTTCCCACAAACATTTGTTGGGTAAATGCGAACGTCACTCAACAAATATTTTTTGAATTTGTGCAATTGTTATGATTTTAAATCCAAAATATGGTTTTACCCCCCCCCCCTCCCCCCCCCCCCCCCACAGAAACCCCCGGGGGGGGGGGGGCCCCCACAGAAACCCCCGCCTTACCTGGGGGGCCGCCCCCAGAACCCCCCCCTCCTGCAATGATGGCGTTCTGCGGGCGCAAACATCTCGCCCTGCATTTGTTAGGTTAAGTTAGTTTAGTTGACATTAGAAGTGATGGTAGTAATAGTGGATATGATGGTAATTGTAGTGATAATGGTGATAATAGTAGTGATGATGGTATTTGTAATTATAATGGTGATAATAGTAGTGATGATGGTTGTAGTTGTAGTGATGTTAACAGCAGTTATGATGATGACAGTAGTAGATATTATGGTGACAGTACTAGTAGTAGTGATGTTGGTCATAATAGTAGTGATGATGGTGACAAGTAATGATGATAGTTTTAGTGATAATGATGACAGTAGTGATGATGGTGACAGTAGTAGTGATGATGGTGAGTAGTAGTGATTATGGTGAAAGTTGTAGTTATGATGACAGTAGTAGTGATGATGAGGGTAGTAGTGATGACTATAATATTAGTAGTGCTGATGATAGTAATGGTGATAGTGACTACTCCATTCAACCGACCTGTGCATCTGGCTCCTAACTAGTGTTTGCATCGAGGCTCTTGATTGGCTATCATATCAGTACCCGAGCTCACTGGCCAAAATGAGCGGCAGAGCTGATCATTTCTTCTTGTTATCTTTATTATTCCTTATTTATTCATTAAACTATATACGTTCAAGTAATGTTAATGATTAATTAATAAATTATAGTCTTATCCGAATCTAAAGAGCTATTAAATATCACATGAAACCCAAAAATTACTTATATATCATAAAGTAAACACAAGCGAAACAATAAAATTATGAACGGGAGAAGTAAGCGGGAGAGGAGACTGACTGACGGGCTAATGCAGATTAGCCAATCACAGGCCATGATTTACTTACCGGTATCCCACATTTAAAATAGGCAGGGACGGAATATCTTCCCTTGCTTGTGTTTACTTTGTTATATCTACAATTGTATGTGTTCTATGTGGTATTTTATAGCTCTTAAGGTTCGAATATCACTGTAGATTATCACATTATCGTATGAATGAAATATACTGTTCTTTATTATTCCATATATAGTAATTAAACTAGATACATTTTAGTAATGATAATGATTATGTGATAGGTGATATCAGAACCTTAAGAGCTATAAAATACCACATGGAACACATACAATTGTAGATATAACAAAGTAAACACAAGCAAGGGAAGATATTCCGTCCCTGCCCATTTTAAATGTGGGATACCGGTAAGTAAATCATGGCCTGTGATTGGCTAATCTGCATTAGCCCGTCAGTCAGTCTCCTCTCCCGCTTACTTCTCACGTTCATAATTTTATTGTTTCGCTTGTGTTTACTTTATGATATATAAGTTATTATTGGGTTTCATGTGATATTTAATAGCTCTTTAGATTCGGATAAAACTATAATTAATTAATCAATCATTAAAATGACTTAAACGTATATGGTTTAATGAATAAATAAGGAATAATAAAGATAATAAGAAGAAATTATCAGCTCTGCCGCTCATTTTGGCCAGTGAGATTGGGTACTGATATGATAGCCATTCATGAGCCTCGATGGAAACACCAGTTAGGAGCCAGATGCACAGGTCGATTGAATGGAGTATAGTACAAAGGAGTACAAAGGAGTACAAAGAAAATCAAGCAACAACAGTTCTAGTGACCCTTCTAGGCTGCTTGTCCTCCAAAACACTGAGGGTCAAGTGTCCAAACAGTGGTTTAGAGTGGGTAAGGGAACATTGGAAAGGGAACTACTGACCTGGAACTAATGTCCGTGGCAGGACTAGGAAGTTAGTAGGGGACATATGGGTTAGTAACTGAGGGGAGGATAAAATAAAGTTATTCATTTACAAACGAGTCAGTCGCGGGTTTGATCCGAGATATTTGTCTAGGCGGAGTTTTAAATTAATCAACGGTGCTGCAGTCTATAACGTCTCGGGGAAGCCCATTCCACAAGTTGACAACTCGATTGAAGAAGAAATTCTAAGATTCGTGTGAGTTAAAAGATTTACCAATAATTTTGCAACCGTTTCCCCGCTTGTACTTAGATTGGTCGATAGTGAAGTACTTACTACAGTTCATATTGTCGATGCCTTTGATGATTTTGAACACTTGAATTAAGTCACCTCTTAATCTGCACTGGGTTAAAGGAAACAGATTTAATTATCTAAGACGCTCTTCGTATGGTTTGTTCTTTAGGCTAGGTATCATTTTGGTAACTCTACGTTGAACTCGTTCTAGCTTGTTTATGTCTTTTTGGTAATAAGGGCACCAGCATTGAATGCAGTATTCCAGAAGAGAGCGGACTAAGGAATTGTAAAGGGTTAGGATAACGTCTTTGGATTGATGCTCAAATGACCTGCCTATAAAGCCAATTATTTTGTTTGCCTTCTTAACAACTTCTGAACATTGTTGACTCGGTTTTAGGTTACTCGATATTGTTACTCCCAGATCGGTTTCTCTGTTTACATTCTTAAAGCTGAGTGCCATTCATCGAATAGTTTGCTTTCTCATTTAGGTATCCTATATGTAGTACTTTACATTTATCCGCATTGAAACTCATTTGCCAAATTTGGGCCCATGGGTCACAATTTATCTAGATTGTGTTGCATATCGTCAACTTGATCTTTTGAGAGTACGCTATTTGCAATTTTTGTATCGTCAGCAAATGTTGAGATTGTACAGGTGAGACCCTCATCTATGTCGTTGATGTAAATTAGAAAGATAATTGGTCCTAGTACCGATCCCTGGGGTACCCCGCTACTTACATTGGTCCATTTAGATGCCTTACCGTTAATGACTACTCTTTGCTTTCTGTCGCTGAGCCAATTTTCTATCCATTTCAACACACCGTCTTGTATTCCATGCGCTTTTAGTTTTAGCAGTAAACGTTTGTGGGGAACTTTGTCAAAGGCCTTTTGAAAATCAAGGTATATAATATCTACAGCTTTACTCTCATCGTAAAGGTTGAGGATATCGTGGAAGAAGTCTAAGAGGTTTGTTAAACAGGAACGTTTGTTTACGAAAGCCGTGTTGAGTATCTTTAAGTATGTTATTTTCCTCTAAGTGATTTACTAGTCTGTCTCTTATGACCGTTTCTAGCATTTTACATACAACTGAGGTTATGCTAATTGGACGATAGTTACTGGGTAGGGATTTGCTGCCTTTTTTGAATATCGGTGTTACGTTGGCTATCTTCCACTGATCAGGCATAGTTCCAGACTGCAAGGATCTATTGAATAGTAATGTCAGTGGTTTGGAGAGCTCATCCTTAGCTTCCTTTAGAACTCTAGGCGAGATTGTATCAGGTCCAGGCGTTTTATTTACCTTGAGTTTATCTAAACAATTCAATACTTCTCTCTCTGGAACGTTGATATTGCTTAGAACATCTGAATTATCAATCTGAATCGGCGATGGTGTAGGGATATCACTGAGGTCTTCTGTTGTAAAAACTGATGCAAAGAAGGTATTGAGGGCATTACTCATTTGTACATCGTCTTTGGTGTATTCTCCATTTTCATCGACTAACGGTCCAACAGTTGAAGTAACTACTTTTTTTTTCTGATATAACTATAGAATTCTTTCGGGTTTGTTTTACTTTGATTTCGCAATATGTAACTCCAGGGTCTTTTTACTTTGCTTAATTAACTTTTTGGCTTTGCGTCGTAGCTCTACAAATTTCACCCGTTCTTCGTCATTTTGTGAGGATTTTAATCTATCATTAGCAAATTTGTTAGCAAGCAGGCAGTTTGAAATATCTTTATTCCACCATTTGGGCTTATTATTATGGCCTGGACGCCGTATTTTCGATGGTATGAAGTCTTTAACTGCTTTTAGGTAAGTGGTTTCTAATAACTGAGTTAGTGAGTTCACTGCTCAATAGGTGGCGTTCTGAGAGCATGGGTCTGAGTCTGGAGGGTGAGACGGTGAAGCACTTGAGCGAAGCAACCAGCCGCTTCAGAGATGGAGCTGCTTCGATGATGCTTCACATGTCTCACTCCCCAGACTGGAACAAGACCTCACGGTCTTCACCGTGTTGAGCGGTGGAATGTACAGGCTCTCAGCCTATGCCCGAGAGGGAGTAGTTGGAATATAGAAAAAAAAAAAAAAAAAAAAATAAAATCCAAGATGTATTTATGTCGTTATTGTTAATTAAAAAGCTCCAGTCAGTTTCTTTAAACATAGCTCTAAGTTTATGAAAGTTTGCTTTCTTGAAATTAGGGACTTTTTCGATGCTACTATTTGGTTCGTTACTAGTAAAGTTTAAAGTGAAAGTTATCGTACGATGGTCGCTGTTACTGAATTCATCACCAACATTCAAATTCTCTATTAATTTTCTTTTGTTGCAAGTACAATGTCAAGAACGTTATTACCACGGGTCGGTGTTCGAACAAATTGATAAAGCGAACTCTCTTGCAAGTTCGTATACAAGTCATGTCCGGAGTGTGAAGTAAGAGTATCGCCCCACTTGGTCACAGGTAAATTAAAGTCGCCAAAAAATATGGTATCTTGTGAGTTACTTACATCTGCAATTTGTTCATAAATTTCTCGGTCAGTTTGCACTGATTGAGCTGGAGGTCTGTATATTAATGCAAGTATTATTTTTGTACCTTTATTATTCTTTATTAGCACAAAAGATGTATCGACGTTCACAATTTGAGGTTTTGACAAGAGGGTCGGGTTAAGACTTTCTTTGATATAAAATAAAACTCCACCTCCATTTTTATTTATTCGGCTTTTCACAAACATTACATAACCGGGAAGTGAATACTCTGCTAAAAAGTCTCTATCTACTGTATTGAGCCAAGATTTTGTTATACCAATCACATCACAATTTTCACTAAACACTAGTTCCTCTAAATCTGAAAATTTATTGCGTATGCTACGAGCATTTGCATAGAAAACCTTTAAAGTTGCGGTTTTAGAACTCACAGAACGTTCTTTAATCAAATTTTTGGTTCTGGTCGGATCTACATTTACATTCATGGCTGTTATTGGTCCTCGGTCGTTATCCCTGCCGGTTTTGAATTTGGGTGGTGTTGGTGGAGCTTTATCCAAATTCGCGGTTCTTGACAGATTAGCATTTAATTCCTTCGCAGGTTGCCGCCCTCGCTGTCTTCGGTCCTCCTTCCTGGTTGTCCTGTGCTGAGTCGATTTCTTCTCCGAAAATCCTTCACCGCATCGTTGAGAAGACGCCCAAAACGTGCTGCTCCCACCTGGTTCAGATGAACTCCATCGTCCGAAAACAAATAGTCATCATAATAGAAATTGTCCCAGGTGTCGACGAATCCCACGTTTTCCTTCCTGCAGAGGTTTGCTAGACAACGATTTGTGCTGGTGGCTATGTTGTAAAATCGGCTCTCTACACCAAGCCGGGGGACGATTCCTGAGACGATGATCCTTGATGACTTCTCCTTAAACGACTTGATCAGCTGCTGGTACTTTAAAAGCAAATCTTCCGACCGGGTTCGCTGTACATCGTTGGATCCAACGTGGATGACGTACATTGTATTAGCATGGGCCAGCTTAGATACTTCGTCAACTGCAGCAACTACGTCGTCCACACCACCACCAGGGTTACAAAAACGCTTCCTGGTCTTAGGTGCTCTGCTGCAAAACTCTGTGAGCTGACCACGTATCATCGAGTCTCCCACGAGCCGGACTTCTTCTATTTCCGCTTCGTCATCTGAGTCTGTGAGTATCTGGAAACGGTTTTGAGACTCGGTAATCGGTATGGGTTTCCTGGTGTTGGGGCAAACGTTGTTCCTCACGACACGGAAGTTGTCTTGAGGGGGAAGAGAGTCACTATTTGTTTCTTGAGTATCGGAACCATCAGCTGAAATGGCTACTGCAGGCGTTGAATTGTTGGCAGTTGACGTTGGGGCGTTGGTGGCTGCTGGAGTTGCGGTGACAATTGAAGTTTGTTAGTAGTGATGATGGTGACCCAACGCAGAGTTGGGTATGCCGTTTTGATTTTGGGCAAAACGACACGTCTACTTTATTATTATTTGTTTTTGTTTTATATTGTGCATGTTTTTTTCTTCGCATTCATTTGCTTTCTTGTTTCTTTTGTTTCTTGGGTATATATATTATTGTTCTGTGCAGCTAGCAACATAATACTGAAAATACAAAGAGGACATAATTACAGTATATACTTTTCGGTATCAGTCCTCATTTTCATGGACAAAATAGTATATAATTATCTGTTGTAACCATTGTATATATTTGTAAATTTGTTTATGACAATAAATATTTTGGATTGAATTGAAATTGAATGTGGGAAAGATGTGAGTAGGAAGTGCAGCCCTGGGGCTTAGTTTATGGCAGGGGAAATTATATTAAGATCTATTAGGTTTTTTGAACAAACACTAATAAAGAAAATATTTATTCAATTACAAATGCAGTCAACCTTGGGTTCAGGGCAAGGCGCTTGTCTATGCGAACTTTGAAGGGTGATGCAGTCTATGACATCATGGGGAAGCCCATTCTACAAGTTGACGACTCAATTGAAAAAGATATTCTTGGATTCGTTAGAGTTGAATGATTTACCAATGATTTTGCAACCATTTCACCGCGTGTAGTTTGATCGGTCAATCGTACAATATTTATTATAGTTCATGTTGTCGATGCCTTTAATGATCTTGAAAACTTAAATAAGATCACCTCTCAATCTGCACTTGGTTAATGGGATGTAATTTTATTCTTCAAGACGTTCCTCGTGTGGTTTGTTCCGAAGACAGGGTATCATCTTGGTAACTCTACGTTGAACTCGTTCCAATTTGTCTATATCTTTTTGATAGTAAAGGCACCAGAACTGAACTCAGTATTCCAAAAGTGGACGGACTAATGAATTGTAAAGGGTGAGGATAATGTCTTTTGATTTATGTTCAAATGATCTACCTATGAAACCTCTAATTTTGTTTGCCTTCTTAACCCGGAAACGGCACCGAGACTCTTAAGAGGTTTTGGTGGTAAAAGGCGACAGGACTCTTAAGATCCAAGGCCTAAAAAAAAAAACTTTTAAAAGACCCCAGTAACACTCAAAACAAAGGTTTATGTGATTAAGTGAGATAATTCCCCTCCATACATTCTATCACTCCTCCACATATGTCAAAACTCCCTCCTTCCTCCCCCCCCCCTTCAATTATCACCTATTTTTCCTCTTATTCCCTTGTTTATCGGTTTACTTATCGAACCAATATCTCCAACCTGGTTCCAAGGTCGTCTACTGCGCATATCGAGAGTGTGGGAAGAGATAGAAATGACCTAGAACAGTTAGTTCAGCAACCCACCCGTATCCCGGATCGCATCGGAGATCGGCCCAACATTCTTGACTTGTTTCTAACTTCTAACCCTTCTTCTTATACTGTCGATCTTTTCTCTCCTTTGGGCTACTCCGACCATAAACTTATCTCTGTCACCTGTCCTATCTCTCTAGTACGGCCACCCGATCCTCCTAGCCGGCGGCGCTTGTGGCACTTTGGCGCTGCCGACTGGAAGGCTCTCTGGCAGTACTTCCTTGATTTCCCATGGAACGATTTCTGCTTCCGTGGCCGGGGACCCTCGGAGAGTGCTGAACGCATTACCGAGGTAATCCTATCGGGCATGGAAGCATACATTCCATTCTCTTTCTCTCAGACTAATGCTAAAAAATCTTGGTTTACTCACGCCTGTTCTACTGCTGTCCGCAATAAGGAGGAAGCATTCAAACGGTACTGACGCCTTACAACTCAAGACTCTCAAGCTTCCCATGTTTCTGCCCGGAATCAAGCCAAATCTGTTCCTCGACTTGCCAAACACTCTTTCATCGATAATAAATGCACTGAACTATCCAACTCTAGCTCTTCCCAAGCTTTATGGCATATAGCCAAAAACCTCTCCAACAATTTCTCTTCCTCGTCTTTCCCTCCCCTTTCCCACTCTGATGGCACAACCATCACTTCTTCCTCTGACAAAGCTAAACTCTTCGCTCAAACCTTTGCTAAAAACTCCACCTTGGATGATTCCGGTGCTATTCCTCCCTCTCCACCCTCCTCTCTCTTACTTATGCCTAATATCCTAATCTCTTCTAAAGATGTACTTTCTACCCTCTCTGGGCTTAACACTAATAAGGCAAACGGTCCGGGCGGTGTTCTTCCTGTTGTTCTCAAAAACTGTGCTTCCGTGCTGACTCCCTGCCTAGGCAAAGTCTTCGTCTCTGTCTATCCTCTAACGTCTTCCCTTCATGCTGGAAGTTTGCTCACATTCAACCTGTCCCAAAGAAGGGTGACCGCTCTCAACCCTCCAACTATCGTCCAATTGCTCTCATCTCTTGTATCTCTAAAGTTATTGAAACTATTCTTGCTTCCAAATTTCTTAAGCATTTCTCTTTTCATAATCTGCTCTCAGATCGCCAGTATGGCTTCCTTAACCCGTTGAGACCCAGCGTCGCACGTGTTGCGTCGGCAGTGTTTGATCACCAACTCCCAGCGACGCATCACGTGCGTCCGACATATAAAAAACACTTACGTGGCTCGTAAGGTAGGAAATGGCAGGAGAATAGGAGGGGGAGGTACCGTAGTGTGTGTGGGAGCCGGGCCAGTAGGTGTGAGCGGGCCGAGACAGCCGCGCGGCTGGTGGTGGTGGGCTTAGTGGGGATAGTTTACACCCCTAGTTCACCGCCACTTTGAACCTTCATTACTCCGGTCGTATGGGAGCTAGAGGCTTGAGATTTATGTGATATACTCCTTAGGATGTATGCCGTACAATGCCATACTCAGTTTTTACCCTAGTGCTCCCGGGCGGGTGGTCATGTGGGGGAGACGAACTATTGAAACCCCCCCCCCCGCCCCCCAAATGACCGAAATGAGTTTTTTTTAATTTTTGTCTTCATTTCTCACCATTCTCTTCCATTTTGGCTCAAAATTTGTTTTTTGAGGCTCCCCCCCCCCCAAAAAAAAAATGTCAGAGGTGATTTTTTTTTTTTTTTTTTCATTTCTCATCCTTGTCTTTCATTTTAGCAAACAAAAAAATAAGTGAAAATGGCTTGGGACTGGGGTGAACAAAATATTATAACTAGCCGGGGCTCAACGGGTTAACCCGTAAACGGCAGCAAAGCTAATAAGAGGTTTTACTGGGCGACGGCGGCAAAGCTCTTAAGAGGGAGGCCTAAAAAAAACATTTAAACGGCCCCAGTAGCACTAAACATTTTTTTTTTTTTTTTTTTTTTTTTTCCCCTATACCTCATATCACTCCTCCACATCTCCTCCTTCCCCCTTTTCCCCTCCCCCTTCAATTATCACCTATTTTCCCTGTTATTCCCTAATTCGTTGGTATATTTTTGTGCTAACATTAGCAAAATGTGTGGAGGATGTGCTTACGTGCCTAGCGAGTGTGTTATACAACCGAGTGTGTGAATGAGTAGGCTCAGTGTGGCTTGAGGCCTCGTGGAGGGAGGAGTTGCCTCAATTTTCGCATTAATTCATGAATGGGCTGGTCCATCTATATTCGCAATTTTGACCAGAAAAATTATATTTTCACTTGTTTTATTGTTGTTACAGATTACTATCTTCATAGTGAAGGTAAAATAGGCTCATATGAATAAGTAATAACGATATTTATCGTAAAATTACGATTATAGGCCTGAATGGAGCCAATATGCTCGCCCATGGGCAGCTAGTTCAATACCGCCTCCTCGCCGTTGCCGGGTTAAGGGTCACTCTACTGGTGATCTTTTTTCATATCTTACTAACTCTTGGTCATCCTCCTTTCGGGACTTCGGTGAAACTTTTTCTATTGCGCTAGACATATCGAAAGCCTTAGATAGTCTGGCACAACTCTTTAATTTCTAAACTACCCTCCTTCGGCTTCTATTCCTCCATCTGTGCCATTGTCTCCAATTTCCTTTCCGGCCTTTCCATAGCCGCGGTTGTGGACAGCCATCGTAAACTTCCTCACTCTATAAACTCCGGTGTTCCTCAGGGCTCTGTCCTATCTCCTATTCTCTTTTTAATTTTTATAAATGATCTCCTCAACTGAACCTTAAGCCGGCAAGTGCGGAAATACTTATAAAAGGCCTACCACTGCGCTGCAGAACTCCTTATATAAACCCAGACCTAAAAAAAACACATTTAAAGCAGCCCAGTATCAATTGATGTTTTTATTTATTTTATTTATTTTTGTATTGCCCCTTGGTCATGGCAAATATCACTCCTCCACATCCCCTCCTTCCCCGCCCCCCCCCCCCCTTCAATTATCACCTATTCTCTCTGTTATTCCCTTATTTCGTCGGGATATTTTTGTGCTATCAATAACGAGTCATAAGCAGGCTGTGCTTGTATGTGCTACCAAGCGAATGAAAGAGAGAGAGAGAGACAACTACACGACAGTGTCTCTCCACACGTCGTGAGGGGTGGATATTGGCCAGGCTGGCTCGCACTCGATGACTATAACTCCCGCTCTCATTTGCCGATTTTGACCAGCCAAACGCTGTTTCCACTTGTTTTATTGTTGTAACAGGTTAATATCTTCATAATCAACGTAAAATAGCCGCATATGGATAAGTATTAATGATATTTATGGTACGATGATGATTTAAGTGAAGGAAACCGTCTAAACACCTCCTCACAGGGAGGGGTGGCCACTACCCCACCTGCGCAGCTACGAGGTTAATTCCCATCCATTCATACGCAGATGACTCAACCTTACACTACTCCATTAGTTTTTCAGAACGCCCCAGCCAGCAATCCCTCAACGACAAACGTAATGAAGCCATAGAACTCTTAAATTCTGATCTAAATACTATCTCCAATTGGGGCAGAGAAAACCTTGTTACCTTTAATGCTTCCAAAACCCAATTTCTCCATCTATCTACCCGTCAGGATCTCCCAGCGGACTATTCCTTATTCTTCAACAATACAAAAATCAACCCTTCATCTTCTCTCAATATTCTTGGTGTCTCTTTTTCTTCTGCTCTCATTTGGAAGGACCATATTACCAGTCTTGCTAAGGCAGCCTCCCAGAAGCTGGGTGTGCTCAACCGCCTTAAGGGGTTCTTTTCCCCTGAACAGCTTCTGGCTCTGTACAGGGGCATAGTGCGTCCTTGTATTGAGTATTGTTCACATGTGTGGGGAGGTTCCTCTCACACCGCTCTCCTAGACAAAGTAGAAAGGAAAGCCTTTCGTATCATTAATTCCCGTCCTCTCACCAACTCTCTGCAATCTCTCTCTCTCTTCGCTGCAATGTTGCATTTTTCTCGCTATTCTATCGCTACTACAATAATCAGTGTTCCTCAGAGCTTTCCCAGTGTATACTACCTCCACTACGTAGGGTACGTAGTACCCGTCTTGCAACAAAATCCCATCCCTGCTCTGTGCAACTCTCCAACCCAAGAGTGAAACGCTATTCTCATTCTTTCTTCTATTCAACTGCTGAGCTCTGGAACTCTCTCCCAGAATCAGTCTTTCCCTCTTCCTATGACTTAAATTGCTTCAAACTCCGTGTGTCCAGGCATTTTGGCTCGAACGTCCCTTGATATTGGCCCTGTCACTTTTTCAGCTCTGGGGGAGGCACTCACTAAAGGCAGGTCTGCCTTCTATCACCCTCACTCACATAAAAAAAAAAACGAAAAAAAAACCACACACACACATACTTACATATGGCTATTCGCTAACTCATGTAGTCAATCACACACACGTACAGAAAAAGCTGAAATGTGTTTGTGTGCGTGTTTATAATGTCGACCTTTTCTCTCCTTTGGGCTCCTCCGACCATAAACGTATCTGTGTCACCTGTCCTATCTCTCCAGTAAGGCCCAATCCAGCCGGCGGCGGGATGTGAAAGAGTGTGAGAGCCGGACGGGGAGATGCTGAGAGAGAGAGAGAGAGAGAGAGAGAGAGAGAGAGAGAGAGAGAGAGAGAGAGAAAGAGAGAGAGATTACAAAGGAGTACAAAGGAAATCAAGCAACAATAAGTCCAACGACCCGTCAAGGCTGCTTGCCCTCCAAAGCACTGATGGTCAAGTGTCTAAACAGTAGTTTAGAGTGGGTAAGGGAAAAATGGAAAGGGAAGACTGCCCCGGGACAAATGTATCTGGCAGGATTAGGATATGTTGGTAGGGGACAGTTGTTAGTAATATAATAGAGGGAAAACAAATGTATTAATTTACAAATGCAGTCAGTCGTGTAATTTGATTGGTCGACAGTGAAATATTTATTACAGTTCATATTGTCGATGCCTTTGATGATTTTGAACACTTGAATTAAGTCGCCTCTTAATCTGCGCAGGGTTAAAGGAAATAGATTTAATACGCTCCTCTCCTCGTATGGTTTGTTCTTTAGGCAAGGTATCATTTTGGTAACTCAACGTTGAACTCCGTTCAACGTTGAACTCCGTTCTAGCTTGTGTATATCTTTTTGGTAGTAAGGGCACCAGGATTAAACGCAATATTCCAGGAGAGGGCAAACTAGGGAATTGTAAAGAGTTAGGATTATATCTTTGGATTTATGCTCAAATTACCTGCCTATAAAGCCAATTATTTTGTTTGCGTTCTTAACAAATTCTGAACATTGTTGACTCGGTTTTAAGTTACTCGATATTGTTACTCCCAAATCAGTTTCTCTGTCTACACTCTTAAGCTGGATGCCATTCATTGAATAGTTTGCATTCTCATTTCGGTTTCCAATATGGAGTACTTTACATTTATCCGCATTGAAACACATTTGCCAAATTTGAGCCCAATGTGACAACTTATCTAGATTATGTTGCATATCTTCAACATGTTCATTTGAGAGTACGTTATTTGAAATTTGTATATCGTCAGCAAACTTGGAGATTGTACAGGTGAGACCCTCATCTATGTCGTTAATGTAAACTAGGAAGAGAACTGGCCCCAGTACCGATCCCTGGGGTACCCCGCTACTTACATTGATCCATTTAATAATTTACCGTTTATGACCACTCTTTGTTTCCTGTCACTGAGCCAATGTTCTATCCATTTCAACACACTGTCTTGTATTCCATGCGCTTTTAGTTTTATCAATAAACGTTTCTGGGCAACTTTGTGAAAGGCCTTTTGAAAATCAAGGTATATAATATCTACAGGTTTACTCTCGTCATATAGGTTGAAAATATCGTGGAAGAAGTCAAAGAGGTTTGATAAGCAGGAACGTTCATTACGAAAACCATGTTGAGTATCTTTAAGTATATATGTTGTTTTACTCTAAGTGATTTACGAGTTTGTCTGTTTTGAATGTTTCCAGCATTTTACATACCACTGAGGTTAAGCTAATTGGACGATAGTTATTAGGTAAAGATTTGCTGCCTTTGTTTAATATCAGTGGTATGTTGGCGAGCTTCCACTGAGCAGGCATAGTCCCAGACTGTAAGGATTTATTGAGTAGCAACATCAGTGATTTGGAGAGTTCATGCTTAGCTTCCTTTAGAACTCTAGGCGATATCGTATCAGGGCCAGGCGATATATTGACCTTGAGTTTATCTAAAAATTTCAAAGCTTCTCTATAATGCTGGTGCTGATTAGAACGTCATATTTATCTATCTGAACCGGCGATGCTGTTGGGATATTAATAAGGTCTTCTGTTGTAAAAACTGATGCAAAGAAGGTGTTGAGAGTGTTGCTTCAATTTAAGTGTAATCTCCTTTCTCATCGACTAATGTTCAATTGTTGGAGTCACTACTTTCTTCTTCCTTATGTAACTATAACATTCTTTCGGGTTTGTCTTACTTTGATTTGCAACATGTAATTCTAGAGTGTTTTTACTTTGTTTGATTAAGGTTTTGTCTTTGCGTCGTAGATCTACACATATCACTTTATATTCATGGGTGTCAGATATTTTTAAATTACCATGAACATTTTGTTTAGCAAGCAGACAATCTGCAATGTCTATATTAAACCACTTATTCTTATTATTATGTACTGCATTCGAATAAGTGGAGGTGAAAAATCTCCATGATTGGTTTAAGTCATAATTTTTAACACCTTACGAGCGGCCTATGCGGTTTATTTATATGTACCGCCCAGCGGGGTGTTTTTAGCCAAAATAGGGCTGTTTACGTGATCATTTTCATGCCTAAATAAGACCCAGAACGTAAAACAAGTATCTATCCCTGAAAGGGCATAAACAGAGCTTTCGAATGACACCATAACGATCCTTTTATGATGGCTAGTTTTCTTACAATAACCGTGCAACGCGAGTGCAAAAAGCATGTAATTAGGCACTTTCCCCATACAATTCCGTATATAGCGAGTGAGAGAGGGAGGGAGGAGGTGGGATTCGTGTCAGTAGGTTCGCCGCGGTGGTCTGGAGCAGTCATACGCTCGCTACTCTCCTGCCACCACTTGTCTCTGTCTCTCAGCAACATTACGTGCTGAAATTGCCACACGACCTATGTCGAGCGCCGCCACATAGTCCAGCTTTATTTAACTCGACTTATGTTGCTCGCCGCTAATTAAGGGTTAATCATAGAATTCCAGTCGATTTCCTTGAGCATTGCTCTAAATTTACGGAAGTTTGCTACCCTTGAAAATTGGGACCTTCTCTTTGCTGGTATGGAGTTCGTTGCTATTGCATTTTAAATGGAAAGTGATCGTCCGATTGTCATTATTACTGAATTAATCACCAACATTCACATTCTCTATTTATTCTTCTTTTGTTGCAAGTACAAGGTCAAGACTGTTATTAGCAGGGTCGGCGATCCAACAAATTGATAGAGCAAACTCTCTTGCAAGTTCGCATACAAGTCATGGAGAGAGAGAGAGAGAGAGAGAGAGAGAGAGAGAGAGAGAGAGAGAGAGAGAGAGAGAGAGAGAGAGACCACACAAACCATAAGATCTAAGTGAGGTGGTCAGGCCTTAATAGTACCGGTAGTATAATCCAAATATTGAAAAGTGAAGGAAAATTATAGCATAGCATAACAGAGTGAGAGACAGAGCTAGAATGCCAGCTATGAGAGGCACGTGGTGCACTGATGGCTCTCACCACAACGACCTTCTTACTACCTCTATCTCTCTCTCTCTCTCTTCTAGATAAGTCTGTTCAGTTCTTGTCTTCAACGCTTAGGGAAGACATTGAATGATTAGAAAGAGTCGAGGCAAGTGCTACGAAACTTATTCCACCAATTAGAAGACTGAGGTATGAAGATCGGTTGCCTATGAACTCTTTTCATTGGCAACAAGTACGAGGGCAGATTTTTGAAGTCTTTAACATTATAAATGATCATTGTTTATTCTCCACATGAATACAACATGCAATCATGGCTGGAAGTTTAAGTTAATGAAGTTCAATGCTACTTTGTTGGACACCATTGTATATCAAATATATTTTCTACCTGAACCAATCTTCACTTAGGAGATGTAAATCGTTCTTCAGTAGAGCCATTTTTAAACCCATAGATATAATTATGCAGACACTGTAATGAGTACAATTCACAATCTCTCTTTTTGCACCTAGTAACTCAACATTGACCGTAAGGCCTTTGAGATACTGACTATTTATTGTAACTATCTCTCCAGTATCACCATTTGAAACATCACCTTTCTATTTTAATTTCTCTCCGTTCAAGTTATTGTTTAGTTCTTATCTCACCCCTCCGCTTTTATCGTTCTTGTTATATTTGTTATCTCGTGTTATTCCATCACAAATTCTTTATCCTGGCCTTCCTTCCCTCCCTTCTATATTTCAATAATATTGCCTCTCTTGTTTTCCTTCACTTCTCTCCTTCAGTAAATCATTATGCTTTCTTTAGTTCTATGATTTAGCTACCCAAATATACAAAACGCACTCTCTCTCTCTCTCTCCGATAAACAGTAATGTACAAGCAGTAATACAATTTGCTTGTCCATACCTTGCAGGTTATACAAACACTCTTACTCTCTCTACCTATTTCTCTATTAATCTATATATATACATACCCTTCATATATACCGGCTCCCCGGGCCTGGCGCCTGACGGACTATTATTTACACCAACTGGCGCCCAACCCCTTCTCCCAAATGACCGCGAAAAAATAAAATAAAAACAAAATAAAAAATAGAAAATGGGGAATGGGCCCGAGTAAATAGATAGATAACTAGGTACATTGATCGTATATCCTGCCCCATCGCTTTCATCTCCACCAGTCATTTTCTTTGTTGTTTCCATTTTGTTTTTCAATTTTCTTACTTGCTACTCTTCAGTATTTTGTTTTACTCTTGAACTAGTATATATAGATCCCACCTCCTCATTGATCTGGGAGATCTGGGACCTGGGCATCTTTTGATGGAGACCCCTTATGGTCCTTGGTCTCTGGGTTTTCTCCTGGTTGACCTAGATGTGTGAATTTGTTTATTTTTATTTTATTTTGTTGTTTCTATTCGGGCTCTGTCTTGAGTCAGCCACCCCCAGTTATAGGGTATACGTGCCTGATTACATACATACATACTTACACACACACATATATATATATATATATATATATATATATATATATATATATATATATATATATATATATACATACATACCTCCCCATTGAAACTCCTCTGCTATTTACTGTTTTACATCGTAATATATCGCTTCTACTTTCCCTT
Source organism: Paralithodes platypus (assembly GCA_032716605.1). Lineage (NCBI taxonomy): Eukaryota > Metazoa > Arthropoda > Malacostraca > Decapoda > Lithodidae > Paralithodes > Paralithodes platypus. The sequence goes on from CM064529.1 coordinate 36,934,616, forward strand.
TTTCGTTATTCAAAGCACATTTTGTTTACATGTTAGGATTTAGCTTACGTTCGCTCTAGTTCCCCTATCCTTCCCTCCATATTTAATTTGTCCATTTGTGTACTTGATATTGTCCTTATTCCTCAAATAGCTTCTATTTTGTTTTCCATTGTTACCCTCTTCACCATCACCTCCAGTACCACCATCATTATACAGGTTGGCAAACCATAAACTATTCGAACCCAATCCTAAAGCAATAACCCTTCTTTGTTGTAATTATTAGTAAAATACACAGGTAAAAGTTTGCCTCGCACTTTTCTGTCTGTCTTTTGAAGCGTTAAAATAGTCAACACTATGCACCATCACGGAAATGTTCCTGTTTTCCTCCTCATAATCATATTGTATCATCCTCATATTTAAGTTAGTGTCTGAAGTACATAATGAACTTGTAATTAAAGTCAAAACAATGCAATTATGGTATAAATGATAACCATAATCTGTTGCAGGCTAGACAAATTGCTGTAAGTACTGGGCGTGTGACGCCGCGTTTCTCCAACCTCAACCTAGAATATATCACATGAAAATTGAAGAAAAATATGCCAACAAATGTGTCCGTGTGACTCCGCTTATAATTATGTTGTTTCTTCCCTTTTCTTCTGGCATTATTATGTATTCGTTCAAAATTCTTCTTTCTCATATTTTGTTATTTACTACGTGTCATTATTTCCTTTTCAGGCCTTCTTCAAGCCCTCGTTTTTTTAATAGTTTGTATGAGTATGCCTTCCATCTTATCCCGTATTTAATGCTCATCCTTATGAGTATGCCTTCCATCTTATCCCGTATTTAATGCTCATCCTTATGAGTATGCCTTCCATCTTATCCCGTATTTAATGCTCATCCTTTCGTATTTTACTTTGTGTCTGTTTTCTGCTGGCATTACTCTTTATCCTACTCCCTCTTCTAAAATATTCCCAAAATACAGTATTCCAATATTGCATCATAATTTTCATATTTTTCATCCTCCGTCTCCTCATCATTATTCTCATTAACATCATCATTCTCCTCGTCATCATCATCTTCGACCTTCATCAGCATCAGTAGTTCACTTATCTTCGTCTTCCCTCTTCTCTTTATCATCATCTTCCCAACCATCATCAACATTATCAACAATCCACCACGTCCTCTTCATTGGTCACTCCCATATGTTGTCCATCATAATTATCAACATCATCATTACCATCAATACTCATCATCCTTAGTATCATCCTGAGCTTCACCATCATCATCAATTACACTTCTCATCACCACCACTATCACCAATATTATCACTACCATAATCATCAATTATCGTTCACCTCTTATTTATGATTATTTTCATCCTTACCACTACCATCCTCATCTTCAACATCAATTCTTCTCATCACTATAGTCAATCAGATCAAACATTATCATTAACACATTTTTCATCTTCACTATCTCCCCTGCTACTCCTCACCATGTCTCCATCATCATCATCATCATCATCCTTCCCCAGTGTATACAATCAATTTTCCATTGACTGACCTTCACCTTCAATTAGCTCCGGGAGATAAGAAATTCATATTGTTTAAGGGCACAAGCTACCTTTTGAGTGAAGACCAAGTAAATATTAATATTTTTGTATGAAACTTTCAGAGATTAGTAGACACATTATAAGAATTGATCCCAGTGAATGTCATGCTTATATGGCAATAATTATTTGTTTGTATTAATATTTTTCTGTTTTTCACAACATTATTTAGCGGATATTCTGGGTGTTATAATTAAGTTATTTGTATACTGACATTCCTCAAATGTTTATGCATTTTACTAACACTATTGAACAATGTCTTGATCTTTTAAAAACCTGTTACTGTCACAACTAATTTAATTATGAATAGTTTTATCTTTTGCATTTTTATCCTCATTTGCGGATGGGTAAAACACCTGTGACACAAACTCAATTGAACACAAGAAGTTTAAAAAAAATACAATTAATCCTAAAATTCTCCCCTTTAAAATGAGACAACTTGCAATAAATTATGTTAAGAAATAGTTAAGCTACAATGTTTGCGTTACGGCCTAACAATTGAGCCCACCTCGCTGTTTTTTGTTTTCTCTTTCTCTCCCTCTCTCCTCGTTTTTTTTTCTATTTCTCTCCCTCTCTCTTTGCCTTGTATCCATTCGGCCCCGTTCAGCCTACTGTTTTAAGACGTTTACCCCCATCCAGGTTTCAATATTTTCCTGAGCGGTAGCGAGCCAACATATATATTTTTTGTTTTGAGAGCAAGCTAAATTTGTATATTATTTGATAGAAAAATGTCTCCGGCAAAGCCGGACATTGCCTGTCTCCGAATTAACCCTTAATTAGCGGCTCACCACATAAGTCGAGTTAAATAAAGCTGGACTATGTGGCGGCGCTCGACATAGGTCGAGTGGCAATTTCAGCACGTAATGTTGCTGAGAGAGAGAGACAAGTGGTGGCAGGAGACTAGCGAGCGTATGCCTGCTCCAGACCACCGCGGCGAACCTACTGACATGAATCTCAGCTCCCTCCTCCCTCTCTCACTCCCTACATACTGAATTATATGGGGAAAGTACCGAATTACATGCTTTTTGCACTCGCGTTGCACGGTTATTGCAAGAAAACTAGCCATCATAAAAGGATCGTTATGGTGTCATTCGAAAGCTCTGTTTATGCCCTTTCAGGGATAGGTACTTGTTTTACGTTCTGGGTCTTATTTAGGCATGAAAATGATCACGTAAACAGCCCTATTTTGGCTAAAAACACCCCGCTGGGCGGTACATATAAATAAACCGCATAGGCCGCTCGGTGTTAAGGGGAGATGGGTCGTTTTTCTGGTCCCCTTTCTTCCTCATGGTTAACCCCATTTGTTTTCATATTTTATGACGTTCGGCCCATTAGTTTGGCGATTTTAAGATAAATTTGTACATTTTCGACGAGTTGGGTTGGGTATGAGGGGGGATCTGCTTGGTGTGGGCCAATCGGCGCTCTGCAGACCCTGTAATCTTGTGTCGATCTCTGACCGTTTTGGTGAGGTTAGTCCTCAAGGCATTAGTGAGCTGGGTCTATAATTAGGCCTTGTAATTGGGGTTGGGTGTGACAGGGATCTGCCTTGTGTGGGCCGATCGGCTTTCTGCAGACTCCCGTTTTCTTATGTTCTTATGTTTTTGCCATGAAATATATGCAAAAAGTTTTCGGATAATCTCGCCGAGGTATTCGCCGAACCATCGCTTAATTCGCCGAAGACGTCACAGAACATACGCCGAGGATTCGTTCATCCTTCGCATTATTTCGCAATATTTTATTCAAATGTGACAGTTCTTGCCGAGGTCATCGGCGAACCTTCGCTCAATTTGCCGATGACATCGCATAAAGTCGCCGATTACGTCTTACTCATCGGCAACATCGTCGCCGAGTGTAAACTTATCAACGTTTTTTAACGGTCAAAATCGTAGACGTCGCACACATTCCTTGCGAATTGACAAGACTACGTCCTCGACGACGAAAATCGTATGAAATCGCAAATGTGGGAAAGGGGCATATGATGCACGGCGTAAGAAGTTCTGGATAAGTTCATCACTTTTCATAGAAACGCTACAGTAATTATACGTTGTGTGTCAATATATCAGTTTTGTATTTATTCTTAGAGATCGCTGTTTACTCTGTCCTCGTATATTCCCCTTACTACTTATAGAACATTTATGTTTAAAATCGTTGCTGCCAATGTCCTTATTCACCAGTTTTTTTCAAACCTTCCTCTACTTCTGACTTTCTTGTCACATCCTATAACCCAATATTTTCTCGTATGACCTATACTTTTTTTTTCTCTATTATCCCAATTTTGTCCAGGATAATAGACATTACGTATGTTTCATAAATCCTGAGAAGAAAGGTATCAGTAGTCTTTGATCTCACATAACTTGAGTTAAAATTAGCCTTTTATTAGTAGCTTTAGTTAATCATATAGGATGTTGTTATCTTTTCATATTAGTTTGTTTTTCAATCCATGAACTTCTTCTGTTTACATTTAAGTATATTATTACTGAACTATTTACTGATAATAGTTTTAGTACAAATATGTATCTATCATCCAACGTGGTCGTCATAGATAAAGTCATTGGTTTAATGGTCCCATTCATTCTCATTCCTATGGTTCAGGTATAGTTATGGGATAATTAGTTATGTTGTACAGTGATTGTTTTGGTAGTATGTGGATCTTATCCTCAAACATTTATTATGAACTTTCGTTATTGAGTTTAATGTTTTCTTCTGTGTATATATTTTCATATAATAACTTGGTCATTATATAGACTATGTAAAATAGGTGTTGATTCTTGTTGAAGAACTGTTACCTCTATGCCAGCACCAGCCACAGTCCTTACATAAATCTCTTGATGGTGTAATGGTTAGAGTGTTTACAACTCTGTGTGTGGTAAGCCAGGTTCGAATCCAGGTGGATCACATGCTTTCATTAATTTCATTGGAGGTGTTTGGTGTTGGAGTGAAATTAATACAAAAATAGAATAGTAGGGCAGTGCTATGTCAGGACAATATAATGTATTGTTTATGTATGTATGTGTATTGTACCTGTATTTTGATCTACTTAACATAACAGATTACTTTATGCTGTGCCATATATGGTGTGAGTAATATGCCAGGCCCATTTGAATTACTTGCTTGATTACTCAGGAGGAAACACAATGAGCAAAATATAGATCAGAACATTCAACTGAACCGTTGTTTACCAGAACACATTTATCGATGTATATATCCTCCCTTGCGCGAGGTGAGTAGGTGGCACATACCTTATATCACATTCTCATCCCTATTCTGTCCAACTCATTAACGCAAGAGTAAACATATTTTCCCAGGTTTTCATCTACTCAACAAGAAACCTCTGGAGCCTTCTCCCTAAATTTGTATTTTCCATATCATATGACTTAGACAAATTTAAGCTCCGTAGATCCAGACATTTTAGCTCTTAACCCTTGCTCTACCAGCGACGGCGAATCGCCCTCAGTAGATAAGTCACTACCCAGTCCCAGAGTCGGCGAATTGCCGTCAGTAATGTACTTTCCTTGTAACTGCCTGTACAAGCTTGTACCTGGTACCACGGCCGTTTGAGCACTGTTCTCGATATGGCAACACTTCTCAGCTTATATAAGACCCGCTGAAACAGAGCCAGTGTTGCTTCATCTATTGAGGTGGAAAGGTGTTCTCTCTTGCCATCTTGGTCACAGTGCTTGGGACTGCAGGGGACTTTTATTACTGTATCCTACGGTACTGGACAGATTAACACACCTTGTATCTGGCTCTCTATCATTATTTTAATCTCGAGGTGGGTGTATCACTTCTTACAGGCAACTTTGCCCTTTGTCTCCTTCATACACATAAATACAAATCAGTGACCAAAGCAATCTGTAACGGAAACATTTACGTAGCTTAGGCAGATCATTAAATTTGAATTAGACTTATATGTTGTTCATATTACAAGCAGTAACAACTTCAATAAGTCCAAGAATCCCATCAACCAACCAACTACAATGCTCAAAGCCATAATCTAAACTTGAATATTTGTTTTTGTTTTTTCATGAGGGAGTCTTTTTATTCTATGGATCCAATCCCTTTCATGAAGAAGCTTGGTGTATAATAGCTCATAGTCTTGCATAGTCAATATACACTAAAGCATATAATCACATGACTTTTAATCATATGGCTATCCAAAGCGAAAACCTCAACTTCTATGCAAATTTAGCACCAAAGATAACTGCAAAAGACCCTTACAAGCATAAGAACAAAAAACAACACCTGAAAAGAGGGTGCAGGCAAGGAGTGAACCAAAGCAATTACCAGAACCAAGAGGTGAACAAAAACATCCAGCCAGGGAAGTGATGTGTGGGACGTACAGTCACAATCAATAGTTCACCGATAATATATGATAAACCGTTTACATTACAGAGAGAAACACACATAAGTATTAGACCATCATCCAGGTGAATGTTAAGATGTAATGAAAGGGTTATTATACCAAACAAATATGATTTAGTGTTTTGAGTTGCGTTTTATATTTTAGTAGTTCTTCATTTATATTGTGGTCGAATCTGGCGGTACATTAGAGATATGAGTAGAGAGACTTTGAACATTGAAAACAGGACAAGATCAAAGGATTGGGAGTAATTGAGATATAGTAAAGAAAGACAAAGATGTAATCAGTGTGTTGAGGATGGGATATATATAACCTACTGTATCTCCGATAATTATATATATAGATCAAGTGTGTTCATTATGCTCAACACAAATAGTTATTTTTATAATTATCTGGGATTGGTATACAGTAGTATTGGTCATCTTCCTATTTGTCAGTGATAATACACTTGTGCCGTTGATGGACCAGCGTAAGTGATACTGGCATAGATGAAATAAAGTAGTGTATGTGTACGTAGATAAATATGTACACATAAATATATACTGACATAATTATACAGTAGATACAAGTCATGATTAATAGATGTTTTGATGATATAAAATCTATATAATGAGATAGACGGATAAATACATACACAGACAGGAAGACAAATACCTAGTGTAAGCATCAATCATAAAAGGTGTTAATATAAAGTTATTGATAGACAAACAGTTGGAGCCAGACGGGTGATACTACGTCTTACAAATATTAGTCAAAGTGAGTAATGGCTGTGTCCATGACTTTTTGTTCCGAGGGAGGCTAAATATACTGTATATGTTGCCAGGATATACAGTATATTGCGTTGTGGACATTCCTGAACGTTCCCATCATAACGGGGTAATTAGTAATTTGTATATAAACAATTTGATATTCGGCACACAGGAGCGTGATAGTCAATTATAATTTGGACAGGCAACTACATTACAATATATATATTTGCATAACAAGACAAAACACTATCGCGTCCAATGATTTTGCAAATTACGTTACTCGTGCATGTTGAGGAGTTAATCAAGTATGCCTGTCAATTTATGTATCAATTGTGCATGGTGCTGCCTTATAATTGTGAATGACCACAATGTCCTTATGACCCGGAAGTATCACTGTAACCCTGGACAATTATCAACAGTTGGGGAAAAAAAGAGCAGCGTTAATAATACCAGTAATTAGAGAGAATAAAATAATGCTAACTTTGTAATAGTCTAGTAGGAGACAATCTAGTCCGTGAAACTATATATACCAATTAAACGGACGTTAACAAATAGCAACAAAACAGTACGTAATCTAGACGGTGAGACAGCAAGAGAGGGAAGGAGAGGCCAGTAAATATCACCTTGATTCAATTACCAGTTTTTCCTTGCCTTATATTTTTACTTCCTCCCGAGATACGACCCAGGGGGTTAGCGGATAGGGTTAGCGTCTCTCAACTTCCTTTTGCATTCATATATTGATTATATATGTTTTAACTCGTACACACTTACACTTGTATGTTTTAACTCGCACACACTTACACTTGTGTGTTTTAACTCGCACACACTTACACTTGTGTGTTTTAACTCGCACACACTTACACTTGTATGTTTTAACGCGCACACACTTACACTTGTATGTTTTAACTCGCACACACTTACACTTGTGTGTTTTAACTCGCACACACTTACACTTGTGTGTTTTAACTCGCACACACTTACACTTGTATGTTTTAACTCGCACACACTTACACTTGTGTGTTTTAACTAGCACACACTTACACTTGTATGTTTTAACTCGCACACACTTACACTTGTATGTTTTAACTCGCACACACTTACACTTGTGTGTTTTAACTAGCACACACTTACACTTGTATGTTTTAACTCGCACACACACTTACACTTGTGTGTTTTAACTCGCACACACTTACACTTGTATGTTTTAACTCGCACACACACTTACACTTGTATGTTTTAACTCGCACACACTTACACTTGTATGTTTTAACTCGCACACACTTACACTTGTATGTTTTAACTCGCACACACTTACACTTGTATGTTTTAACTCACACACACTTACACTTGTATGTTTTAACTCATACACACACTTACACTTGTGTGTTTTAACTCGCACACACTTACACTTGTATGTTTTAACTCGCACACACTTACACTTGTATGTTTTAACTCGCACACACTTACACTTGTATGTTTTAACTCGCACACACTTACACTTGTATGTTTTAACTCGCACACACTTACACTTGTATGTTTTAACTCGCACACACTTACACTTGTATGTTTTAACTCGCACACACCTACACTTGTATGTTTTAACTCGCACACACTTACACTTGTATGTTTTAACTCGCACACACTTACACTTGTATGTTTTAACTCGCACACACTTACACTTGTATGTTTTAACTCGCACACACTTACACTTGTATGTTTTAACTCGTACACACTTACACTTGTATGTTTTAACTCGCACACACACTTACACTTGTATGTTTTAACTCGCACACACTTACACTTGTATGTTTTAACTCGCACACACACTTACACTTGTATGTTTTAACTCGCACACACTTACACTTGTATGTTTTAACTCGCACACACTTACACTTGTATGTTTTAACTCGCACACACACTTACACTTGTATGTTTTAACTCGCACACACTTACACTTGTATGTTTTAACTCGTACACACTTACACTTGTATGTTTTAACTCGCACACACTTACACTTGTATGTTTTAACTCGCACACACTTACACTTGTATGTTTTAACTCGCACACACACTTACACTTGTATGTTTTAACTCGCACACACTTACACTTATATGTTTTAACTCGTACACACTTACACTTGTATGTTTTAACTCGCACACACAATTACACTTGTATGTTTTAACTCGCACACACTTACACTTGTATGTTTTAACTCGCACACACAGTTACACTTGTATGTTTTAACTCGCGCACACTTACACTTGTATGTTTTAACTCGCACACACACTTACACTTGTATGTTTTAACTCGCACACACTTACACTTGTATGTTTTAACTCGCACACACACTTACACTTGTATGTTTTAACTCGCACACACTTACACTTGTATGTTTTAACTCGCACACACTTACACTTGTATCTTTTAACTCGCACACACTTACACTTGTATGTTTTAACTCGCACACACACTTACACTTGTATGTTTTAACTCGTACACACACTTACACTTGTATGTTTTAACTCGCACACACTTACACTTGTATGTTTTAACTCGCACACACACTTACACTTGTATGTTTTAACTCGCACACACTTACACTTGTATGTTTTAACTCACACACACTTACACTTGTATGTTTTAACTCGCACACACTTACACTTGTATGTTTTAACTCGCACACACACTTGCACTTGTATGTTTTAACTCGCACACACTTACACTTGTATGTTTTAACTCGTACACAAACTTTATATGTTTATTTGTATAATAATTGGTAACAATTAATTTCTTTTGTTGTTGCTGCTGTTGTTGTTTGTGAGTGTGTGTGTGTGTTGAGTACAATATTTGTATGCTTTCATATATACAGGTTCATATATGTGCGTGGGTCTTGTATGTTTTGTTTTACGATTTTCCCTGTTTTCCTTTGTCTAGAACACTTAGGAATATGAACTTTTTGTTGCATGGCTTTATCGACACATCTTCATATGTGTCTTCTTTTGTGGATAAACATTAATATATGGGAGGAGGGAGTGTCTAGACTGAACATTGTAGACCTTTATCTGGCATGTGCGATACACTAAAAAAAGGTCCGACTCCTGACCCAATCTTAAGTAAGCCATTTTAGATTTACAGAAGAGCAGCCACTACTTGCATTCCTGCACGTCCACACAAATGTCAATCATGTAAGCATATTTCCTTCTATTTTGTTTGCTTCTTTTATTTGTTTTTATTAAAGTGACATATACAAACTGGTGTCCTATCTAGTTTATTTTAGTCCCCTTATAGTTTATCTTATTCTGCCTTTCTAAATTCGGCCATTTGCCACAGCCATTTAAAAATCCAAGTCTCTCACCCTTGTCCTCTGTAGCGGGGAGGACCTTGTACCCCTGAGACACAGGAGTGCAGACCTGAGAAAAGAGAAAGAGAGCAGGCATCTCATCCATGTTGTGACTTGGCTTCTATGCTGTCGCTTGGTTTCCGATATTTGTTCAGCTAATGTGGCATAGAAGACACTTGCTGAAGGTCCCATTCTTCCTGATGAGGAGAAGACCAGAGTAGTAAAGCTCCCTTGATCCCTGTTCAAAATTCTTTCTTCATAAGCATTTCTTCTTACTTTCGTTTCTCAAGTATGCTACCTTCAGTCCTCGTTCACGATATATTTGTGCTCTTGGGTTGTAGATTCTGATGTCGAAAAAAGCATGCTGTCCCCTCGTCCAAAAACTTCCGAGCACTTACATCCACTCTTGCTTCACTTGAAGTATTTGCATTAAGCACTGTCCGTCCATAGGCAGAAGGTCAGGTTAGATTCTGACATCATGGCCCACCTCGTCCAGCATTTTTGCAGTGATATCTCGTACTTCATCATGCCGGATACAGATGAATTATCCTCTCTTACAGCTCATACATTGGTCCGAGTTGTATATTTCACCACATACACATTTCAACGGTAGGTTCCAAACTGGCCACCCATACCTAAAGCCTAGGGCATCATTGAATTTTTGTTTATTTAAGCTGAAGCCTTTGTCCTTGATTGTAAAGAAGTGCGCCAATTTGAAGCCCATGTGTCTTGTGCCATACCAACTCTCATTTTCAGTTCTTCACTACATTCGGTCTTAATTTGCTCTAGGCTATGTTTCTGTCTCTCTTCTATGCTCTTCGTAATTGCATGCCTTGCATTTCGTTGTTAATCATCGTCTAAGTCATCATTTTCATTTTGCTCCTGTATTTTTTTCTGTCAGAGACGTAGTAAGTTTAAGGGAATTTTGGTACTTGTATGAGTCAGCCTTCACTGGGTTTATGATCACCATACCTACGAACCTTGGTGAAAGAGCAATAGATCTCTTAGCATTTGCGTGACACCTTGCCTCTCGTTAAAGCAGGTATGCATGCTCCTCTGATTACTTCTTCCAGTGGTTGGAGCATCGGTCCAATCCCAGGTACTGTTCTTATAAGAAAGGTCAATCTGTGCTTAACACCATATATATATGAAAACAGTATATGTAGCATGTGATTCAGATTTCGCAATTTCTGCCAGGGTTCTCGCTTCCTTTACCCATTCCCCAAACCTTTTTCCATACATAGACTCTCTTGCATTCTTCCGCGCCTATTATCGCTCCCAAATGGCGTTGACCCTCCTTTGTAATTTTCACCCGTCCCATCAAAAATCTGCACCGCTTCTTCATACTGGTCTTCTTTCACAATTAGTACAGATTTACTTGAATGAGGATGGTACCAAATGACTGAGCCAACTGATTGAACTCTCCGACACCATTCTTTCTGACAATCCCTTTTCTTCCTCCAACTGTGAAATCATCAGCATATGTCACTTGTTTCACTCGGATTTCCTCATGTTATATTTTCTGCTGCATAATAGATAGTGCCAGAGCATACATTGCCATTGCTACTGGATCTCCTTGCGTTGTTCCTACATTCGGCTTGAGAATTTAATTTCTTCCTTATATGTGCTTCCCACTATATACAAGTTAGCTGGCTCATTATAAGTGTTTTCTATGAACTTTGCATAACTAGAGCATTTGATCTTGATGTTGTGAATAGCTGCTTCCCTATTGATGGTGTTAACCCTCTCCGACATATGACGCGATTTTGAGCCTATTAGGGATACTTTAAAGCCTTTATTACCGTATCAGGGGTATTTAGAAACCTTTAGTTTAGTTACTTCTGTCGAGACTCGTAAGTAACTCGACAGTTTAGGTTAACCCGTGGAGCCCCGGCTAGTTTTGTAATGTTTGCGCACCAGAACCCGGCCGGTTTTCAAAAAATGGTTTTATTCCAGAAACAATAGCGAATGGGTTAGGAATGAAGGAAATACCACGAAAAAATGCTCAAAAAGCTTAAAAAATGGTCCTACAGAGCCCCCGAAAACGGATTTTACAGGAGTAAAAAATTGAAGGCAATTATCCCAAAAAAACAGGTTATTGCGCGCTCGCGCGCACGCACGTGGACTTTGAGAGTTTTCAACCATCGGCACGGTTGCGTGGGATACGTACACAGTTCCCATACAAATCTGAGCCCTCTTGAGTGGCTACACCTGAGGTTACGGTCGGCGCAATTAGGGTGACGCGCCAGGCGCGTCTCTGGGGCTGTGCGTTACATACATCGCCGACGCGTCAGACGCATCGCTGGGGCTATACGGGTTAAGTAAAGATACTGGAAGTTCAAATTAGGTGCCAGTATTAGGCTAAGTTATATATCTTTATAAAAGATATATACTATTTCGTATTAAGTTTATATGGGTTTATTATCCATAAATATATCGGGTTAGCATTATAATCAATCCGGTATATCTTTTAGTTAGTTAAATGACGCATTGGTGGATTATAACTGCGCATGCGTCATTCTCGGGACTGGTGGGTTAATCGCCATAAACCTCAGAATCGCTTTAGCTACGACCTTGAGAACATCTTCTTCTAGCCGCTCCGATACAACCACCTGTTTCCTGCTAAGTCATCCTAATTCTTATCTCTTAGTGGCCACTATACCTTCTATCTATTCCTACCACTATCATTGAGCTATCTATCCCTATCAACCAATAAAAGTAAGTTAATTCTTGTGAGATTATAGGTAAATTTCACTTTGTTTACTCTTGAATTCTCACAAAATGATCCTTCGTCACCTCTGAATTTTGCCTTATGCTAACTTTTCTTCTTTGTCTTTTCTTTCTTCTGCTTTCCTATTGTCTACTCTTTCCAGGCTATTCATTCTTTCTGTTCCCTATTTTTTCTTCCCTGGTGTCCCCTGTCGGCTTGAGAGCTTGTGTTTGTTATCTGTGCCGTAATTTCCGCCGGGTCCCGCTTGTTTGGCCCGACCATATGAGCCACCGCCATTTATTTCCGTCTGGCGCCTTTGGCGGGGGGGGGGGGGGGACTTTAACTGGGTGATAACTCAGTCTCTTCATCGCTACCCCAAGCCTATTTGGAAGGTCTCTATATTAGGACATAGTTACGTCAGGGAAATTTATGTGGAAAAGCCGGTGTACTGGGCTGCTGCCCAGGAGCACTTCAAACTCGATAATCAGGCTTTAAGGGACCAGTCGGATGAGGAATGGGAGGCGGCTACTTTCTCTAAAGTAGATCTGAGTAATAATTGGTAGGCTATAGGCTACAGTAGGTATAAAATTGCAACAATTAAATTAATGTAAAGTAGAATTATAATGGTTAAATTGAATTTGTTCGGTCTTAACTAAATTTAAAGGGGGTAATTACCACAAACATTTTTGGTACCATTAGATGTTGGGCTAGCCTAGTTTAATATATGTTTACAATTTAAATTGGCTTGTTATATACCCTTTTGGCCTCCCTTCCTTAGTGTACTCTAACAACATTTTGCCGCATATTAAGGTTGATTACTTTATTTTGTGAGTGGAGATAGTATAGGCATTCGTTAACTTTCGTTATTGCGCTCTGCGTCTTATTTCCCTCATTATTGCCCTACACCAACAAAATTGCCGTATTTAATATATGGTTTACCATTTAACTCTTTGCGACTCATATGACGCGATAGCGTCATATGGAACTTATGACCAAAAACTCATATGACACGATCGCATCATATGGACTTATCTACATGCCTCTCCAATAAGTTTATGACGCGATTGAGCGTCATATGGAGCTCAGTAAGTCCGGTAAGTTAGATGAAGATCTGTCGGTTGGTGTCAACCCCAGGCTTCTCCGACAATTCTAACGGCCAGCAGTGTTGTTTTGACAGTTGTGTGGTGCAGTGGCAATGATACCGGGCGCCCGCCTCCGTGGACTTACTGGAACATAATATGTCGCAAGGAGTTAAATTTAAGTGTGGAGATATTTATGCGTTGTTCGTTTACTTTTATTATTGCGTTCCAAGTCATATTTCCTGCTTAATGCCCTACCCCGACATCACACGTTTAATTAATTATTACGTTTAAGTCGGGCTTCCATAATTATATCTTGCCTTTATTGGCGTCAGCTAACTTTCTGAGTGCGCTTTACGTCCATATAGGTAAAATATATTATTATTCTATTTCCTGTGTATTGCCATCATGTCGTTAACACTGTCCCAGTGCAAGCGACGCAAGGGGGGTATCAAGAGTGGTTTGACTAGGATCACCAAAGATATTGCTATATTTTTAGTTGATGCAGATAATGATGCGATTGAGGCTAAATTGGCTTCGGTATTAAGACAACTCGAAGATTTAAATTTATGTCGTCGCAAAATGGAAACGCTCTATAAAGATGACGCCGAGTATTTCGCGGACATAGAAACAGACGTGGATTATATAGAGTGTATTGATAAAGTTATCATTCTCCTCAAAGGTGAGGTAAAACACAAGGAGACAAATCGTGCTGCAGTCAACAGAAATGCCGGTATAAGATTGCCGAAAATAACCCTTCCTGTGTTTGACACTGATCCCACTCTATGGTTGGGAATCTAGGATATGTTCCACTGTAGTGTCCACAGCAATGCAGAGCTCAGTGACATCCAAAAATTCACCTACTTAAAAGAGGTCAACTGAATGGCGAGGCAAAACAACTAATTGAAGATTTCGCAATTCAGGGAGCCAGCTACCAAACAGCGGTTGCCCTTCTACAGAAAACCTATGGGCACAGGGATAGAATTAAGGCGGCACATATAACTAACCTTACTACTTTGAGTCCTCCCTCTTACTATGTCGAGGAACTAAAAGCATTCTATGCTAGTTTTGAAAGTACACTGAGGTCAATAGAGACCCTACAAATTACCCTTCATGAAGCTAGTGTTGTGATTCTCATGAATAAATTGCCATCCCCACTAAAGGAAACCTTAAAGAGAACTTTAGGTGAAGATGGTCTAGATCTAGAAAGGTTTGTCCAGGCTTACCAGACAGAAGTTTTTAACATGGAAAGTGTAGCAGAACGGTCTACACCACGCATACCAGTTGCTTCAGCATCCTTTGCGGTGCAGGAGGCCTCGGTGCGAAGTAAGGGTTGTAAGTTGTGTGAAGGGGCACATGTGTGGTTCAAGTGTCTCAGATACAAAACCAGTGCTCTAAAAGTAAAACGCACAAAGCAACTCAACCTTTGCACCGGGTGCTTATCTTAAACCCACGGGAGCAATGGTTGTGTGAACCCTGACATCCGTAACTGCAAATTCTGTCATAACAGACATTACCATATCCTCTGTCAATCCAGATCTCATTGGGACGGTGCAAAGAAGGAGCAAAAACCTCAACAGGTAACAAAGACCAAGACGCAAACTACCATGATGTCTGTGTCATCAAAGAAGACTAGTATTATCCTCCCAACTGTTATGCTGCCAACAGTTAAGGAATAAAGAGGAACAGTCAAGATGAGAACACTGCTGGATCAGTGCTCACAGCGCACCTTCATTTTAAACTCCGCTCTAGACTCGATCCATTATATAAAAGTGGGTGATGAAGAGCTAGAGTTGCGAGGGTTTACCGGAGCATGTGAGAGCAGAAAGTACCCAGTAGTGTTCTTCAAACACAAGTTCCGGAGCAGAAACTATCCTCTACAAGCAGTTGTGGTAGAAACTCTCCCGGATCACAAAGGATCAGAATGCCTTGAAGCAGACATGAGAGTTTTGCGAAACCAGGGTTATGTATGGTTGTTATGTAAAGCTACAACAACCTTGATGATCCTTTCTTGCACAAGGATGTAGAATAAAAGTCCAGAAACAATGATAGTATTGCCCTGAAAGTACATGTGTGTATGTTGCAATATGATTAAGGCATGTGTACACTCTGTATATATGTTATGTGTGCACTTAACCTATATCAACACCTCCCTCCCCCTTCAAGCTCACAATACGTTGTCGAGCTGACTCTTTTTCTAGGAGCCTTTCAGACCTATGTGGGGCCCTGGGGGAAGTGAAGGACTCTCTTTCTGGGTCCGTGCAAGACACATGGATCTCAGGGTTATGGGGGAGGGGGTCAACACCAGGGGAATTCACTGGGCGGAGGAAGCGACGGTTCCGCCAATATATCTTACCACTGGGGAGACGAACTTCATAATCCCTGGACCTGCCGCAGCCCATGACGACCCCAACCTTGTCCCAGCGGTGAGAAGTCGGGTCTTGGATCCGCACTGTGGTGCCGACTCTCAACCTGAGAAGGGGGCGTGCGTGCTGGTCATTGTTTCTCTGCACCAGCGCAGTGTGGGCGGCTGCACGGCGGTCACAGTCCTCAGCCTTGGCTTGCCACTCTGCTGCAAAGGACTGGGGATGGGCAGGGACACAAGACCGTAGTGGGTGGCCATACAGGATTTGTGTCGGGGAGCGGCCTGTGAAGTTCGGGGTGTTGCGGAGCTCCAACAGTCCACGGTCAAAGTCTTCACAATCGATGTTGCCTGAGGGAGCCGTCTTCAGTATGAGGTGTTTGACGGACTTGACGGCAGACTCGGCATGACCGTTGGATTGTGGGTAGTGTGGGGAAGAGACCAAGTGATTGACTCCCCAACGCTCCATGAAGTCCCGGAACTCACGGCTAATAAACTGTGGGCCTCCATCTGTTCGTAGGCGGAGGGGTACACCAACTTCCCTGAAGTAGCGGCAGAAGATCCTGATGGTGTTTGAAGCGGTAGTATCTCCTTTGCAGGGTACGACAACGGGCCAGCTTGAGAGTCGGTCTGCTACGACGAGGAAGGATTTCCACGCCACAGCGAAGAAGTCGGCTGAAACAGACTCGAAAGGCCTAGTTGGGTTGTCGTCGTTGATCATGGGTTCCTTCTGCTGACTAGGCTGTAAGACCTGACACGGCTCACAAGCTTGGACTGTGTTGGCAATGTCCGAGTTGATGCAAGGCCAAAAGATAGCCTGTCGCGCCCTATGCTTAGTGCCCTCCAAACCTCTGTGACTATCATGCAGGCGAGCCAAGGTGCGGCGGCGGAGGGCTTCAGGAACCACAACCCTCGCTCCGTACATGACGAGTTCACCATCTGCTGACAGGTAGTCTCGGAGTTTCCAGAATGGGAGTAGAGAGTTGTGCAGGTCATAGCGGTTGGTGGGGAAACCCGAATTAACGCACTCACGCAGGCGGATGTACACATGGTCCGCTCTGGCTGCGTCTCGGAGTTCCTGGAGAATCCGGTCTGCATCCTGTGAAGGAGAGTTGATGTCGGTGGCGGCGGCGTTAACAGTCATGAGGGACCTGATGTGAACCGTGGCGTCGGCACATGCTAACTAATCCTCTGGCGTCGGGTGGCTGACAGGGGCTTGTGACGACAACGCATAAGGGATGCAGAGCAACCTGCCAGCGCGCCAGACGGCTGTGAAGAGGTAAGGTGCGACTTTCTCCTTCAGACATTGGAGGCGGGGATTTTCAACCGCATCCAGGGTGTAGTTGTTGAAGATGGGGATGAGGGGGCGATGGTCCGTCATGAGGGTGAAGTGTTGCAGTCCGATGAGGTAGAACTTGCACTTGGATATGACCCAGACCACGGCTAGCATCTCCAGCTCAATGGTGGCATAGCGGGACTCGGGGTCGCTTAGGAACCTCGAGCCACACTGAACTAAGCGGAGATGGTTGTTACCATGATCCTGTAGGAGGGCGTATCCAATACCGTTGAGGCGGGACGCATCAGTTTGTAGAACCACTGGTAGGGAAGGGTCGAATGGGGCTAGGACGGGTGGACTGAGCAGGGCAGCCTCGACCCGGCGGAAAGCCTCATCATGGTCAACGGTCCACATAAACGACCTGTTCGGGCTCATCAGGGAGCGCAGGGGCTGAGCGGCAGTGGCGATGTCGGGGGTGAACTCCGCCAGCTGGTTCATCAAACCCATGAATGAGCGAAGGTCGGTGATGTTGGCTGGTTCGCTCCAACTTTGCCAGGGTCAGCCGAGATGCCCTCACCTGAGAGCGTGTACCCACAGAAGTTCACACCGGGTGCGGCGATCACCAACTTGTCCTTGTTGAGTGTGATCCCACTGTGGCGGCACCGTATGAGCACTTCATGGATACGCTGAAGATGTGTGTTGAAGTCTTCGTCGTAGAGCAGCACGTCGTCGACAACTTTGGCACAATTTTGCACCCCTTGGCACCGCGAAGGCAGAAGGCGTCACCTGTTGAAGCGAAACCCATTGGACCTCTACAGTGTTGGAAACGGCCATAAGGTGTGATGAAAGTTGTGAGATGCTGGTCCTCCTCCGCAAGTTCCATCTGCCAATATCCACTCAGGGCGTCTGGCGTTGTGAAGAATTTCGCCTGCGGGGCCACACTGCGGATCGCTTCGAAAGGCGTCGGTGAGGGGTGGGCTGGGCGGGAAACCTGGCAGTTGAGGTTGAGGCAGTTGAGGCAGTTGACCTGGTGAGGTCTACGGTGAGGCGAACTTCGGCGTTGGGCTTGGTGACGACGACGAGGGGGTGGCACCACTCCGAAGGTTCATCGCCGGCCGGTTTGATGATACCTTGTGCCACTAGCGAGTCCAGCTCCTGCTTAACTTTGTCCCTGAAAGCAAAGGGGATCTGCCGCGGGGTGTAGATGGCAAAAGGCACGGCATCGTGCTTGAGGTGGATCCGCATTGGGGGACCCTTCATAGACTTGAGTGGAGCTGTCTGGAGATCCTCCTTGGAGACCAACACGTCCTTGAACTCTCGAAAAAATAACTCCTTGGCTTGTGCAGGTGACGTGGTGGCTGTGAAGGGTAGCTCCTTACACCTGTTGATGTGTTTAACCTGTAGAATTGGCTTGGGAAATTCCGCTGAGATGATGGCCAATTCTTGACAGAGGCGTTTGGACAGAATCGGCGTCTGAACACCCTCGCGGACTTCGATTGTGGCAGAACAGGAACGTTTGCTGATGGTGAGTTGTGCATGAAACGTCCCCAAGGCAAGAGCCATTGCAGAGCCATCCGCATTGAGCGTCGTTGTCGGAGGCGGAGGTCGTAGGCTGCTGATAGGAATCCGAAGTATGACGAGGTGTCGTCGGCCGATCACTGTGATGTCTGCACCTGTGTCTGGGAGCATGTAGAGTTTTCTGGTGGTGCCGCTGTAGGTGAGACTCACGGATGTCAGTGTGGGTGCCTGAACCGGTGATCCCACACGTCGGCAACTTGTGGTCTTCTTTGCTGTAGACTTGTTGAGGGAGGAAGCGTCGTTGTCATGTGTGGAGTTGTCCTGACTGGCGGGCTTCTTTGAAGATCTGCACCATTTGTCGTAGTGGCCAATATGGTTGCAGCGATGACACTGGGCGGTGGTAGCAGGGCAAGCAGGAGTCCTAGGCTTTTGACCATGACGGCCGCAGTTAGTGCAGGTGTAGTCCCCAGCCGGACACTTGTTCTTGTCATGCCGGCGAGCACAACGCTGGCAGGCGGCAGCCGACGCCAAGGACTGTTGCGATGTGGAGAACTTGTCGCGTTGCTTAACTTGCTTGTTCTGCTTGTACGCTGACACAGCGTTAACCTGGGACAGTGGGGCATGTATGGCTGACATAGCGCTTCGAGTGGCCTCGTATGCGCGGCAAGTGTTGATGATGTCCTGTAATGAAGGGGTGGCGTCGAAGGAAAGCAGCTTCTGTACAAGTTCTTCGTCGTGTATGCCCCTCAGAATGACCATCTTGAGTTGGGTCTCCTTGCAGGCTGAAGAGTTCCCTGGGCAGACGTCAATTTCTTTGGCGGTGTGGCAGAGACGGACGTAGAAGTTGTTGAATGACTCGCCCTGTTTTTGCTTGCAACTGAACAGGTCCCTGCGACGGAGAGCTTCATTGCGAGAATTCTTGATGTGCTCCTGAAGTGCATCGAGGACTGCGCCAACTGTGTTGTCAGTGTCAGGGGGTATGCTTAAGGTGTGCTCCAAAAGCCGCTGTGTCTCCAGGGTTAAGCACATCCGCATCTGGATCAGTTGTTTCTCCCTTGGTAGTTTAGATAAGTCCACCATAATAGAGTAATCGTCCCACCGATGCCTCCATTCTCTGAAAACCTGGAAGGTGGCATCAGCACGAAGGGGCGGCGGGTTCTGGGTGATAGCCTTCTGTGGTGGAGGTGGAGCTGTAGGGGTGGAGGATGTTGTGGAATGGGGTGTTGTCCCCGGTGAGGTGCGTGTAGGTGCGGTGGCAGGTAGGGTAATTTGGGCCAGAGCCTGGACAAGAGCGGAGAACTTGGCATCGTCCATCTGTCTCTTGTAGTCCTCTTCCGTGCGTCGTCTTGTTTCCTCCTCCTGTAGTCGGTGTTCCTCCTCCCATCTTCTGCGGTCCTCCTCCTGTCGTCTGGTGTAGTCGTCCTGTTGTCTGCATTGCTCCATATACTGTATGAGCTGAAGGAGGTCTGCACTTGTGGTAGGTTGTAGACTTGCAGGGTGTGGTGACAGGGGTGGCATCCCCCTATAGTGTAGGGGAGGTAAAGTGTGGGGAGGTTGGGGAGGTGGAGTGAAATGAGGGGTGGTGAGAGGAGGAGAGGTTGGAGTGGAATGAACTGACTGGTACCCCTTACCAGCAACTCCAACAGTATCTCCATCATTATCTCCACCACTATCTCCACCATTATCTCCCTCCCCAGTATGGTCGTGTGGGGTGTCTGTGGGCACCCCATGAAGCTGCCTGTCTCCCTCCATACTCGGTCACTAGTTGACACTCTGTAGTCTTGCAGGAACGATGAAAATGTGCAGTACAACAGGAACAGTTATTTAAAAGTACAGTACATTATCTATGTTAGAGTGAGTGAGTACGGTAGGCTTGGCAACACCGTGTTGACTTGGCATAGATGTGCGTGTGCCTGTGCGCGCATGTGCCGGCCCAGCTGGAGGGCAAGTTGAGGGGTGAGAACTTCAGTGTGGCTGGAGACATTAGAGGGGGAGGGTATGCTACTCCTCGCTCTTGTCCAGCTATGTTTTGGCAGCTATAACCCTCACAGCAAGTCGGGAATGGGCACAAATGACATGGGACATATAATAAAGGCACTGCACTACACACTTAAGCACTTCACTGCACTATAAAGCACTGCACAATGATAAATCCAGGGCTGGCGAGGCGAGGTCTTGCAAGATGGCTGGCTGATAATCCGGTCTTGGCTCGTATCTCCTGGCTTTAATACACTGATTGTACCATGTATGGTTGTCATGTAAAGCTACAACAACCTTGATGATCCTTTCTTGCACAAGGATGTAGAATAAAAGTTCAGAGATAAGTTTGTAGGTTCTATATTAGCCAAAGAGATACAGAGAGCTGGGGGGCACTGTGTTGAAGGTGCCGACCGGATATTTACTGAGGAACATGTGCAATGTTGCCAGATATATTTGGTGCAACGCTGCCGCTATTACATAATATGGTACATTATCATCTCATATGAAACAATGGTAGTATTGCCCTGAAAGTACATGTGTGTATGTTGCAATATTATTAACACCTTACGAGCGGCCTATGCGGTTTATTATATGTACCGCACAGCGGGGTGTTTTTAGCCAAAATAGGGCTGTTTACGTGATCATTTTCATGCCTAAATAAGACCCAGAACGTAAAACAAGTACCTATCCCTGAAAGGGCATAAACAGAGCTTTCGAATGACACCATAACGATCCTTGTATGATGGATAGTTTTCTTGCAATAACCGTGCAACGCGAGTGCAAAAAGCAGGTAATTCGGTAGTTTCGGTACATAATTGAGTATGTAGCGAGTGAGAGAGGGAGGAGGGAGCTGAGATTTGTGTCAGTAGGTTCGCCGCGGTGGTCTGGAGCAGTCATACGCTCGCTAGTCTCCTGCCACCACTTGTCGCTCTCTCTCAGCCACATTACGTGCTGAAATTGCCACTCGACCTATGTCGAGCGCCGCCACATAGTCCAGCTTTTTTTAACTCGACTTATGTTGCTCGCCGCTAATTAAGGGTTAAGGCATGTGTACACTCTGTATATATGTTATGTGTGCACTTAACCTATATCAACAGGTTACAAATTAGCTGATCCTCTAATGACACAGACATCTCGACTGGACTTGTTGATTAGTGCCGATTATTGTTATGACTTAGTGTGGCCAGGGTACAAAAAGGAGGGTGACATAATTATCTTACCCATTAAATTTGGCTATACACTAAGTGGCTCCTGCCATAACGACAAGTCTAGCACCCAAGTAGAGGTAGTTACAATTTTGAAAGTTGCGGTCACCCTGATGGATCAATATATATCCACCGAATCAAGTAATCCATGTCATAATGAATTAAAATGTATGTGGGAACTGGATCATCTAGGAATTTCTCCAAACAAAGATTCAAAGGAAAACATTACTGCGTTGGACATATACAAGGAGACAGTAACATACTCTGCACAGAATCAGCAATATGAAGTCAGACTGCTGTAAGTGAAATCACCTCAATTAACATAGGTACTGTGATTTCAAAGTAAGGTAAGTACTAAAGACTAAGCACTCAATAATTACTTAATAATATTACACCTTCTCTTAATCAATAGTGGGATCAGTAAAATATAATACTGGTTTTATACTATTATATTCATATTATTTTTTTAATATACAATTATAATTTAGTTAACTCCGTCATAACTTATTTATAAACCAATCACTCTTTCGTACCCCACTACCACAGTCACCTACACATTCACTCATAAAAGCAAAAGACAATTATGGGTCGCTAGAGGAGCTGCGTTGTATGGGTTAAAAGATCTTGACTTCCGCTGTATAAAGTCCTGCTAGGAGTTACTAATAATTATAGCCCTAGTACCACGACACCAGTCCAAAGATTTACCATGCACATTCCCAGACCACGTTCAAACATCACACTCTTGATACAGGCAGGCCCCTCACACAGGCCCTCCACCAGTAGTGACACAGGTAGGCCCCTCACACGGGCCCTCAACCAGTGGTGATAAAGGTAGGCCTTTCACACAGGCCCTCCAACCAGTGGTGATAGAGGTAGGCCCTTCACACAGGCCCTCCAACCAGTGGTGATAGAGGTAGGCCCTTCACACAGGCCCTCCAACCAGTGGTGATAGAGGTAGGCCCTTCACACAGGCCCTCCAACCAGTGGTGATAAAGGTAGGCGCTTCACACAGGCCCTCCACCAGTGGTGATAAAGGTAGGCCCTTCACACAGGCCCTCAACCAGTGGTGATACAGGTAGGCACTTCACACAGGCCCTCCAACCAGTGGTGATACAGGTAGGCCCTTCACACAGGCCCTCTACCACAACCACCATATCACTAGGCTACCATGATGTCACCACTCGAGTTGTCAGCCAGCAACCATGTAGGGGAACCAATACAAAAGGTTGGTGAAGATTACTCCACTCGCTGGGTAGTCGGGAGTAGCCAAGTCTACAGCTCAGACCGGACGAAGTGCAGAATATCGTGAACTAGCTGTCTTATACAAGAAAGGAGCTCTGGGACAAGGTGAGGCCCACCCAGCACACGGCAGCAACCACACACTGCCTACAGTAATGAAAGAAACGCTGTAGAGTAATAGTCTATAATAATTTTCTAATAAAGCACTATAACTTTATAATAACTTCGCAAATTACAAACACCACTTTACTCCACGGTACTCTACTGTAAACTATAACACCCACTAGGTAAAGGAGGAGCTGTGAACTCGCTGTGTGCTGTAGAGAGACTACCTAACAGGGGTTCAAACAAAGTTAAAAAGTTAATATTAAGCTTCAACTATCTCATTATGGATAAAAAGATAATTCATGAGCATAGTTTGAAGCACCAAACACTAGGAAAGGAAACTCCCTCTCGTGCTCACTTGTACCGCCCTCACACGTACCGAAGCTACTCAAAACAATGAACCCTCAACCAAAACACAGGCTCTCACTAACACCCATACATGGATCCATTCATCCGAATATATTCACACTTACTAAAGAATTACGAATCATAAATATCCCTGACAACTGCCATGGAACCAACATAAAGAGAAGCTGCCTTCTAATTATGGTTTAGCAGTGGGTCGCCTAAGGGGTCTGCAGAAGCGTTTCAAACAAGAACCTGTCTATTGTAGTCACTACACTAACGTTATCCAAGATCAGCTTCATCGTGACTTTATTGAAGAGGTTCCTTTCGGTGATACTGAAAACAGTAATTATTTGGCACATCACGGGGTCACCAAGAATAGCACAATGACGCCCGTTCGTATTGTGTACGACTGTTCCGCTAGTATTGGCAAGGGCAGACCAAGTCTTAATGACTGCCTTTACACAGGGCCATCACTAGTGCCGGATCTAGCAAAAATATTGCTGAGATTCAGGGTCCACAAATATGCCTGGATAAGTGACATCGAGAAGGCCTTTCTCATGTTGAGACTTCATGAAGAAGATCGTGACTACACCCGCTTTCTGTGGCCGAAGGATCCCTTCGATTTTTCCTCACCCTTACTTTGCTACCGATTTAAGGTAGTGTTGTTCGGGGCGACTTGCTCACAGTTTCTTTTTAATGCCACGATCTTGAAGCATCTTTCCATTATCAAAGAGGATCCCGAAGTTGTGGAGGCTATTAAGGAAGGTTTGTATATTTACAACCTCCAGGGGACAGGCAGTGATGAAGAGACTGTCATTAAGCGTTACTGGGATGCCCATAGAATAATGTCTCAACCACATTTATATCTTAGAGAGTGGGCTACCAATAATCCTCAACTACGAGACCTCCTGCAACTGGATGGTGTTGCTGCCAAGGATCAAGAGCGAGTGAAGACATTAGGACTCTTATGGTTACCTGACATTGATCTGTTGACGTTCAACGCTAGTCTCCCAGAGACAAATAAGGCAACAAAAAGATAGTGCTTAAGAGTGACGGCACAACTGTTCGATCCACTCGGAGTACAATAAGGTCAGGAATGTTCTTACAGCAATTATGGAGACTGAAACTAGATTGGGACGATCCGCTACCTGAAGACTGCGCTACCGAATGGTCTACAATTACCAAGGACCTGCACCTCTGCTGTGACTTTACTTATCCTCGGAGGTCGGTATATGCTGACTCAGTGGAACTTCATGCGTTTAGCGATGCAAGGGGTGTCGCCTATGGCACTGCAATATATTTTTTGAGCCCGGAACATAGCTGTCTGGTCATCGCTAAAGCAAAGGTTGCTCGCATAAGATCCATAACAATACCAAGACTAGAACTAACTGCTGCTTTACTAGCCGCCAGATTAATCAAATTTGTAGAGGAAGCCTATCATAATATTGTAAAAGTCAACAAAATTGTTTTATGGTGCGACAGCCAGGTTACATTGCATTGGTTGCGTAGTATGAAGAAGCTTCCAGTGTATGTCGCAAACCGTGTTGACGAGATCAAATCCCTTCTTCCGACTGTAGCATTCCGGTACGTATCCTCTAAAGAAAACCCTAGTGACTTACTGTCTAGAGGTGTTTCGGCAAAACATCTGAAATCTTCTGCGTTTTGGTGGGAGGGGCCCATGTGGCTCCGAAACAAAGACGAGTGGCCAGAAGACATATTACCAGATGACCCAACGCCAAAAATAACTAGCCAAGTCATTGGGACCAATGATGAACAGGACACACGGTTATGGAACTGGGAAAAATATGGTAGTTATGATAAATTAATTTGGGTAGTTGCATGGACTATTGGATACAAGAATAATTTGAAGGCTAAAATTAAAGGGACGTCTCCCACAGACAGTGCCCTCCTCATCGTAAAGGAACTAAAAGTAGCAGAAAAGATTATAGCTCAAAGATGCCAGCAGGAATGCTTCCCAAAGGAGTACGAGATGCTGTCTGTTGACAAGGGTACTCGCAATAATTTGGTAAACCAATTAGGACTTGTCATGAAAGGTTTAATTGTATGTGATGGTAGATTGAAGTTAGCAGCTCTTCCGGATACAAAGAAATATCCGATACTACTGCCTTCCAAACATCCTTTCACTACCATGCTCATCAATATGTGTCATCGTGTCTGTTGTCACTATGGAGTTAATCACATGGTCGCATATATACGGAAAAGGTGGTGGATTCCTAAGATAAGACAAGCGGTAAAACAAGTGACCAATAAGTGTATAACCTGTCGTAAAATACAGGGTAATATCTACGCGAAAGCTAGAGTACCACCTCTACCAGACCTCAGGACTACTCCTAGAGATCCCTTCGAGGTCACGGGGGTCGATAATTCAGGAGCAATTCCTGTCCGGGACTCACATAACAACAAGGCTTTTATGCTTTTATTTATGTGCGCTACTACAAGAGCTATTCACATTGAAGTAGTTAGCAATATGACCTGTGACAGCTTTATCCATGCGTTCCGGAGATTATGTAGTAGGCAAGAATTTCCGCAGATAATGTTAAGCGACAATGCTGCTACATTTGTGGGAGCTTCCAGACACTTGGAAGATATACAAATCCCAGTCTTTGAGCTCATCTTGCCGAAATCCGATGTGAATGGCGTTTTATCCCAGCACGTGTGCCTTGGTTCGGAGTTATTTGGGAGAGAGCCATAAGTATTGTGAAGGCTGGGCATAAAAAAGTACTAGGTCGTGCTCTAGTCTCCTTTGAGGAACTAACTACTGTCCTATTGGAGCTGGAGGCTACCGTGAATGATCGCCCTTTAATATATGTCTCGGGTGATCTGGAGGACCCTTGCCCTATTACTCCATCCATGCTGGTTAAAGGTCGTAGACTTCGTGACTTCCCAAAGGACCTAATTCAGCTAGATAAGCTGCAGGATCATAGTTATGATTGTAAAGCAGCGATACACAGCAGGTACAATTACATCACTAAATTGATCCGGGATCTATGGAGGCGTTGGTCTAGTGAATACTTGGCATCACTATGAGAAGCCTATAAGAATAAAAGAGGCTCAACAAGCAGTGTATGGCCAAAGGTAAATGACATCGTGCTTGTACATGAAGAGGGACCTCGTGTCCTTTGGAAACTTGGTAGGGTAGTTAGACTCTATCCCGGACGAGATGATCTGGTTAGAGTGGTCCAGATTAGGACAAAAACTGGCCTGACCACTCGACCTATCGTCAAATCGTATCCATTGGAACAGGAAATCGAAGGCTTTTCGATCCCTCAACCGGCGGTCACTGGTGATGGTGTTAGCTCTCACGACTCCACCCCTATGTCACCAGCGGTCGCTGGACCATCTGCCAGTGACGATCCTGTTGGGAGACCCCCTCTTCGCCGAGCCGCTGTTAGATCTTCACAGCTTTGGAGATCTAACAACGCTGCGGGATTACTGTAGATAATGTAAATATTGGTGGTGAGAATGTGTCGAGACTCGTAAGTAACTCGACAGTTTAGGTTAAGTAAACATATATACTGGAAGTTCAAATTAGGCGCCAGTATTAGGCTAAGTTATATATCTATATAAAAGATATATACTATTTTGTATTAACCTGACAAGCGCGATATAGACGTAGGTGCTAGGGTAGTTATTTGTGCATTTCTAGCCCTGGATTCTGACAGAATTCGTTATATTTACAATATAAACCATTATTTGTTTTCGGTATGCTTTTATTTTACATATATGATGTATATATGAACCTTCAAGAGTGCTAAAATAAGTGGGAAAAGCATTTGGGTGGTGAAAAACGAAGATATTGGCCACCCGGTCATAATCTCAGGCGAGAGAGAGAGACAGGCAGCCCTCCCCTCTCGCTGTCTGGGAGTCAACTGAGACGAGCGAGGCGGTGTGTGTGCCGGTGTCTGGGTGTTGCATAACGATCTTTTATGCAACCCACTTGTGCTACATTATCGCGGGAGAGAAAAATAACCGATAAATGATGATAATAAGAGGAAAAAAAGGTGATAATTGAGGAGGGGAGGGAGGGGGGAATAAGGTGGGGAAGGAGGGGAGGGGGGTGGGTGAGATTTACATGGATGAGTACTGGAGGGGAATTATCTCACCTAGAGACAAATTCCTTTGTTTTGATAGGCCCTTTTTTTTTATGGAAGGCTTTTTTTATGGTCCTGCTTCCGTGAGGCCTATCGCGTTCCCTATAGGAAGCCTTCCGTGAGGCCTATCGCGCTTGCCGGGTTAAGTTTATATGGGTTTATTATCCATAAATATATCGGGTTATCATTATAATCAATCCGGTATATCTTTTAGTTAGTTAAATGACACATTGGTGGATTATAACTGCGCATGCGTCATTCTCGGGACTGGCGGGTTCATCGCCATAAACCTCAGAATCGCTTTAGCTACGACCTCGAGAACATCTCCTTCTAGCCGCTCCGATACAACTACCTGTTTCCTGCTAAGTCATCCTAATTCTTATCTCTTAGTGGCCACTATACCTTCTATCTATTCCTACCACTATCATTGAGCTATCTATCCCTATCAACCAATAAAAGTAAGTTGATTCTTGTGAGATTATAGGTAAATTTCACTTTGTTAACTCTTGACTTCTAACAACTTCAACCTCTGCAGTTGTCTGTGAGTTAGCTGTGGGCAGAAAACTAATTTTGGAGAGGTAATACTAAGAGTGAGAGAACTCTATTTCTTATTGCTAATCTGGCAACCTCTGCATCATAAATGCGTGAAAGGGTTAAAGGCATTTGTAGCATCCACGAGCAGAACCGCTTCACAATATTTTTATTATACACCTTCCTCATTGCAAGTATTGCTGCTTCTCCTCTGGCTTCCTGTTCTGCACATACTTGTAAGTTACCCACTACTCTTTGTGCATCTTTTCCAAATACAGACATGATTTGTTTTCATATAATCTGTCTAAGAACTTCCCCAACGCCTACTGGTTTAACTCCTGGATTCTTACTTAACCTTTAAACGGCGAACCTATGGTATTTGAAAGTGCCCGCCAGGTGAGGATATTTTCATTCATTCCCGACTAAAATCGTCATTATCCGTTAAATATCGTTATTACTTATTCATATGTACCTATCCTACGTATAATATGAAGATATTAACATGTGACAGCAAAAAAACAAGTGGGAATAGTATTTGGGGGGTGAAAAAGACGAAATATTGCCGACCGGTTCATTCACGAGAGTAGTGCCGGAGCAGCACACACCCTCCCTCTCTCACTTATCGAACGACACTGACTCCTTGTAAGTGAAGTTTCTCTCTTGCCACGATCTCTATATTTGCCCTAACTCTCAGTCGGTTTTCACCCATAATAATTGTTTTTTATATTGTTTTGTTTTCATGAACGGCAAGAGGAAAGGTTATTCTATAAGATCTCATCAACAACAATAACAAAAATAACAATATGTGGAATTTCACCGTAGGTGAAGGCATATCATCAGTCCGCCCGTATTTGCCCTAACTCTCAGTCGGTTTTCACCCATAATAATTGTTTTTTATATTGTTTTGTTTTCATGAACGGCAAGAGGAAAGGTTATTCTACAAGATTTCATCAACAACAACAACAAATATAACAATATGTGAAATTTCACCGTAGGTGAAAGATATCTCACTAATAATTTTTTTTTACCCACCTCTCCGAAGTTGCTCTTTGGCTTCGGCAGGTGTGTCTTGAGCATTCCGCGACGTCGCAAGGCCCTTCGCATGCCTTGTGCGGAGCATACCCCTGGCGGGTATACTCTCGGCGAGTATTCGTGCGCACGTCGACGACTAATCGACGAGGAAATCGCCGATGATCGTCGATGTTTTCGGAACATCCGAGAGCATCGGCGATCAGTTGTGCGACGTTTTGGAAAATTTCAACAATTTTTTTCGTGCGACTAACTCCGCGATGTCTCGCCGATGTCGCAGATGATCGCAGATAACTTCGCAGTTCCTTCGGCGATGCTCGGCGATGCTCGACGATGCTACCAACCCTCGTGAGTCCTCGTCCAAAATTTTGAACTGTCCGAACATTTGCGACGACCCGCGAGGGCCCTTGCGAGGCCTTGAGAGTCAAACGATTTTTCATGAGAGGTGTGAGACATGTCACGAATGTGCCAATTTATTGGTGTCAGCGACGAAAATCGTGTCTTGTCTCACCAGTGGGAAAGGGGCATAAGAGTCCCATCGTCTTCGCTCAGTAAAACCTCTTAAGAGTCTCGGCGCTGT
The DNA here is from genome assembly GCA_032716605.1 of Paralithodes platypus. NCBI lineage: Eukaryota > Metazoa > Arthropoda > Malacostraca > Decapoda > Lithodidae > Paralithodes > Paralithodes platypus. The sequence continues at coordinate 36,964,727 of CM064529.1, forward strand.
TCCCGGGTTAAAAGTATCAGGCGACATGCTGTCAGAGATTCTATGTTCATGCATGGTGATGATGCGAGTTTCTTCGCAAGCATTGCTATTGCTTCACAAATGTCACTTGCGGCTCAACCAAACTTGTTTTGACTTAGTAAGATCCTCCAAGTCTTAGCATCTACACCTGATGGACCTGCCCCTCCCTGTGTTTTCAGTGCCTTTCTCCATATGAGGTCTCAAATTATATTCTTATATATCACGGGGTCTGGAGGAACATATACCCCTTCTAGCTTGCCCTCATCACTTGCTGGTTTTGCTTCTGGGTGTTTCTCCTTGAGCAGGTCCAAGATTTCTTGATTCACCAAGCACCCCACTTGAGGCTTCCCCAGAGACTATTCTGACCGTCTGTGCCACTTGATAAATCCTCATGCTATTTCCCACTGATCGTGCTACTGTATATCATCTGGCTTACTCTTTTTACGTTGCTTTGTTTTCAGTCTTTGCTGGATTGCTCTTAGAACATATGAACATAAGAAAATGGGAGTCTGCAAAAAGCCGATCGGCCCACACAAGGCATATCCCTGTCACACCCAACCCCAATTACATAACAACAAAAGGTCTTACTTGGGGCTAAGAATTTGTCTAGCTTCCCGTTTTTCCACCATTCCATTCTCTGTTTCAGCATTTTGTTCCACACCTCTGTTGACTTGCGAACTATTGATGCCTGCATTTTCTTCTGAAGGCTGCAGTTGTTGAATGTTATGACCTGTATTTTCTCTAACAAGGTTTGCTTGTACATCCCCATTAACTACAATGTCTCTTGCACGGTTCACTTGTGTCGCATAATTCACTGGATTTCGTCTTTCAGCAGGATTATTCCTAGACTGGGACCGAGTTAATGCCATTTTGTGTTATTACATTAATTTTCTACCTGCGCCCTAATACCTAATCTATCTATCCCTACTTTCTAAGGGACGAGCCTCTGCCCGATAAAGGTGAAATTGTAAACATCTTATGAATAGCATTAGAAATAGAAAGAGTAAGAAAAGTAATTTAAATCACATAGTATAATGCAAAGTTACAGAAAATCAGGCTATAATGGAAGACAGTGACTGAAAACAAATTATGATACTTCTGATAATAATGTCGTATAACTATGTATTTAAAGAGAAGATACTGTGAACAAATGCAAGGACCTTAATAATCACTTATTAATAACCTAACTTTGACGTGGGCAAGAATGAAAAGGGGAAGCAATCAAGCTTGGCGTGCACACACCTGACACTAATATCAAGCTGTATCAGGATGATGTAGGGTTGATGGTTTCAGGGTTAAGACACTCGAGGATAGGCTATGTTATGCCGACAATAGAAGAATACGGATCAATTGTGATACTATTTGTAACTTCCATGCAATGCTCACTTGTTTACTATTAAAACGGCGGTCGAGTGGTGAGCACGCTCACGTGTGAATCTGCTTGACCTGAGTTCGATCCCTGTCCAGGCGGATATTTAGTGGGTGTTGTAGTACGTCCTAGCATGTTTCACATGTTCGCACCCAGTCGGGGGACACCTCGACGACGTATACAGACTAATAACACACATAAGAAAGCCACTCTAACAGCTTCCTCTCTCTCCAACACCCCTTCTCCCCTCTCTACACTCTTCAGAAAAATAAGAAAAGTAGAATGTAGATACGAGATGCCGTTGTAAAGGCTTATCCCTCAATACCTTCACTTGACCATGGATGTTGATTAACTCCATTAATACATTTACGTTAGTAGGCTTTGCTGTGAATAGTATACATTAATTAAAACACGAAAAACAAAACTTAAGGTCCATATAAATACAGTACTTAAATGATCTACATACTGAATACAGTTATTAATCACGTTATACAGCATCAACTACAATGAAGTTTTAGTGAATGCGAAACAATATGCTTTTCTATCCCATTTCATTTAAATAAGTAACCTATGACACTCGCAGGATAAAGCATTTTGGACAATTAGTTGTGAAATGGATAGCAGCACATATGATGTATTATTTGAATTAAATAAAATGCATTACCCCGTAGATGCTAGAGTTAGACTAAAATAGCCTATATACCATTGCACCGAACATTATGATATACTGAATTTTACGTCAGGGTGTCAAACTGGAATCATTTGACTTTACCACTCAAAGGAATATTAGGAATGCAAAGCAATATACATTGAATTGCAGTGTTGTTAACTCTTGGCCAGTTTATAAATAAATGTTTTAAATATGAGCTTAATGTAATTCCTTGAATTCAGTATTGACTTCAGAGTTAGTTTTAGGGTGGGTTTTGAACAGCTTGTTTATTTGCCTGCCTGTGGTATGTGTTGGATACATGTTTATCGTTACATAATTTGTAGTTATGAGATTGTGGATTTCCAACAGAATACGTGATATTATACATATATTTTCTTGTCTCATATGCAGTCATATCTGTAATCGCTTGGAAATTCTGAGAATAATAGACCCTATTAATCGATGTTCTCTCATGCCATCAGTCATAAAAAAACGGGAGTCTTGTAAATAGTATGGAGGAGGTGCAACAGAGCCTGTACAGAGGTCATGGTCGGCAGAAGTGTTGTTGTTGTGTGTGTGGGAGGAGGACTGTGGTCGTCATACCCGTGTATTACCGTATGACAGTGTTCCTGACCTGTGGAACGAATATCATAGCACGTCGGCAGGTAAGGCAAGTGTCAGTGTTTCAGTATAGACGCCAGGGTGTATGTGGAGTTGTGTTGGTGTCTATGGGTGCCGGTTGTGCACTGCACACCAAGTCTATCATTCCGATGGCGACCGGGTGCTGCCACGGCTGGATGTGTGTGTGTGTTTGTGTGTGTGTGTAAATGGAAAGAGGGCTATACAAATTTCACTTCATTATCCATTTATTATGTCCATCCACCTATTTTAATTCATTGTTTGTCATACTCGGTGTTGTAAAAAACGCTTATTTAGAGTAAAATGGATCTCTCTATTCATTGTTCCTGTTTAACTGTCTCAGCCTACACACTACACAGACTACACACTAAACAGACTACACAGACCACACACTACACAGACTACATACTACACAGACTACACATTACACAGACTACATACTACACAGACTACACATTACACAGACTACACACTAAACAGACTACATAAGACTACATACTACACATTACACAAACTGCACACTAAACAGACTACACACGACACAGACCACACACTACACAGACCACACAACACACAGTACCCAGAGTACACAACACACAGTACCCAGAGTACACACTACATAGACTACACACTACCCAGAGTACACACTGCACAGAGTACACACAACACATACTACAAACTACATAGACTACACACTACCCAGACTACTCATTACACACACTACAGACTACACACTACACACCCCACACTACACCAACTACACACTACACAGACTACACACCACACACTACACCGACTACACACCACACACTACACAGACTACACACCACAAACTACACCGACTACACACTACACAGACTACACACTACACAGACTACACACCACACCACACACTACACAGACTACACACCACACACTACACAGAATACACACCACACACTACACAGACTACACACCACACACTACACACTACACCGACTACACACTACACAGACTACACACTACACAGACTACACACCATTCACTACACCGACTACACACCACACACTTCACAGACTACACACCACACTACACCGACACACCACACTACAGACTACACACACACACACCGACTACACCACTACACCGACTACACACATACACACACTACACCGACTACACACACAAACCACACACTACACCGACTACACACTACACACTACACAGACTACACTACACAGACTACACCACAACTTCACAGACTACACACACCACTACACCGACTACACCTAAACACTACACAGACTACACACTACACAGACTACACACCACACACTACACAGACTACACACCACACACTACACCGACTACACACCACGCACTACACACCAGACACTACACACTACACAGACTACACACCACACACTACACAGACTACACACTACACAGACAACACACCACGCACTACACCGATTACACACTACACAGACTACACACCACACACTACACCGACTACATACTACGCACTACACAGACTACACACTATACAGACTACACACCACGCACTACACACCACACACCACACACTACACCGAATACACACCACACACTACACAGACACACACACTACACAGACTACACACACATACCACAAACTACGCAAACTAACACCACACACTACACCGACTACACCACACACTACACTACACACACACCACACAGACTACACACACCACACAGACTACACACACCACACAGACTACACACACCACACAGACTACACACACCACACTACTGACTACACACCACACACTACGCAAACTACACACCACACACTACACCGACTACACACCACACACTACACCAACTACACACCACACACTACACAGACTACACACCACACACTACACCGACTACACACCACACACTACACCGACTACACACCACACACTACACCGACTACACACCACACACTACACAGACTACACACCACACACTACACAGACTACACACCACACACTCCACCGACTACACACCACACACTACACCGACTACACACCACACACTACACAGACTACACACCACGCACTACACAGACTACACACCACACACTACACCAACTACACACGCACACACTACACAGACTATACACTACACACTACACACCACACACTACACAGACTACACACCACACAGTACACCGACTACATACTATACACACACTACAAACTATACACCACACACTACACAGACTACACACCACACACTACACCGACTACACACCACACACTACACACCGACTACACACCACACACTACACAGACTACACACTACACACTACACCGACTACACACCACACTCTACACCGACTACACACCACACACTACACCGACTACACACCACACACTACACGGACTACACACCACACACTACACCGACTACACACCACACACTACACCGACTACACACCACACCTTACACAGACTACACACTACACACTACACCGACTACACACTACACCGACTACACACCACACACTACACCGACTACACACCACACACTACACCGACTACACACCACACACTACACCGACTACACACCACACACTACACAGACTACACACTATACACTACACCGACTACACACCACACACTACACCGACTACACACCATGCACTACACAGACTACACACTACACAGACTATACACCACACACTACACACTACACCGACTACACACCACACACTACACCGACTACACACCACGCACTACACAGACTACACACCACACACTACACCGACTACACACCACACACTACACATACTACACACCACACACTACACCGACTACACACCACACACTACACAGACTACACACCACACACTACACAGACTACACACCACACACTCCACCGACTACACACCACACACTACACCGACTACACACCACACACTACACAGACTACACACCACGCACTACACAGACTACACACCACACACTACACCGACTACACACTATACACACACTACACAGACTATACACTACACACTACACACCACACACTACACAGACTACACACCACACAGTACACCGACTACATACTATACACACACTACACAGACTATACACCACACACTACACAGACTACACACCACACACTACACCGACTACACACCACACACTACACCGACTACACACCACACACTACACAGACTACACACTACACACTACACCGACTACACACCACACTCTACACCGACTACACACCACACACTACACCGACTACACACCACACACTACACGGACTACACACCACACACTACACCGACTACACACCACACACTACACCGACTACACACCACACCTTACACAGACTACACACTACACACTACACCGACTACACACTACACCGACTACACACCACACACTACACCGACTACACACCACACACTACACCGACTACACACCACACACTACACCGACTACACACCACACACTACACAGACTACACACTATACACTACACCGACTACACACCACACACTACACCGACTACACACCATGCACTACACAGACTACACACTACACAGACTATACACCACACACTACACACCACACACTACACCGACTACACACCACACACTACACCGACTACACACCACGCACTACACAGACTACACACCACACACTACACCGACTACACACACACTACACATACTACACACCACACACTACACCGACTACACACCACACACTACACCGACTACACACCACGCACTACACCGACTACACACCACACACTACACAGACTACACACCACACACTACACCGACTACATACCACACACTACACAGACTACACACCACACACTACACCGACTACACACCACACACTACACAGACTACACACCACACACTACACAGGCTACACACCACACACTACACCGACTACATACTATACACACACTACACAGACTATACACCACACACTACACAGACTACACACCACACACTACACAGACAACACACCACACACCACACACTACACAGACTACACACCACACACTACACAGACTACATACTATACACACACTACACAGACTATACACCACACACTACACAGACTACACACCACACACTACACCGACTACGCACCACACACTACACAGACTACACACCACACACTACACACCACACACTACACCGACTACACACCACACACTACACAGACTACACACCACACACTACACAGACTACACACCACACACTACACCGACTACACACCACACACTACACAGACTACACACCACACACTACACCGACTACACACTATACACACACTACACTGACTACACACTATACACACACTACACAGATATGTCTGATGATATTGGACCAGTTTGTATGAGGCTAACAATGGGAGTTGTTCCGTCAGGCTGTGAACTGCAGTTGTTGGATCTTTGTGGAGTTGGGTGTACGAAGGAGAAAAAGGGAGACAAAAATAGAGTTTGGTTCAAGGATTGGCTTCTAAAGAGACCATAAATGTTGAACCTCTCCGGTTACCGAAGGAGGCCGACCCGGACGTTAAAATACCTGGCACACATGTAACCACTTGATAAAACCCCGCCGGTCTCGTTCCCGCCTTAATGGGCGTATTTAATTGATAATTTATGAATCATTTAATTATTGGATTTAGTTTCCTTCTTAGACCTCCATCAAGGTTAAAACAAAAAACCCAAGACCCTCCTTCAAGATAAATTTGTACATTTTTTCGATAGAAAAATGTCCCGGCGGATCCTCTTAAATGTCAGGCTCGCTATAGCTCGCCAGGAATATATCGACACCTAAGTGACACCTAAGTGACACCTAAGTGACACAAACAGTCTTAATATTGACAAAGAAAGGGGTCAAAAGGCCTTAAAATCGCCAAACTAATGGGCCGAACGTCTTAAAATTTGAAAACTAATGGGACTATACATGAGGAAGAAGGGGGACCTGAAAAACTACCCATCTCCCCTTAAGACTGGAACTGACCGTGAATGGTGGCCCTTAACCCCTTCTGTACCAGCGACGTCTTTTTAATTTTATTCAGGGTACTATTTGACGCTTGTATCCAGTTTAGGAAAGACGTCGACTAATTAAAACCCTACAGACTATCTCAATTCATCCTTTTAGCTACCATATATACTTCCTAAGCTTCATAAAATCGTCTAAATGTAGCTGATATTTAATACAAAAATACGTCCTCGATAGAGAAGGGGTTAAGGGTTCTGGTTTGACAGCAAGTCCTTCCCTCTTACATGTAACTTTGACTCAACTGCTTCCATTATAACTTCCTTCTCTCTGTCTCTCTCCTCGTCTGTTCCATTCTGCTTGAGAAACTACGTGGGTTGAGTGTGTATGAGAGAGAGAAGGGGGGGGGGGGGGTGCTGGCGAGAAACTAATACTAAATTATATGTTGTTGTTGTTCCCTAAGCTGCCTGGCCGAACAGCCCCGAGTCCCTGAGAAAGGCCATGGCCACGATCGGGCTTTCCCACAGAGCTCTCATTGAGTGTAGATTGTGTTGTTGGCGTAAGTGGTTGTGTGAAATGCAGTCTTCTATGATGTGTTTAATGGTATGGGGTGCTGTGTTACATCCCGGGCAGGCGTCGACAACGGAGTCATCCAGTCTCTTCTGATAGCTCAGGAGAGCTGGATGGTGTCCGCATCTCAGCCTGGCCAGGTGGACTCTGTCCTCGCGAGGAAGGGAGGATTCGGAAGGATGGATTTCGGGAGGTCGTGCATGCAGCTGCGTGTTGTCTGTGAGTGAGTGGATGGATCGGTGAGAGATATGTGTATGGATGTGCTTCTAGAAGTTGGTTCGGGGTGGGCAGGGAGGGAGAGAGGACAATAATTGTGTGTGATACCGTGTGCTGGGTGTTGTTTTGATATTTCTTGGTGTCTGTGGGTGTGTTGCCATGTACTTTAGTGGGTGGTCTTGGTTCGTGGAGGCTGCTGCCAGGAATTGAGTGCCTCTCATATCCAGATGGTCTTTGACTTTGAGGATTTTGGTTTCTTGATGTAGGTGATCTGTGGGTGCAGTAGCTGTGCAGCCTGTAATGATCTTCAGGGCTTTGTTTTGAATAGTCTGTAAGGTCTTATGATGTGTTTCAGCTAGGTTAGAAGCCCAGGCTGGGCTTGCGTATTCCATCACTGATCTTATGTATTGTTTATATACTGTGGTGGTAGTTTCTTTGTTGTGTCCAATTAAATTATATTTTATGGAATACCAAAGAAAATACACTCCTCTGGGTAAAACTGTATAATACTAAGGCTAACTACAAAGTTAGTATAGCAAATACATTAATGAATACCACTATCATTATCACTAACATGCACAATGCGTTTACCGTATGTCTTGTATACTCACATAGACATATACTTCCAGAAACAAAACACACACACACACCAGACATACACGCGACCATCTTGATAAAAACAAGAACATGCTCACTAAAACAAAGTGATAGGGTAAATGTAAACTAAAAATGTTGCAAGTGCAAAGAGAATACAGATGAACCTTAAAGAACAAACATGCTACCACAACAATATAAAGAATAAAAACATGATGACAAAAATATAATCATAAAGTAAAGTAACTGCATATTGTTATATATATATACATATATATATAATTATATATATATATATATATATATATATATATATATATATATCGATGTTCTCTCATGCCATCAGTCATAAAAAAACGGGAGTCTTGTAAATAGTATGGAGGAGGTGCAACAGAGCCTGTACAGAGGTCATGGTCGGCAGAAGTGTTGTTGTTGTGTGTGTGGGAGGAGGACTGTGGTCGTCATACCCGTGTATTACCGTATGACGGTGTTCCTGACCTGTGGAACGAATATCATAGCACGTCGGCAGGTAAGGCAAGTGTCAGTGTTTCAGTATAGACGCCAGGGTGTATGTGGAGTTGTGTTGGTGTCTATGGGTGCCGGTTGTGCACTGCACACCAAGTCTATCATTCCTATGGCGACCGGGTGCTGCCACGGCTGGATGTGTGTGTGTGTTTGTGTGTGTGTGTAAATGGAAGGAGGGCTATACAAATTTAACTTCATTATCCATTTATTATGTCCATCCACCTATTTTAATTAATTGTTTGTCATACTCGGTGTTGTAAAAAACGCTTATTTAGAGTAAAATGGATCTCTCTATTCATTGTTCCTGTTTAACTGTCTCAGCCTACACACTACACAGACTACACATTACACAGACTACACACTAAACAGACTACACAGACCACACACTACACAGACTACATACTACACAGACTACACATTACACAGACTACATACTACACAGACTACACATTACACAGACTACACACTAAACAGACTACATAAGACTACATACTACACATTACACAAACTGCACACTAAACAGACTACACACGACACAGACCACACACTACACAGACCACACAACACACAGTACCCAGAGTACACAACACACAGTACCCAGAGTACACACTACATAGACTACACACTACCCAGAGTACACACTGCACAGAGTACACACAACACATACTACAAACTACATAGACTACACACTACCCAGACTACTCATTACACACACTACAGACTACACACTACACACCACACACTACACCAACTACACACCACACACTACACAGACTACACACCACACACTACACCGACTACACACCACACACTACACAGACTACACACCACAAACTACACCGACTACACACTACACAGACTACACACTACACAGACTACACACCACACCACACACTACACAGACTACACACCACACACTACACAGAATACACACTACACAGACTACACACCACACACTACACACTACACCGACTACACACTACACTACACACTACACAGACTACACACTACACAGACTACACACCATTCACTACACCGACTACACACCACACACTACACAGACTACACACCACACACTACACTGACTACACACCACACACTACACAGACTACACACCACACACTACACCGACTACACACCACACACTACACCGACTACACACAATACACACACTACACCGACTACACACCACACACTACACACCACACACTACACCGACTACACACTACACACTACACAGACTACACACTACATAGACTACACACCACACACTTCACAGACTACACACCACACACTACACCGACTACACACTAAACACTACACAGACTACACACTACACAGACTACACACCACACACTACACAGACTACACACCACACACTACACCGACTACACACCACGCACTACACACCAGACACTACACACTACACAGACTACACACCACACACTACACAGACTACACACCACACACTACACAGACAACACACCACGCACTACACCGATTACACACTACACAGACTACACACCACACACTACACCGACTACATACTACGCACTACAGAGACTACACACTATACAGACTACACACCACGCACTACACACCACACACCACACACTACACCGACTACACACCACACACTACACAGACTACACACCACACACTACACAGACTACACACCACATACCACAAACTACGCAAACTACACACCACACACTACACCGACTACACACCACACACTACACCGACTACACACCACACACTACAAAGACTACACACCTCACACTACACCGACTACACACCACACACTACACAGACTACACACCACACACTACACTGACTACACACCACACACTACGCAAACTACACACCACACACTACACCGACTACACACCACACACTACACCGACTACACACCACACACTACACAGACTACACACCACACACTACACCGACTACACACCACACACTACACCGACTACACACCACACACTACACCGACTACACACCACACACTACACAGACTACACACCACACACTACACCGACTACACACCACACACTACACCGACTACACACCACACACTACACCGACTACACACCACACACTACACAGACTACACACCACGCACTACACAGACTACACACCACACACTACACCAACTACACACTATACACACACTACACAGACTATATACTACACACTACACTACACAGACTACACACCACACAGTACACCGACTACATACTATACACACACTACACAGACTATACACCACACACTACGCAGACTACACACCACACACTACACCGACTACACACCACACACTACACCGACTACACACCACACACTACACAGACTACACACTACACACTACACCGACTACACACCACACTCTACACCGACTACACACCACACACACTACACCGACTACACACCACACACTACACGGACTACACACCACACACTACACCGACTACACACCACACACTACACCGACTACACACCACACCTTACACAGACTACACACTACACACTACACCGACTACACACTACACCGACTACACACCACACACTACACCGACTACACACCACACACTACACCGACTACACACCACACACTACACCGACTACACACCACACACTACACAGACTACACACTACACACTACACCGACTACACACCACACACTACACCGACTACACACCATGCACTACACAGACTACACACTACACAGACTATACACCACACACTACACACCACACACTACACCGACTACACACCACACACTACACCGACTACACACCACGCACTACACAGACTACACACCACACACTACACCGACTACACACCACACACTACACATACTACACACCACACACTACACCGACTACACACCACACACTACACCGACTACACACCACGCACTACACCGACTACACACCACACACTACACAGACTACACACCACACACTACACCGACTACATACCACACACTACACAGACTACACACCACACACTACACCGACTACACACCACACACTACACAGACTACACACCACACACTACACAGGCTACACACCACACACTACACCGACTACATACTATACACACACTACACAGACTATACACCACACACTACACAGACTACACACCACACACTACACAGACAACACACCACACACCACACACTACACAGACTACACACCACACACTACACAGACTACATACTATACACACACTACACAGACTATACACCACACACTACACAGACTACACACCACACACTACACCGACTACGCACCACACACTACACAGACTACACACCACACACTACACCGACTACACACCACACACTACACAGACTACACACCACACACTACACAGACTACACACCACACACTACACCGACTACACACCACACACTACACAGACTACACACCACACACTACACCGACTACACACTATACACACACTACACAGGTATGTCTGATGATATTGGACCAGTTTGTATGAGGCTAACAATGGGAGTTGTTCCGTCAGGCTGTGAACTGCAGTTGTTGGATCTTTGTGGAGTTGGGTGTACGAAGGAGAAAAAGGGAGACAAAAATAGAGTTTGGTTCAAGGATTGGCTTCTAAAGAGACCATAAATGTTGAACCTCTCCGGTTACCGAAGGAGGCCGACCCGGACGTTAAAATACCTGGCACACATGTAACCACTTGATAAAACCCCGCCGGTCTCGTTCCCGCCTTAACACCTTACGAGCGGCCTATGCGGTTTATTTATGTGTACCGCACAGCGGGATGTTTTTAGCCAAAATAGGGCTGTTTACGTGATCATTTTCATGCCTAAATAAGACCCAGAACGTAAAACAAGTACCTATCCCTGAAAGGGCATAAACAGAGCTTTCGAATGACACCATAACGATCCTTGTATGATGGCTAGTTTTCTTGCAATAACCGTGCAACGCGAGTGCAAAAAGCAGGTAATTCGGTACTTTCAGTACATAATTGAGTATGTAGCGAGTGAGAGAGGGAGGAGGGAGCTGAGATTTGTGTCAGTAGGTTCGCCGCGGTGGTCTGGAGCAGTCATACGCTCGCTAGTCTCCTGCCACCACTTGTCTCTCTCTCTCAGCCACATTACGTGCTGAAATTGCCACTCGAGTTATGTCGAGCGCCGCCACATAGTCCAGCTTTATTTAACTCGACTTATGTTGCTCGCCGCTAATTATGGGTTAATGGGCGTATTTAATTGATAATTTATGAATCATTTAATTATTGGATTTAGTTTCCTTCTTAGACCTCCATCAAGGTTAAAAATAAAAACCCAAGACCCTCCTTCAAGATAAATTTGTACATTTTTTCGATAGAAAAATGTCCCGGCGGATCCTCTTAAATGTCAGGCTCGCTATAGCTCGCCAGGAATATATCGACACCTAAGTGACACCTAAGTGACACCTAAGTGACACAAACAGTCTTAATATTGACAAAGAAAGGGGTCAAAAGGCCTTAAAATCGCCAAACTAATGGGCCGCACGTCTTAAAATTTGAAAACTAATGGGACTATACATGAGGAAGAAGGGGGACCTGAAAAACTACCCATCTCCCCTTAAGACTGGAACTGACCGTGAATGGTGGCCCTTAACCCCTTCTGTACCAGCGACGTCTTTTTAATTTTATTCAGGGTACTATTAGACGCTTGTATCCAGTTTAGGAAAGACGTCGACTAATTAAAACCCTACAGACTATCTCAATTCATCCTTTTAGCTACCATATACTTCCTAAGCTTCATAAAATCGTCTAAATGTAGCTGATATTTAATACAAAAATACTTCCTCGATAGAGAAGGGGTTAAGGGTTCTGGTTTGACAGCAAGTCCTTCCCTCTTACATGTAACTTTGACTCAACTGCTTCCATTATAGCTTCCTTCTCTCTCTCTCTCTCCTCGTCTGTTCCATTCTGCTTGAGAAACTACGTGGGTTGAGTGTGTATGAGAGAGAGAAGGGGGGGGGGGGGGTGCTGGCGAGAAACTAATACTAAATTATATGTTGTTGTTGTTGTTGTTGTTCCCTAAGCTGCCTGGCCGAACAGCCCCGAGTCCCTGAGAAAGGCCATGGCCACGATCGGGCTTTCCCACAGAGCTCTCATTGAGTGTAGATTGTGTTGTTGGCGTAAGTGGTTGTCTGAAATGCAGTCTTCTATGATGTGTTTAATGGTATGGGGTGCTGTGTTACATCCCGGGCAGGCGTCGACAACGAAGTCATCCAGTCTCTTCTGATAGCTCAGGAGAGCTGGATGGTGTCCGCATCTCAGCCTGGCCAGGTGGACTCTGTCCTCGCGAGGAAGGGAGGATTTGGAAGGATGAATTTCGGGAGGTCGTGCATGCAGCTGCGTGTTGTCTGTGAGTGAGTGGATGGATCGGTGAGAGATATGTGTATGGATGTGCTTCTGGAAGTTGGTTCGGGGTGGGCAGGGAGGGAGAGAGGACAATAATTGTGTGTGATACCGTGTGCTGGGTGTTGTTTTGATATTTCTTGGTGTCTGTGGGTGTGTTGCCATGTAGTTTAGTGGGTGGTCTTGGTTCGTGGAGGCTGCTGCCAGGAATTGAGTGCCTCTCATATCCAGATGGTCTTTGACTTTGAGGATTTTGGTTTCTTGATGTAGGTGATCTGTGGGTGCAGTAGCTGTGCAGCCTGTAATGATCTTCAGGGCTTTGTTTTGAATAGTCTGTAAGGTCTTATGATGTGTTTCAGCTAGGTTAGAAGCCCAGGCTGGGCTTGCGTATTCCATCACTGATCTTATGTATTGTTTATATACTGTGGTGGTAGTTTCTTTGTTGTGTCCAATTAAATTATATTTTATGGGATACCAAAGAAAATACACTCCTCTGGGTAAAACTATATAATACTAAGGCTAACTACAAAGTTAGTATAGCAAATACATTAATGAATACCACTATCATTATCACTAACATGCACAATGCGTTTAGCGTATGTCTTGTATACTCACATAGACATATACTTCCAGAAACAAAACACACACACACACCAGACATACACGCGACCATCTTGATAAAAACAAGAACATGCTCACTAAAACAAAGTGATAGGGTAAATGTAAACTAAAAATGTTGCAAGTGCAAAGAGAATACAGATGAACCTTAACCCCTAACTATCGGCGCGCAACATAAGTCGAGTATAATAAATCTGGACTATCTGGCGGCGCTCGACATAGGTCATGTGGCAATTTCAGCACGTAATGTTGCTGAGAGAGAGAGACAAGTGGTGGCAGGAGAGTAGCGAGCGTATGACTGCTCCAGACCACCGCGGCGAACCTACTGACACGAATCCCACCTCCTCCCTCCCTCTCTCACTCGCTATATACGGAATTGTATGGGGAAAGTGGCGAATTACATGCTTTTTGCACTCGCGTTGCGCGGTTGTTGCAAGAAAACTAGCCATCATAAAAGGATCGTTATGGTGTCATTGGAAAGCTCTGTTTATGCCCTTTCAGGGATAGATACTTGTTTTACGCTCTGGGTCTTATTTAGGCATGAAAATGATCACGTAAACAGCCCTATTTTGGCTAAAAACACCCCGCTGGGCGGTACATATAAATAAACCGCTAGCCCGCTAATCTAGTGTTAACACCTTACGAGCGGCCTATGCGGTTTATTATATGTACCGCACAGCGGGGTGTTTTTAGCCAAAATAGGGCTGTTTACGTGATCATTTTCATGCCTAAATAAGACCCAGAACGTAAAACAAGTACCTATCCCTGAAAGGGCATAAACAGAGCTTTCGAATGACACCATAACGATCCTTGTATGATGGATAGTTTTCTTGCAATAACCGTGCAACGCGAGTGCAAAAAGCAGGTAATTCGGTACTTTCGGTACATAATTGAGTATGTAGCGAGTGAGAGAGGGAGGAGGGAGCTGAGATTTGTGTCAGTAGGTTCGCCGCGGTGGTCTGGAGCAGTCATACGCTCGCTAGTCTCCTGCCACCACTTGTCTCTCTCTCTCAGCCACATTACGTGCTGAAATTGCCACTCGACCTATGTCGAGCGCCGCCACATAGTCCAGCTTTTTTTAACTCGACTTATGTTGCTCGCCGCTAATTAAGGGTTAAAGAACAAACATGCTACCACAACAATATAAAGAATAAAAACATGATGACAAAAATATAATCATAAAGTAAAGTAACTGCATATTGTTATTTATATATACATATATATATATAATTATATATATATATATGTATATATATATATATATATATATATATATATATATATATATATATATATATATTTACAGTATATATATAGCTTTATTACAATGCATTATTTCATTCAATGTAAACTATGTTACCAAAACAAACATTCGAAATATTTCATATTAAAGAATGCATTGCTGTTTTTAGATGTATATAATATTATTGTGAACTTGGTGCTAGAGAAATATTTATGAAGCAGGTTATAATTTGAAAAGGGCTTTGCTGTCGCTCAAAGCTTTAATAGTAACATAATATAATGTATAATAGAAGTACAGAACACATAAGTTCTGTAATAATTTGATTTTATATTCAAGAAATATCGTTGCTGTAGCTTAACGTATTTTGTTTTTATTTTGTTTTCTATATTCCAACTACTAGTACTCTCTCGGGCATAGGATGAGAGCCTGTACACTCCACCGCTGAACACGGTGAGGCCCATGAGGTCTTGTTCCAGTCTAGGGAGTGAGACATGCGAAGCACCCATTCACGGCTCGAAGCAACCCCATCTCTGAAGCTGATTCATCTCTGCGCTTCACCGTCTCATCCCCCAGACTCGGACCCTCACTCTCAGAACGCCACCTATTGAGCAATTAACTCACTAGGCATTGCCCCCCTGTAGCATATTTATTAGTGGCCCCTCCATCATTGACGATATGCCTATTAATATAATAGCCTCCTTTCAAGCGCCCGCGGGTAGCCAGTTTGAAACTCCCGCCGCGGGGAATCAGGAGTACTACATCATAAGTGTAACGCTACTTCTCTTATGGAATCGTCTTATGATTGGGGTACGCACTACGAAAAAAAATTGTAAAAAATAAAAGAGAAAAATTAAACTCAAAATTTGTTTTGCTATAGCTTTCCATCTAGTGGATTTCTTGGCCGTGGATCCTAGCCCAAACCGCTGCAAGAGAGAGGCCATTCCGCCTTCCCTTCCCCGCGTCCATCCCAGTAGGACGTGCGTGCCTGTGCTCTGCCACATTCTTCGTTCGCTCGCTTCTAGTGAGTCCTTGCTCATTTGTATTTATCTGAGTTGTATTGAACAGGTTTAGACTAGCTAGCACAGGCTACCCCATTGGTATGCCCGCAGGGAAGTGTTAAAATAGGGTACTATTGTGCAGGCGCCTACAATCTTCCAGGATCAGCGCCCCATGTGTTTTTTTGTTTATGTTTTCTGCGCCTTAGATATTGCTATAAGCTACTAGTTAGGAGGCTCATCTATCCGCAGGATTAGGTTTCTGACCATCTATATGAGGCAGTTGCTTTTGAATTATTATAGCAGACGCCCTGGTCTAAGAGTTGTCACACGTGGTGTGGGACTTTCCATGGTTACAGCCTGCTTAGCCCCTATCGCGGGGCCCCCACGCCAGTTGTCGCAGCAGTGTCTTCAGGAGGTAAGGTAAACTATAAGGTGTACGATTACTACAAGCCTCGTGGGAAGCCTCATTAGGGATCTCCGTAGGGTATAGGGGCTGTTGTTATTAATAAATGCTATTTTTATACTACTTTAACGCTAGATATCCCTCGTTTATATGTGTATGTATATTTAACACATAAGCAGGGAGTCAGGAGACGTCCTGATGGTGGTGTGGGGTGTTTTGGGGAGGTCTGACTTTCACATACAAGTCAACCCTCCCAATGTTTTGGCTCGTTGCCTTCCGGCGTTCTTTCTACGTACTGATGCCTAACCTCGCCTCGCAGGCGAAAAGTTTGAATTAATAAATCCCGGCATGGTGTGCAGTACCACGAACCTCCCGGCGGAAAATGCTAAATTCCTAAGGGAGTAATCTCGGCCCGCCGAGCGAGCTCGCCCAAACCGATAGCCTAGCACGGCTTGACTTTCCTCGCCCGGCGCTAACAGCACTGTACTTTCCTGGCCCGGCGCTAACAGTCTAGTGGGGTTATTTCTATCTAGACCATAGTCAACATAGTTTTAAATGAATAATTGGGCAAGTGACATTTTGTCACAGGTAAGCAGTTCAAGAGGAAATTAAGTTTTCCTACGACAAGTCAAGCAGAAGGTTAGAGTAGCAGTGTGCTATAGCTAATTTTCCGGCGGACTTGAAGGATAGGATGTTTAACACCTCTCAGGTTATCCTTATGAGCATTGATTCCTGGAAATTTCTATTTTCAGAATTCGTCACTCCAGTAGCAGCTCAGGCAGAAGGTGAGGGAGCCGATCACGGCGGGGGGAGTCTATCTCCATCATGTCTCGCTTTTATCTGTGCGCTACACTTAACTGTTCTCTTCTCCCGGTCTTTTCCCTTAAACATTATATCAAATGTATAAAGTGCCTCGACAGATCTAGAGGACTTTGGCTGTCTAAGAAAGTTTGCTCAGATCTCCGGTCAAACGTGTTTGAGAAAAAGGACCTTTCATGCCTAGTAGCCCTAAAGGAGATTAAGACAATCCTTACAATCTACGCAAACGATGTGGCCCATAAGTCATTGATGTGTGATGACGAAACATTGTGGGAACACTTAGTAATTAATCTCCAATGTCTAAAGCAACGTCAGCTAGGTCGACTCCCAAATCTAAAACTAAAACTAAAGCTTTGTCTAAGGAATTGGTTAGTAGCGAGAGTAGCGACAGCGACGAGGCACCCCCCCCCCCCCCCCCCGACCACCGCAAACGAGGACGATCGCCTTCGCTGAGGATCAAGTCAAGGTCCATGTCAAGATTACCTCATAGACGAGACTGCCAGTCTTCAGTAGAATCGACGGCTTAGTCTAGTAAAAGAAGGCAGGAAGAATTTGTGACTTCGACCCCTAATTCAGTGAGTGGACATAAAAGTTCCCGCATGGATGAGACGTAGTCTCGGCGCCAACCTACACCGGCACCGCAGCCACTTTCCTCCGCCTCTGCCTCCATGTCTGTCCAATCAGGACACTCGGACGCGGGGACTGAGGAGACTGAGTCGAATCCCAGGGATGGGCTGAAGGAATTTGCTATACCTAAGGTAAATCTTGCCGCACCACGAACAGGTCCACCAATAATGTCACAACGGGTGCTGGCGGAACAATATAGGGGTTATACACCATGTACCGTCCAACATTATGACATTTCACAAGATAGTATTATACAGGACTCCCAACCTCCCGCCGTGCCTAACAGAAGTGTTTGGAGACAATTAGAACCACCACGGGCACAAATTGGGTTTCAGGGTCAAGACAGACAGAGGAGCAATGATAATATTCCCTCTTCAGTCCCGGACTTAGTGTGGCCGTTCAATGAGCCGGTAGTTCTACAAAGGCAGAAAACGCCGGAGGTTGAGGAGGCGCCGGAGGTTGTGGAAGTTCCAGAGGAGGTAGAAGATATACAAATATCCTCAGGACAACCAGTGAACGAGGAAGGCTCTGAGGCGGATTCAGAGTCCTCCCGGGAATCTCATAAGTATGTAACTATAGATGACCATCATGATATTTTGCATTAAGCTCTCTATGAGTTAAGGGAACCTTTCTCGACTCCTCCCCCAGCTCACTTGGATAGAGATTTCAAATTAAGAAACAAAGCCTATAGACTTTGTTCCCAATATATTGTAAGCCGCCAAATAACCCAGTCCCTCACACAGACTATCTCAGCTATTGAAAATCAAAATGTAAGGCAGGCCACGGAGTTATCACGGCGGCTGCTCTTACAAAATTCAATCCAGTACCTAGGTGACATCAGAATAGCCTTACTAGAGGCTGTTCGAGCATGCCAGGACTTGAGGGTGTTTATGGTTAAGAAATTACCGGAAGATATTGGTCGCCGGGTGACTCTTTCCCCGGTCTTGACTGCTTCTCTCTTAGATTTAGATACATGGAGAGCAGTGTACAATTTGGCAGGTAGCTTGCCGCAGAGTACCTCCCAGCCTAAGAAGGACTCGTTCAAGAAACCATACTCCAAACAAAAGACTGGAGGCAAGCCTTATGCTAACATTGCTAAACAGTCCTTTTAGGACCCACGTCCTTCCCCACAGCATGGAGGTACTCAGCAAAAGCAGAAACAAGGTAAGCCTCACAGTAAGTGGAACAAGAATAAGTCACAACACAAGCCAAAACAGGGGACGACTTCTGCCAAACCTAGCCAACAGTCTACCTCTGCCCCAGCACCCAAAAAAAACTAGTCAATCAAACTCTCTCTCTCCCGGGGCCTATCACAGGCGAGTTGGACTCGAGTGTAGTTCTGCCGAACGACCCCAGTCTAGTGACAGGGTCGTTTCGAGCATGACACAGGCCCTGGCCCCGGCGAACATGGGCGCGGACAGTGGCACGCAAGGGGATCACCTGGTGGTGGCTCTGGCGACCTCGTTTACGTCAAGCTGTAGAAGTCAACAATGTTTCTTTTTTAGGTGGAGTCATTAGTCCAGGAAATGATCACCAAGCATGTCATTGTCTCAGTAGATTCAACTTGCCATGTCTTTACGTCCAGACTATTTCTTGTACCAAAGAGGGACAGTGTGGAGATGCGACCAGTAGTAGATCTCTCGTGTCACTTATATTCAAAATTCAATCTTCAGGATGCTCATAGTGAATCAAATCAGACTCACCCTCCCACCGCTAGGTTGGATGTGTTCTCTAGACCTGACCGACGCCTATTGGCATGTCCCGATAAACAGGTTTCAAAAGTTCCTCGCCTTGAGGATAAGGCAAGCGACTTATGTCTTTCAGAGAATGCCTTTCGGTTTAAATCTGGCACCAAGAATATTCACGAAATTAGTCCGGCAGGCACTTATGCCAATGTTAGCTCAGGGGATCAAGGTGTTATGGTACCTAGACGACTGGCTAGTAGTGGCGGAGTCAAAGAGTTTATGCCGTATCCATATCAACCAAGTAATAAATCATGTGCAAACCTTAGGGTTCAAGGTCAACCTGGTAAAGTCGAACCTTGTCCCCACACAGGTAATTCAGTGGATAGGGCTGGTCTGGGACACAACCAACCTTTCTCTCAGTCAGAGTGTGGACAACCGAGACAGATTTCGCAGGAAATTGTTCGCGTTTCTCCACAGTCTAATAATAATAATAATAATAGTTCTTAAAGCTAGCGCATGCTAAGCTAGCTAAGGATAGCTCAATAAGGCCGATTAGGCGTATTTCCATTGGGGTCCTGTACTACTACCCCATCCCTTTGCTCATGAGGGATGGTAACGACTCAGTGCTTGTGAAAAATCTTTAATGCGCCGAGCGTGCGCGCGAACCCGGGCCTTCTGGGTGGAAGTCCGAGACGCTAGTCACTACACCAAGCGAGCCGTCTGAACACGACGAGGAAAACGTGGGAGTCCCTGGTCGGTTCTCTCAACTGGATTCAACTAACTCTAAAGTTGGGCTGCTTGAAAGTAAAAAGATTAATCATGGAAGGCAACTAATGTTTCCCACTCTTACCGGAGGGAAAATTATGGCCTATCCCTCCATTAATTCACAGCTTACTGTCGTTCTGGGCAAGGAAGGACACATTGCACTCAATAAATAATGACGTGGGTTTCTCTCCCACCTACGGTATGGGTAGACACAGATGCTTCAGGGACAATAGGCTGGGGATATCAGTCGAATCTAGGCCACCAAGGTCAAGGTCTATGGTCCAAAGACGAGAACTTCTAGTCCCTTTATTTTTCCTTCAAGATCACGGCTCTTCT
Organism: Paralithodes platypus; assembly: GCA_032716605.1. NCBI lineage: Eukaryota > Metazoa > Arthropoda > Malacostraca > Decapoda > Lithodidae > Paralithodes > Paralithodes platypus. The sequence continues at coordinate 36,987,181 of CM064529.1, forward strand.
TTATAGGGAAAGATCAATAGCCTTTCGGATGGACAATTTGAATGCAGTCCACTGCATTCAAAAGCAAGGGCAACGAGGTCTCGCAAGTTGCTGGAATTGTCAGAAGAATGGAATTCAATCTATCTTTTCCCGCCTCCAGACGCTTCATTTATGTGTCAAGTAGTTCACAAACTACGGGGTTACCGGGGCTTAGTCTCGATGATCGTGCCACTATGGCCGGCCCAGGTGTGGTACCACCAATTGAAAACATGGTGCGAGAACCCGGTGTCACTCCCGGTCTCGTACTTCCACTTGCAGACAATTGGCAACCTAGAGAACTCGCTGACTTTTGCCTTATGAACATTCAAAATGCCAAATGGCTAGCCCAGTACGGGGAGAGTGTGACTAATACATTTCTTAATCAATATACTATGTCTACCAGGCGGCAATATCAATCTCATTGGAAATAATTTACAACCTGGATAGTAGAAACAGCGCAATCAGACTCATCAGTTGCTTTAGTCTTTAAATATTTGGATTATTTGTTTGAACTAAAACGTCTTTCTGTAGTTACACTAAAGAATCACTTATCTGCCATTAGAAACCCCTTTTATGCCCTTGCCGGTCTGACCATACCGCAGGAGGAGTAGAAAGGGTTCATGAGAGCATGTTTCAAACTACGCCCACCACCACGGCAGCTCATGCCTACCTGGTCGCTGGACAACGCTTTATCTTTGCTTCATTCGCACAAATATGATAATGCGCCAGACTTTGAATCATTACTAAAGAAGGCTGTGTTCCTTATAGCTTTAGCGACAGGAAACAGGGTATCTGAGCTGGCGGCGATGAGCACCGAACCTAATTGCCTCAGGTTCGAGAGATTAAATGAGGATCTACGGATCGCGCCGTCTCCCACGTTCGTAGCTAAGAACGAACACTGTGATCATGTATTTTCAGAATTTACGGTCCCGGCACTTAAACGCGGACATACGCATCACATTTTGTGCCCGGTTCAGGCTTTAATAAAGTTTATTAGGGTAGCAAAACCTCAACAACCAGGAGCCTTATGGGTCAGCAACACAGGTACTCGCGTCACAAGAAGAAGATTAGCCTCCTTACTCGTAGAAGTCATTAGGGAAAGTAATCCCGGCGTAGTGGGCAGAGCCCACGACATCAGAAAGTGGGCTGTCTCTCTTAGATTCTTACAAAATTATTCGATTGATGACATAGCTAACACTAATTTGTGGGCTTCAAATCATACATTCCTGACGCGATACCTGTCAGTGGCCCTGGATAAACCAAAGCTAACCTGTGTAGCTTTACGACAGAGGGTCTCATGAGTCATTGAGCTATTAGTTACTAAGTTTAATCTTGGAAGAAAAAGGGGGGGAGGGTTGCAGGTAAACCCCAAGACCCTGAGAGCCCCTCCGCCGGAGGATGTGATAAGTTCACGAGCTAAGTTCACGAGCTGTGATACTTTATAAGTTGAGCTGGTTATACAGCTCTAAAATATTTTCTATGCAAAGATACCTATGATAGTTGCAACTATATAGTCAATATGTACAAATTATATAACATGTACAGTGACTTGTACACATAAGTTTAAGGACAAAAGATATGTTAATCAGGGACAAGTTTTTGTTTCCCTGACAACAAGTTATGAATCTCGAGATGAGAATCAATTTTATGAATCTGGAGGTGAGAATCTTATCAAATATATAAAGCAGATCTTCTTTGAAGTAACGCACTGCTTTCTATCCTTTTATATTTTGTATACATTGTATGTAAACAATAAAGAACTCAAAATTGCTGTGCAATTCTCTTTTCTCTACCTATGGTATTGTTAGTGGTTTGATATTGTTACGAATGTTCCCCTCCAGTCTTGAGATATCAGGCATATCGTCAATGATGGAGGGGCCACTAATAAATTATAGGTTTGATCCCCGGAGGGGAGAAGAGAAAACCTAATATTTAGTAGTGGCCCCGAAATCATTGACGATGTAGGGCTCTCTCGTCCATCCCCTTCCCATTCGTTGATATCTTGAGTTTAGTCTTAATATGTCAGTGAAGGCGAAATGGCGTCTCTCTTGCCACGGTCTCTGCTGGAATCCACGCGCAAGAAATCCACGAGATGGAAAGCTATAGCAAAACAAGTTTTGAGTTTAATTTTTCTCTTTTATTTTTTATGAATTTTTTTCGTAGTGTGTACTCCTGATTCCCCGGGGCGGGAGTTTCAAACTGGCTACCCGTGGGCGCTTGAAAGGTGGCTATTATATTAATAGGCATATCGTCAATGATTTCGAAGCCACTACTAAATATTAGGTTTTCTCTTCTCCCCTCTGGGGATCAAACCTATAATTTTGAATATGGGAATATTCATTTAGTGCTATTTAATCAGGGAATAATGAGGGTATTTTATTTTTTCGAGTGGGGGGGGGAGGGGGGGGGGGCATTTCGGTGTGTTGTGGTAATGCACTGAAACTAGGTACAGCACAAATTCCATCCCAATAATATCTTCTCATTGGTATATTGGGATTCAAACCCGGGTCCATTGGATTACCAGTCCAGTGGCAAGACCACTCTACCACATCTCCCCTTAATGCCTTACGAGCGGGCCCGTCAGAAACTTCTACTACCTGCCAAGCGGGTGGTTTTACCCTAAAACGACCTTGTTTCCGTGCTCTTTTTCATGCATAAACAAGAGCCAGAGCGTAATACAATTATGTATCCCTGAGAGGGCGTTAATTGAGCTTTCCAATGACACCAGAACCATCCTTCTACGACCACGCATTCTCTTGCAACGATCGTGCAACACGAGTGCAAAAACCCTAAAATAAGGTAATTTCCTTACATAATTCCCTGTGAGGTAGTGAGTAAGGATGAGTGTGGAGGGGGCCTCAGTTGTCGCGCGGGAGCCGTGCCGACCGGTCAGAGGGAACCTATGCTCCTCCCACTGCTCGGCTCTCTCTCAGAGCACATTATGTGCTCAAAATTGCATGCGACTATAGCCGGGCCCCGCTCTTTAGGTTGGGGTTCTCTTGCCCGACTATAGCGGGGTGCCGCCAAAGAGGGGTTAAATAATAGATTATACATGTTATAAATAAGGTTGGTAAATTGAAGAGAAACAATTATATACAAATAGGAGAATGATATTAAGCATGTGACAGAAAAGACAAGGAGGCAGGCCCTTGTTAGGCCTCATTAATTAAAGAGATGACACACACACACACACACACACACACACACACACACACACACCTCCCCGTGGCGTAACAGATAGCGCGTCTGGCTCAGAACCAGAAGGTCCCGAGTTCGAGACCCGGGCGGGGAAGAGACATTTGGGCAAGTCTACTAACGGTGTAGCCTCTGTTCACCTAGCAGTATAAATAGGAACCTGGAATAAGTGGACGAAGTTGTGACGTCCTATCTGGGGTTGGTGATCGGTTACAAGGTGAGATGGGTATCGTACTGGTCAACCTAAGCCTTCGGGTGAGACTGGTACCGTAGTGAGAATGGTACCGTACAGATTAACCCTTAAAAAGCGGCTCACCACTTAAGTCGTGTTGAAAAAACTGGCAAAAAACGGGTGAAAAAAGGGTGGAAATCGAGTGAAAATGGGTGGGATAGTAATGATCCATACGTCCGACATCTGTGGCCTCCCAACCCACACTAACTCCAGTTCCCCCACCGCACGTGACGATGACAGTGTAACCAATAGTTCGCTAAAAGTGAGCAAGGTAGCAAAATCTGCTAAACTTCCATCTTCGAGGTAACACTGTCAGTGCTCCACGAGTGCTACGTAGCTGTATGTGGCGTCATTGTGTAGCGATTTCCACCTAGTTTTCGGCGCAATACAGTTCCTTTCATACTGATGGTTGATATAGCAGTCAGAACGGCCCAGAAAGGCCCAAAACGGCCACAGAGCACCCGCTAGAGGAGGGTTAACCCTAAGCCTTTGTTTCCAGATGTCGCCAATTGGCTAAAATACAGAATACACACACATCCACAGCCATTCCAACGATACATAAACACTTAACATGGATTTCACGCAATACATTCCCAGTTAAGGAGGCGCGATAATAATGAGCTTAGCTCGCATTGCGTGGATTCCCCTTGACGAACAAGCAAGTTAATAAAGTGAATACACACAGAGTTAACGGTTCACATGAAATCTGCAATGGAGAGATTCACTCCCTCACATGTGAATCTGCTTGACCTGGGTTCAATCCCAGCCAATGGCATGCATATTGATTGAGGGGGTGCCAGAATAGGTTTAAAGTAAAAACAAATGTTGTCCCCTCACCCCCTGGGGGGAGGGGGAAGATTTGTCTTACTAAAATCCCAGTGAGTTTATTTTCTCTTTACCCTCTTCAATGAGGATGGAAGAGGTAACCTGACAACTGCTGGCGTTGATTAAAGGTGATTTAGAAATTGATTAAAGGAAGCCACGGAGGGAAAATGATGTGTGTTGAAAGGTGGATTAGCTTTGGGCCAGAGACCAAAATGTATGTGCTGGGTTGATTGGTTTGGTGTATAAAAATAACGAAAACAAAATATAACAACATTAATTTGTGTACTTACGTGTGGGTAAATAACTGTTTTGAAATTCATGTCCTATTGAATATTCTTGTGGGAAGAGAAGGACAATTAATCACAAGAATATATATGTTTTTGTTATCTTCACAACCCCCCCCCCCCCTCCCTTACACACACACACAGAACACTGAACGAGGGACACATTTATATATTCCTCACAGCCTGCCAGTCAGCAATGGAGGTTATCCTGTTGTTGTTGTTGTTGGCTGGTGCACTGTTCTGTTGTCAACGTTAATCTTTGTCATTAGGGCTGCTTACCAATGCTTAGCACGCACACTTTGAGCCGTTTGTTGGCAGAATTGGGTCGAATGTATTTTCATGTATATTCTTAACGGTGGCAACAAGTGGATGGATGTTTACATTGGTATCGTCAGTTAAATGTAAGATACGTGTTTTACCAGAGATAAACAAGCACACACAGAACTACAAGCAGAGAGATAGAAGCTGATTCATAGAATACTGTGTCATATATGCGCCTCTATGCACTAAGTATATTCTGCTTATTTAACCTGGTAACTATTATGGGTTCTTTTCCATTGTTACCTATAACTAACCCGTGTTGCTTGGCAGGTTAATTTTGGTAGCACATTGGTTGTAAATGACCAGTACGAGGATTACATTTATGGCTGGGATTATATGACCAGTATGAGGATTACATGTATGGCTGGGATTATATGACCAGTACGAGGATTACATGTATGGCTGGGATTATATGACCAGTATGAGGATTACATGTATGGCTGGGATTATATGACCAGTATGAGGATTACATGTATGGCTGGGATTATATGACCAGTATGAGGATTACATGTATGGCTGGGATTATATGACCAGTACGAGGATTACATGTATGGCTGGGATTATATGACCAGTATGAGGATTACATGTATGGCTGGGATTATATTATATGACCAGTACGAGGATTACATGTATGGCTGGGATTATATTGTATGACCAGTATGAGGATTACATGTATGGCTGGGATTATATTGTATGACCAGTACGAGGATTACATGTATGGCTGGGATTATATTGTATGACCAGTATGAGGATTACATGTATGGCTGGGATTATATTATATGACCAGTACGAGGATTACATGTATGGCTGGGATTATATTGTATGACCAGTATGAGGATTACATGTATGGCTGGGATTATATTATATGACCAGTACGAGGATTACATGTATGGCTGGGATTATATTGTATGACCAGTATGAGGATTACATGTATGGCTGGGATTATATTATATGACCAGTACGAGGATTACATGTATGGCTGGGATTATATTGTATGACCAGTATGAGGATTACATGTATGGCTGGGATTATATTGTATGACCAGTATGAGGATTACATGTATGGCTGGGATTATATTATATGACCAGTACGAGGATTACATGTATGGCTGGGATTATATTGTATGACCAGTATGAGGATTACATGTATGGCTGGGATTATATTATATGACCAGTACGAGGATTACATGTATGGCTGGGATTATATTGTATGACCAGTATGAGGATTACATGTATGGCTGGGATTATATTATATGACCAGTATGAGGATTACATGTATGGCTGGGATTATATTGTATGACCAGTATGAGGATTACATGTATGGCTGGGATTATATTATATGACCAGTACGAGGATTACATGTATGGCTGGGATTATATTGTATGACCAGTATGAGGATTACATGTATGGCTGGGATTATATGACCAGTATGAGGATTACATGTATGGCTGGGATTATATTGTATGACCAGTACGAGGATTACATGTATGGCTGGGATTATATGACCAGTACGAGGATTACATGTATGGCTGGGATTATATGACCAGTACGAGGATTACATGTATGGCTGGGATTATATTGTATGACCAGTACGAGGATTACATGTATGGCTGGGATTATATTGTATGACCAGTACGAGGATTACATGTATGGCTGGGATTATATGACCAGTACGAGGATTACATGTATGGCTTGGATTATATTGTATGACCAGTACGAGGATTACATGTATGGCTGGGATTATATTGTATGACCAGTACGAGGATTACATGTATGGCTGGGATTATATTGTATGACCAGTACGAGGATTACATGTATGGCTGGGATTATATTGTATGTGAAGAAGTTTTATCTATGTATCTATTTTAGTGCAAGGTACCAATGTCAATGCCCTTCTCGGCGTTATACATTCTGTGGCCTATGTTTTTTTATATATGTATTTATTATATTGTCATACCGTCAACTAACCTACTCTTGTCTCTTCTTTATATATTTGTATTAAGTATTACTGTTTTCTTTCTTGGCATTTTCTTCCTTTGTGGCTCCTATCTTAAATATCGAGCCAGTATTTTAATAAATATTTATATTTATGTGTGCACATATTTATATAATTATGATAAAATAGTTATAATTTGGTAATGTCCAAAGGAAAGTGCAAACTATGAATGAATTCGAATGGAGAAATGAAGCAAATGCAAATACAAGGAAACACGCTAAAGTAATATTTAGCTTAGTATCCCAATCTATATGCTAACTAAATAAACCATTTATATATATTTTTTTTTTTTAAAAGACCTCCGTCTACGTATTGTGAAAAACCTGTTATCCTCCGGCAAATTGTGGGGTTGAGTGAGTGAAGGGGGGGGGGGGGGACAGTGAATGAAGGAGGATGCATGTTTTTCATAATACGTGTTGCTAAGTACATCTTTGACATCACTTAAAGCATATTTGTTCACCAACCAACTTTACTTCTAAACTCAATTAATGAAATCAACAAATACATGTGGCACTCCAAGGACTCGAACCTAGGATACTCACACCGAAATTCCGCGCATTTATGCATTACGCTATCAGAGTAAAACCTTAGAGACATCCTAAAAGGAAATAAATCCAAGAGAATGAAACCAAATGTGTGCAAGACACAAAGGCTCGGTGAAGGCAAGACACAAAGGCTCGGTGAAGGCAAGACACAAAGGCTCGGTGAAGGCAAGACACAAAGGCTCGGTGAAGGCAGGGCACAAAAGTAAGGTTCAGCGATACTAAAAGCTGAATTCTAAGTTTTCATGACCAAATTCGGTGAATATAAAGAAACATCAGAAAGAACCAAAGTTGAACAAATCAGAAAGGACGAGCGGTATTATCCACACAACGGCCTATTATTGAGTTTGTAGTGTTATTTGCAATACGTTAGAGATTACAAAGGAAGTTTTGGAACCACATATATCATTAGTGCCGTTATTTGTTGTTATAATAATTAATTTAGCTATGGATATAATTATAGGTTAAAGTGTATTAAAATATTACTCCGACCGTTTACAATCTGTACCGGCAGACATACCGAGATTGAATTATGCTATTGTAGTTAGTATAGCGAATACATATGTAAAATGTCTTGTAGTATGAACAAAACAATAATATGAAAATGATACAAAATTAATATTGGTTTTAGCTTAATATTTAAAAAAAGTACGCCCTGAACACGTGTACCTGCCTGACCTTTGCTGAGTGAGGACCTGTCCCTAGTGACTCCCAGTGAATATCTTTGCCCATAGTGTGGTGATAGTATTAACGCTTTCTTAAAATGGCTGGTGTTGACGAGATTGCTACCTCCTCTCATATTCTCCAGCTTTGTCTTGCTTTGCAAGAAAGGATGGACAATGTGGAGAGAGAGGTGCAGTCTCTCAAAGACGAAAATTTGGCCTTAAAGCTGTCTTTGGCTGACAAGAAAAGTGAGGATAGTGCAACTGTTGTTAGGGATCGTGATGCTCCCTGGACAGTTGTTCCAACAAGTGCAACAACCTGCAAATTTCTACGGCGGCCAGTTGCCCTCAGCAACAAGTTCATCACCTTGGATGACGAATGTGATGGTGAGGCTGCGAGTGCTTCCTTCGGCGAGGAAACCAGGAGAAAGGTAAGTAAGTTGCCTCCAACAGGGAATGCTGTGACTGCTGCCTCCCCAGGAGTACCTTCAACTGCTGCCCCAGGAGTTCCTGCCGCTGCCGCAGCTGCTACCAAGTCATCGACAAGGAGAGGCAAGTCCTTCTCAATTGTTGGGGATTCCATGGTCAGACACTTAGCTAGGTCCACCTGTACTGATATTAGGAAGCTTGTCTGTCTGCCTGGTGCCGGGGTTGGGAAGGTGTTAGAGGACATTGATTACATCATGAAAGATATTGGAGATAGCCCCATTATCTGTCTCAGTACAGGGAGCAATGATGTTGGTAAAGGTAGGACGGAAGTACTGCTTCGGCAGTACAGGGAGGTGTTAGATAAAGTTAGGAGGAAGGGAGGCATACCTGTAGTACACAGTATCTTGCCACGGAGAGGGGTCAGCAAGGAATGGTCATCTAGGGCAATTGGTATCAATTGTCGGCTGGAAAAATACTGTAATGCAAATGCAATACCATTCCTTGATAACTGGACCCGTTTCTATGGTAAAAATCAGTTGTACGCACAGGACGGGGTTCATCTTTCTCGGCTAGGGGTGGCAAATTTAGCTAGGTCAATAGATAGGATTGTCGCGGGGTTTCGCTGAAAATAAAGCCTGAGAATATGAGTAAGAATAATTGTCTAGATAGGGTAAATTGCCGTACTGGTACATCAGATAGGAATAGAAAATATCAGTCACAGGATTTTAATTGTACTGCTAGTAGAAATATTAAAGGTGTAACAGAAGATGGGAATTCAGTTAGAAATAAAGGTAAATCCGATACCAGTAAAATAAATTCATTGCGATTATATTATACAAACTGTAGGAGTTTATGTAACAAAATGGATGAACTTAGAGCACTTGTTAGCAACGAAAATATAGACATTATAGCACTGACTGAAACATGGATTAATACAGAATCAAGACATTTTTTAGCAGAATTCCATATACCAGGACATAGTTTGTTTAACGCGACCGAACAAGTAGGAGGGGCGGCGGAATAGCAGTGTTTGTCAGGAGTTCTTTAAAAAGTTGTATTAAATCAGGTATTAGACTAAATACTGATAACGAAAGTGTTTGGGTTGAGGTTAGCGAAGGTAGTGAGACCATAATTATTGGAGTTATTTATAGACCACCAAATATGAGTGGAAACGAAGGTACAGCTTTATGGCAGGAAGTGAAAATAGCATCAAGGTTTAGCAATGTGTGTATTATGGGGGATTTTAATTTTCCGAATATTGATTGGCAGCATCAAATCGGCGACTCAGATTCAAAAGAGTTTATTGAGGCGGTACAGGATAGTTTTTTATTTCAATTCATAGACTCGCCTACTAGAGGTAATAATATCCTCGATTTAGTTCTCAGTAATAATGAACAAATGATAAATAATGTAGAGATAGGAGACCAACTAGGAAATAGTGATCATAAATCAATTTATTTTAACATACAATGGACAGGAAAGGCTAAAGAGAATACGACACTTATCCCAGATTTCAGAAAAGCCAATTATGGTGGATTAAGACGAGCCTTAAGAGTCGATCCTATGGTTAAACTATTAAGTGGACCCAGGTGCGCTAATGAACATACTCTCTCTCAGATACCTGTCTTAACTCAGGATAATTTGACAGCTACATACAATAATTTTATTTCTTCACTCCACAATGCGCAAAATAAATATATCCCAAAAAGAAAATTTAGATCAACACAGAACCAACCCAAATGGATGAATAATAGACTATTAGACCTTCTAGGAAAAAAGAGAGGAATATATCGAAAAATTAAGAAAGGCGAAATTCACCTACTTGCTTACTATCAGAATCTATCAAGAGAGGTTAAAAAATGTATAAGGACAGACAAAAGAAATTATGAAATCAGGATAGCCAATGACTCAAAAAATAACCCTAAGGCTTTTTACCAGCTATATAAATCTAAAGTTAGAGATAAAATAGGCCCCCTTAAAACTTCGATAGGAGAAATGACAGAAAATGATTTAGAAATGTGCAGTACATTAAATTACATTAAACAGGCAGTTTCTATCCGTTTTCACTAATGAAAATTTGGCACAGATTCCAGAAGTCCGTAAGGTATATAGCGATAGTATAGAAAATAAGTTAAGTACGGTTACTATAAGTAGAAATGATGTGCTTAAGGAAATTGACAGACTGAAACCTCAGAAATCGCCTGGTCCCGATGAGGTATATGCCAGAGTATTAAAAGAATGCAGAGATGAGTTAAGTTACCCATTAACATTTCTTTTTAACAATTCATTAGAAACAGGTATAGTTCCAGAAGCTTGGAAACTTGCAAATGTAGTTCCGATTTTCAAAAAAGGTGATAAATCAATAGCATCCAATTACCATCCCATTAGTCTCACTTCAATCATAGGAAAGCTACTAGAGTCAATTATTGCTAGAAAAATGAGAAACCACTTAGAAACATTTAACTTAATCAATTCTTCTCAGCATGGATTCACTCAGGGACGTTCTTGCCTTACTAATTTGCTTAGTTTTTTCTCAGAGGTATATGAAGCAGTAGATAATGACAAGGCATACGATATTATATATTTAGATTTCAGTAAAGCTTTCGACAGAGTCCCTCATGAGAGATTGATGAGAAAGGTTGAGGCACATGGAATAGGTGGGGCGTTGTTGGGATGGATTAGGTCATGGCTAATTGGTAGGAAACAGAGAGTCAGCATAAATGGTACCAAGTCAGAGTGGGGAGCAGTCAAAAGTGGTGTCCCCCAGGGATCGGTATTAGGTCCCCTGTTGTTTCTTATATACATAAATGACCTAGATTTAGGTATAACTAGTAGGATAAGTAAATTCGCAGACGATACTAAAATGGGGAGATCAATTGATTCAGATAGCGATATAGAGTGCCTCCAAAGGGATCTAGATACCTTACATGAATGGTCAGTAAATTGGCAGATGAAGTTTAACATTGACAAATGCAAGGTATTAAAGATAGGGAAGATGCAAACAAATGTTAAATATAAACTAGCTAATTTAGAATTAGAAAATTCAGACTACGAGAAAGATCTAGGTGTGTTTGTTAGCAATGATTTGAAGCCTAGAAAACAGTGTATAGGCGTTCGTAATAAGGCAAACAGGATTCTCGGGTTCATCTCTAGGAGTGTGAGTAACAGAACTGCTGATGTTATCTTAAAACTTTACTTGTCATTAGTGAGACCCCATATGGATTATGCTGTCCAATTTTGGTGTCCTTATTACAGAATGGACATAGATTCATTGGAGAGAGTACAGCGTAGAATGACAAAAATGATCCATAATATTAGAAATCTTCCGTATGAAGAAAGTTTGAAGAAATTAGGTTTACATTCGTTAGAGAGACGCAGAGTTAGAGGGGATATGATAGAGGTGTTCAAGTGGGTTAGTGGGATTAACAAAGGGGACATGACAAATGTACTAAAGCTCAGTGATAGCGAAAGAACTCGTACCAATGGTTTCAAATTAGATAAATTTCGTTTCAGAAAAGATATAGGCAAATATTGGTTTGGTAACAGAGTTGTAGATGGGTGGAATGGACTACCAAGTGCTATAGTGGGATCTAAAACTGTAGGGAGCTTTAAGATAAAATTGGATAAGCATATGGACGAGAAGGGTTGGGTGTGAAGTGAGATCAGCCGGGTTGGGCCAATCAGCGCTCTGCAGACCCCCATAATCCTGCGTTAATCTCTAACCGTTTTGGTAAGATGATCCTCAGGGTATTAGAGTGTTGAGCCTATAATTGGGCTTTATAATTGATTTGGGGTTGTGTGGGACAGGGATCTGCCTTGCTTAGGCCAATAGGCTTTCTGCAGACTCCCATTTTCTTATGTTCTTATGTTATGTAATGTTCCCACTCCAAAATGTGATATAGAATACAAAGTACAAAGAAGTACAGAGGGAAATAAGTAACAACAGGTCTTGCGACCCCTCTAGGTTACTTGCCTTCCAAAATACTGTTGTTTCTAGTGTCCAACAGTATTTCAGAGAGATAAAGATGTGATAAGGAAATACTTCCCCTGGGTTTAACATGACATATGTGCGCTAACTACATGAGCTAAGAAATCCCTGAGTAAACACCCTCACCAAAGAGATAGATAAATATAAATCTAAGATAGTAAAGTGGATTGAGTAATCACAAGTATTGTTGTTGTACAGTAATTGGTTGTGTGTTGCAGGTGGATAGTAATCACAAGTATTGTTGTTGTACAGTAATTGGTTGTGTGTTGCAGGTGGATAGTAATCACAAGTATGGTTGTTGTACAGTAATTGGTTGAGTGGTGCAGGTGGATAGTAATCACAAGTATTGTTGTTGTACAGTAATTGGTTAACATAAGAACATAAGAAAATGGGAGTCTGCAGAAAGCCGATTGGCCTAAGCAAGGCAGATCCCTGTCCCACACAACCCCAAATCAATTACAAAGCCCAATTATAGGCTCAACACTCTAATACCCTGAGGATCTTCTTACCAAAACGGTTAGAGATTAACGCAGGATTATGGGGGTCTGCAGAGCGCTGATTGGCCCAACCCGGCTGATCCCCCTTCACACCCAACCCTTCTCGTCCATATGCTTATCCAATTTTATCTTAAAGCTCCCTACAGTTTTAGATCCCACTATAGCACTTGGTAGTCCATTCCACCCATCTACAACTCTGTTACCAAACCAATACTTGCCTATATCTTTTCTGAAACGAAATTTATCTAATTTGAAACCATTGGTACGAGTTCTTTCGCTATCACTGAGCTTTAGTACATTTGTCATGTCCCCTTTGTTAATCCCACTAACCCACTTGAACACCTCTATCATATCCCCTCTAACTCTGCGTCTCTCTAACGAATGTAAACCTAATTTCTTCAACCTTTCTTCATACGGAAGATTTCTAATTTCTAATTTCATTGGGGGTGTGGTGGTGAGATTAATAACGGAAGATTTCTAATATTATGGATCATTTTTGTCATTCTACGCTGTACTCTCTCCAATGAATCTATGTCCATTCTGTAATAAGGACACCAAAATTGGACAGCATAATCCATATGGGGTCTCACTAATGACAAGTAAAGTTTTAAGATAACATCAGCAGTTCTGTTACTCACACTCCTAGAGATGAACCCGAGAATCCTGTTTGCCTTATTACGAACGCCTATACACTGTTTTCTAGGCTTCAAATCATTGCTAACAAACACACCTAGATCTTTCTCGCAGTCTGAATTTTCTAATTCTAAATTAGCTAGTTTATATTTAACATTTGTTTGCATCTTCCCTATCTTTAATACCTTGCATTTGTCAATGTTAAACTTCATCTGCCAATTTACTGACCATTCATGTAAGGTATCTAGATCCCTTTGGAGGCACTCTATATCGCTATCTGAATCAATTGATCTCCCCATTTTAGTATCGTCTGCGAATTTACTTATCCTACTAGTTATACCTAAATCTAGGTCATTTATGTATATAAGAAACAACAGGGGACCTAATACCGATCCCTGGGGGACACCACTTTTGACTGCTCCCCACTCTGACTTGGTACCATTTATGCTGACTCTCTGTTTCCTACCAATTAGCCATGACCTAATCCATCCCAACAACGCCCCACCTATTCCATGTGCCTCAACCTTTCTCATCAATCTCTCATGAGGGACTCTGTCGAAAGCTTTACTGAAATCTAAATATATAATATCGTATGCCTTGTCATTATCTACTGCTTCATATACCTCTGAGAAAAAACTAAGCAAATTAGTAAGGCAAGAACGTCCCTGTGTGAATCCATGCTGAGAAGAATTGATTAAGTTAAATGTTTCTAAGTGGTTTCTCATTTTCCTAGCAATAATTGACTCTAGTAGCTTTCCTATGATTGAAGTGAGACTAATGGGACGGTAATTGGATGCTATTGATTTATCACCTTTTTTGAAAATCGGAACTACATTTGCAAGCTTCCAAGCTTCTGGAACTATACCTGGTTGTGTGGTGCAGGTGGATAGTAATCACAAGTATTGTTGTTGTACAGTAATTGGTTGTGTGTTGCAGGTGGATAGTAATCACAAGTATGGTTGTTGTACAGTAATTGGTTGAGTGGTGCAGGTGGATAGTAATCACAAGTATTGTTGTTGTACAGTAATTGGTTGTGTGGTGCAGGTGGATAGTAATCACAAGTATTGTTGTTGTACAGTAATTGGTTGTGTGTTGCAGGTGGATAGTAATCACAAGTATTGTTGTTGTACAGTAATTGGTTGTGTGTTGCAGGTGGATAGTTAGTGATGCATATTGAGTGATTGTTGGTGGTTTGAATGAATGGTGAGTGATTGTGGATGGTTTGGATAGATATAGTGATTGTGGATGGTTTGGATAGATATAGTGATTGTGGATGGTATGGATAGATATAGTGATTGTGGATGGTATGGATAGATATAGTGATTGTGGATGGTATGGATAGATATAGTGATTGTGGATGGTATGGATAGATATAGTGATTGTGGATGGTATGGATAGATATAGTGATTTATGTCGCATATTGACCCGATGGTTAGGTTCGATTAGGTTGTTAGTTTAGATTAGAATAGTTAAGTTAGCATAAATAAACTTAACTATTAGACACCATGTCAAGGTCATATATATTATATTGTAAGAATCCTGGATATGGCTTGACAACGGAAACCTCTTCCAGCCATTGGTTTGGAGGTACAACGGGGATATAGGATAGACACAATGGCATGCCGGGGGTATTTCTGCAAACGTTATCTCGGGAAATCGGGAACCAATGACAATAAGGGACTTTGAGTGCTTTGAGTGGAATAAAAACCATCATAAAAAATGTACTAAAACTGAGGAAAAAAGTGAGGAGAAGAGAGAGAGAAAACAAAAAAGATTTATATGAAATAATATATGACAGACTTTATAGTCCATTCCGATAAGATACTTAAAGTGGGAGGAGTTATTGTGTAACACAAACACACACACACACACACACACACACACACACACACACACACACACACAAGTATGCCAGGTGAAATATAACATAAATTATCTGTATTAGCATTATCTCATAATGTCCGTCCAGAAGCTACTTTTTTAACAACCATAATACAGATAAAACCAGGTCATTACTTAAGCTACAAATGCTGTGTTATGCATGTGCTTCTCGGTAATAAGGGTTTGGCAGCGGAGGAGTGTGTGTATGTGAAACAAACGGGAGAGAGTATTGTTACAATGCTTATTTCACCAGTGTAAGGTGTGTAAGCCACAGTTATTGGCGGCGAAGCTACAACAGACATTTTAAGCTTATACATTCACGATTCTTTGTCCACATTCGTAAACTGGATACTTTAGGAGCATTTTATAAGTGTCCTATACTGTTCGCCGTATTGCATACTTCGTGCCGTATTGTTTGTTTGTCATCATAACACTTGCATTACGGTTCTATAAGCACAAACATACACAGGCACAAACACACATATACTAACATTAAAGTACAATTTAACATTTATTTTTGTATTATCTGATGAGAAACACTCTTTGATAACAAACCAAAACACGCATAAACTTGGTCTCTTCACATGCCACACATTCTGTTTTATCACATGTTTTTAATAATTTCATTGGGAAGGTGGTTGGTGTTGGAATGAAATTAATAAAATATAATATTCGTTGGCTTCCAGGCAGGGAGTAGACAGAGTGTGAGGCGGTGGCAAGGGAGAGGAGTATTTAGTGACAATGAGGGGTCTGGCAACAGAGATGAATAATGTAACCGGAACATTTGGCCATGAATATATTTTTATCCGACCACATGGGAGACATAACAGGGGGCAGGAACAAGTTACAGTGTCGGGTTATTTCCAGCATGCTAAACCATTATTGGCTCTCAGGGAGCTTAGTGAGTGAGAAGGAGGTGTGTGTGTGTGTGTGTGTGTGTGTGTGAGGGGGGGGGGGGGTCAGCCGGACGCCAAGTTATATATCAACACAATTCAACAAATGTAAGATACAAATCATGATTGTCTTTCTGCCAATATTAATAACTGGCTCAGTCTAATGAATTGACTGAATATCTGTCTTGACAAACAAATCCATCTGCCCTGACCAACTATCCGTCGTCCTGTCTCCCAAAAGACAATATCAGATAAAGGATGAAGACAGAGGCAAGAAAGAGGGCGAGAGACAAGAAATTCACACCTCATATATAAGAGGACACAATATATTACTTCCATGCATGTTATCCATAAATTCACACCTCATATATAAGAGGACACAATATATTTCTTCCATGCATGTTATCCATAAATTCACACCTCATATATAAGAGGACACAATATATTTCTTCCATGCATGTTATCCATAAATTCACACCTCATATATAAGAGGACACAATATATTACTTCCATGCATGTTATCCATAAATTCACACCTCATATATAAGAGGACACAATATATTACTTCCATGCATGTTATCCATAAATTCACACCTCATATATAAGAGGACACAATATATTACTTCCATGCATGTTATCCATAAATTCACACCTCATATATAAGAGGACACAATATATTTCTTCCATGCATGTTATCCATAAATTCTAGAACGAAATACAGTAAGCCAAAAATTATGTCTTCGCCTGGTTACTCAAGATGCCATATGAAACGAGGTTATAGTTATGCAACACAATACAGTAGCAGTGTATTCCTTGCCCACGACTCAATTACATCCTCAAACTCTGGAAAAACTGGACTATCATAAGTTACAATATTCAGTTATGACGTCTTGTAGTAATGGCACACATTGGCATTTATAATAAGACAATCAGAGAGAGGTAAGGTGTCCAGTATCCTGGATCTGTCCTGGAGTTCCGCCTCACAAAAGGTCAGGTGTTGCCACGCCAAAGATTCAGGATATCATCTGGGAAGAAATGAAATATGAAACATCGAAAGGTAAATGTCACAAATGTATGTAGGTAGGCCACGATAATAAAAGGAGAAATGTAATGGTATCCACGTCAAGGTCACATTCATCTGGATGCCGAAATACTTGAGATGTTATGTAATACATTTAATATATAATATCAATTTACTATTGTGGACCAATATAATTAAAAAAAGGTTTGCTTATGATTAGAAACAAATGAAAATTTCAAAGTCAGTAGTTTTGATTGACACTACATCTGATATTTTCTTGTAGGCAAATACTGTATGTCGGCTGTATGAATGGGAACAGTTTAGCTTCAGAAGGAAAGATAATGTCATGCTGCTAAAATGCGAAATATGAATACCATCTTCAAGATAAAAATTCAATTATCAGATAATGTCCTTGTTTGCGAACAATATAATAATGACTATATTCAAACACGAAAAGATGCAGCATTTTGTATAATCGCACAATACGAATACTAGGCAAGGAGGAGGTTGATGACTATTAGTATGAAAACACACACACACACACACACACATACGCACACACACACACACACACACACACACACACACACACACACACACCTCATATCTGTACATCTCATGTTCATCCACTAAATTGTAAAATGTGTATTTTCAGCTCATGAGGCTGCCATTCTTTAATAAACCGTTTATTATTATTATTATTATTATTATTACACACACACACACACACACACACACACACACAGACGCTAACACATTAACATACTGTATCTAAAAATATTACAACGTAATCATCTATTTTTGCTAGCAATAAATTGACATTAGTAGTAACGAATAGTAAATTGAATGCAATTGTCCGACCATTTTTTCATAAAGTATTTTAGGGACTCACTGAGTTACACCTAGTACCATCTTCTACAGCAAATATTGGAATATCAAATGTCAATATCAAACCATTTTCCTAATATTTGTAAGTGACATGAGATCATTTTTCCTTAAAATTTGCTCACTTTATGATACATTTACTGCCAGGCAAGAAGGGTTACTCAATTCCATCCCTAGATGAAGGTGAAACTATGTACCGGTATAGGCCCACCTTAGCCTGTAATAATGTAGATGAGGAGATAAGGCTTAGGCGGACTAGGATGAATATTGAAATGGACGCAGTGTAATTTGACCGATAAAAGGGGACTGTTGAAGGGGAGAGGGAAATGTGTCACACTGCCACTGGTGAAGCTGTAGAAGGGAGGACAAGCTGGGTCTCAAGCCGGGGTAATTTGGTTTTAAGACTGGAATGAATATGGAAAGGAGTAAAATAAATGTTACATGATTTTGAATTGTTTTGGCAATGTCATCAATTCTAGGACCTAATGAGAACTGTAACGCATATTTGATAATATATAAAATGAAAATAGGTTTGTTTAAGGTCTGGTTTTGAATAATCTCTCATTTGACACGCTGAGGACAGGGAGGGAAGTTAAACGGGTGGATACGTAAATAGGGAGGATATGAGAGGGGAATCTTATGAGTGGTATCGCAGAAGTGGGGAGAAGGTAGTCACAGGGAAAGGGAATTGCAGAAACAGTAGTCATAAAAACGGAAGTGAAGTAGAAAGGGATGGGGAAGGGAATAAGAAATACATAAGGATGGAAGTGCACAAGGGAGGAGGGAGGGGAAAATACAACTTTGGCGTCATATATAACAATAATGTATGTATTAACGACATTAACTGTTAACTGATACATCTTTTTACTATAGAGCATGCAGCTAAGACATTGTGTCAGAATAGCGCAAACATTCCCACTGTATGGCAACCTGGTTTATCGCTTAACAACAGCTCCGTTAATAGCTTACCTCAAGAAATAGGTCAGTGAAATAATATATATATATTAGGCAAAAAACATGTTATTGTAACATAGCATAGCTCACTCATTAAATACAACAAAAACAAAGCTATCACCAACTTTCTTAATCATGCAGATGAACGACGTAATATAAGATGTGAAGCGAAAGTATAAAAAAACAATTGAAATCATACTATATCAGTGATGCTCCAAACATTGTACACTGAAACACAACACCTTTCCGGGACGATAGTTGAGTGTGTTCGATTGTGCAGCCTACCCCTGGCCACGACTTTGGTTAACTCTCTGGTCAGAGATAAGTAATTATGACTGTACCTCACGTCAGCTGCAAGAAGTAATAATGTTCGGGAATAAAAGGCGTGTGATTGTTACTGGGGGTACCTTCTTAGCCATGAAAAGAGAGAGAGAGAGAGAGTCAAGAAAACAAACAATCATGTAGTTAAGCGACATAGGCCTATTCATTAACAAGAAAACATAATAGAAATTAATGTTACATTGGGCAAGACAGACATAATATGTCTGTCTTGCAATATATTGATCCTTTCAGATATATTATATCTGAAAGGATCAATATATTGCTGAATTAATAAACATATACCTAACTTATAAATAACTACTAGTAAATGGAAACATAGTAACACGAACAGATGGGGTTATAAATAGAAGTATCAATTGCACTCTACTCTACAGTAACTTCATAAAATGTTCATCAAGAACATTAATGTTTTATGAATTATTTATAACTAACGGAAACTATGGTCTTATCAAATATTTCCTACCTTCTTGATGTATACTGTAGGTATATTAAACTGTTTGGATAAATGACTTGTTACCAAATATGCCCCAGTGTAACAGTACCCGCAGATTTCTGACCTCCTTTACGCCTTGGCTATGATGGTACACCCTTGGACACAAAGTCCGGCACTTTTTGACTTGTAAAGCTGCTTAGATAAACCCACAACATGCTTGGTATATACAGAAAATTACAAGACATTTGATTCAGTTCCAGACATCTTCGAACATTTAAGACCATCACTTGTGTTCTGCAGTATAACTTTGACGAGGTTTGTGACTATTGTGCGCATTCAGCGATATGTGGAGAATAGTCGGACGAATACAGACATAAACAAACGAATTAATTCGCCTGGCATTCGCTGTCGCAAATTCGCCTAATGAGATTCCCCCTGTTATGTGTTCTGCTTCATCTGGTGGCAATGTGAAGTTATAATAGGCCTACATAATTTGTCCACTTCTTGCATTCCTTTGCTTAATAACGTATTTTCCTTGACCCCATGTGGTCCTCTTCCACTCAAGTTTCTTTAGGACCATCTCAAACCTCAGGAGACCGTCCAACCCAACCCGTTCCCGTCCTCATTGACAAGAACGAGATAAGTGATAAGAGTCGGGGACGTAGGTATTTTTCTTGCATATAGACGTGGAACAAGAAAGAAAGTAGTAGAGAGGGAAGGAGGGGTTTGGCTGAGAGAGGGTGGAAGAGTGGGGGTGAAATGGGGAGTGGGGGTGGAAGCAAGCAATGTTACCAACGAAACTCGTGATTCTCTGCCAGGCAGGTGTAGCAGTAGTGAAACAACAATGGATAATAGGCAGCGCCCGAGCAGTGACAAGTTCGTGTTTAATCTATTATAACACATACTTCCGTATTAAGGGTAGTAGCGATTAGTATATTGGAGACCTGTTTACACGAAGGCTTTCTGCAATGTTCATGATAACAAGCCCCCAGTTGCCAAAACATTATTAATGGTAAAAATAACTGGTTTGAATCCGGGTTTAATGCACTCAACATGGTGGGAGCAGAAGAAAACACTGTCGTAACTGAATACCTTCGGGTCTGGTTCTCTTGTCTTCCCCTACTTCAAATAAAGCACTTCACTTCCCATAATTTCCGCTCCTTATCTAATCTCAATCTCGCCTACATTCTCTTCATCGCTTCATCTCCCCTGATAATGTTTTTTTGTATCGGTCCTTATTCTTGCCGTAATTTGGCCTTCCTTAATGTTACCATCACGGTCTGTAAGTTCCTGTGTGTGTAGTTCTGGCCATAGAGTGACTGTGTTATCGCGGGGTAATGTAATATTCTCCTTTCCTGGCTATCCCCCCCCCCCCCCCCACCCCACCACCCCACACACACACACACACACACACACGCACGAATTTGCTTTTATAATAAGATTTCCTCAACGATTTACCCTTTTGTAACCACCTAGTATGATCCATATTTATATATTTTAATATAACTACCTGCACACACAGGCGGGAATACATATTCATATGCTCTCTCTCTCTTTTTTTTTTTTTTTTTTTTTTTTTTTTTTGTATCCCCTTTTCCCTTCCCATCGGACCAGGAAACCTCTCCCCACTCTCTTCTTATACTACTTCCATCTGCCTTGTTTTGCTTTGCTATACAATTTTATGTTTTCTTTCATAGTTATTTATTTCCCCCTGCTGATTTGCTACATACAAGCATTTTAACAAACAGGCGTGCTTCTTTTTGCGAGTTAACCCTTCCTCCAAATTGTGCATAGGCCTACCGTATATCCTTGTATGTGTCGGCGAGTTTATGAAGTAACATTTCAATATTTTTAATCATAACACAAATACAATTATCGCCCCCTTTTAATTAATAGCGTGTTAATTTAATTCATAAATATTTGTTCTTGCCATTGTCTGACTGTGTATGAATATTTTACAGTATGTACATTTGATTAAATATGTGTTACGCAGTTATATATATGTTGTTGGTGTTGTACATAATATATTCTTTATTGTTTCAGGTACTTGAGGAAGGACTGGTATATACAGACAAAACACGAGAGTGGTGTTGTACATAATATATTCTTTATTGTTTCAGGTACTTGAGGAAGGACTGGTGTATACAGACAAAACACGAGAGCCTACACATTATATTCCTTAGGCATTAACCTAAGGTAAGATTTATTATTCATATAAATACGATTTCCTATTTTCTGTTATGCAATATACGCCTACTTATCCTCATCGTTACTGTTCATTTAATGGATTATAATATAATTTAAGGTTGTGATATACGTGATTCTGTGTTTACATATTTAATTATTCGTCTTTGTGTTGAGGTTTACATACAGATAGTTCGTCTTAACACATTGAGTCATATTTTGGCACACCTTGCTCTCTCTCTCTCTCTCTCTCTCTCTCTCTCTCTCTCTCTCTCTCTCTCTCTCTCTCTCTCTCTCTCTTGTGTCAGTGTCCGTTGTTTAGTCTATTCTTATTTTATCCTTTCTCTTCCCCATAATATTTCATCTGTTTTTCCTTTTACTTTTTCTCTGCCAATTTTCGTTTGTTTTAAACAAGCCCGTTTGCCATTATTTAGTTTTAAGTGGGCGTGCTTTTTTATGATTAGGCATTTCGGTTTTTGTCAACATCCTTTAACATCATACTTCCATCGTCTGTTATCGGTTTACTTTTATTCAGAATTCTCGTTCTACAGTATATATTTAATTTGTGACTTTCGTCATTTCTTCGTTCTCTACCTAGTTATATATATATATATATATATATATATATATATATATATATATATATATATATATATATATATATATATATATATAATTATATAGATATATATATATATATATTGTTTTAATTGTGTTTTAACTGTTGGTGGGTTTTTTCTGGCATTATATAATATTATAAAAATGGAAATTATTAACTATACTCATGCACAAGCGTTACAGAGGGGGAGAAGTAGACCGAATATGAGGTGGAAGGACGGTTCGTTCGTGGCCACCCCTTCGGGGATCACGGCGTCAGGCAATAGATAGATAGATAGATAGATGCACAAGCGGTTAATATTAGTATATCATAAATTAGTTAAAGCAAGAGAAGATCAATTCAGTCTACAATTACGAAAACAACGCAAACAGGAAAATACCGTAATGTTTAAAGTTTGAACGGAATCCAAGATGGATACACTTTATTTATGTTCATGTGTTTTATCTTTTGTTATTTTTGTTATTATGTTTATTGTTTGTTGTCTACCGGCACTTCTAAGTTAAAATATTAAAAGTGTTGTGAAGGTATAACCCACATTCACAGGTAGACGGAGCAATAACGAGAGAGATATCTTATATGACAAAGACTAGGAGAGAGAGAGTGTGTGTGTGTGAAAGAGTGAGATTGGAATGCTGTGCACATAAACCCGATGAACAAAGCACTAATACATATAGGCTATGTTTGGTAAAATTTAATACGCACGGAAAGCAAATCCCTGTAAAGCTTTTGAATCATCCACAAACATACTACATTATATTGCAAAGGAAACGTTCGATTGCTCATACTAATACACATCAAGTGACACACATATAACATTGCACTCGATAAAGGATTAAAACACTCACGCAGGCAACCCACGCCATTATTCATATTATTATATATATATGTTCTTTGTATTTGCACGCGTAGGTCATGTTTGTGTTTGTGTTGTGTGTTGTATGAACGTGTAAGTGGTAACATTACCGTGTATGAAAATTATAAGCACAATAGTATCCAGTTTGCTTGTATATGGTTCAGAAACAGGTGAAAAGGGGCCACTTTCAGATTCCCTTGTGCCAACAACTATTGATCCAGGCACTATGAGGATTGATGTATATGAGTGCAAACACCTGCTAAAGACATCTGTGGCACCAATATGGAAGACATAGCGCACTTATCTGTTAAAATCGAGTCAAGAGATTATGACATGTGGGTAGAAGGCAACACTAGAACGCGTTGAGTTAGGGAGGTCGAACCCGGACCAATTATCGTGGCAAATCACCAGTAACGAAGACTGATAAATAATGGACGAGAGTCTGGAGTTCTGGGGTAATGGTGGAGGTGGTGGTGGGGATTTTGCTGCTGCTGATGGTGGGTTGGTGGTGGTGATGGTGAGGTGGTGGTGGTGTGGTAAGTTAGTGATAATGATGGTGGTTATGGTTAAGTGTGTATGGTGAAGTTGGAGGAGCTGCTTTAAATTAATGACGATGGTGGTTGTGTGGTAGGTTGTTGGTAATGATGGGGTTCATAAAGGAGTACAAAGGAGTACAAAGGAAATCAAGCAACAACATATCTAGTGACCCTTCTAGGTTGCTTGTCCTCCAAAACACTGAGGATCAAGTGTCCAAACAGTGGTTTAGAGTGGGTAAGGAAACATTGGAAAGGGAATTACTGCCCTGGAACTAATGTCCGTGGCAGGATTAGGAAGTTAGTAGGGGACAGATGGGTTAGTAACTGAGGGGGGGATAAAATAAAGTTATTCATTTACAAACGCAGTCAGTCGCGGGTTTGATGCGAGATATTTGTCTAGGCGGAGTTTAAATGAATCAACGGTGATGCAGTCTATAACGTTTCGGGGAAGCCCATTCCACAAGTTGACAACTCGATTGAAGAAGAAATTCTTAGATTCGTGTGAGTTAAAAGATTTACCAATAATTTTGCAACCGTTTCCCCGCGTGTAATTAGATTGGTCGATAGTGAAGTACTTACTACAGTTCATATTGTCGATGCCTTTGATGATTTTGAACACTTGAATTAAGTCACCTCTTAATCTGCGCGGGGTTAAAGGAAATAGATTTAATTCTCTAAGACGCTCTTGGTGAAGGTGGAGGAGCTGCTTTAAATTAATGACGATGGTGGTGGTGTGGTAGGTTGTTGGTAATGATGGGGTTCATGGTGAAGGTGGAGGCGCTGCTTTAAATTAATGACGATGGTGGTTGTGTGGTGGGTTGTTGGTAATGATGGGGTTCATAGTGAAGTTGGAGGCCCTGCTTTAAATTAATGACGATGGTGGTTGTGTGGTAGGTTGTTGGTAATGATGGGGTTCATAGTGAAGTTGTAGGAGCTGCTTTAAATTAATGACGATGGTGGTTGTGTGGTAGGTTGTTGGTAATGATGGGGTTCATGGTGAAGTTGGAGGAGCTGCTTTCAATTAATGACGATGGTGGTTGTGTGGTAGGTTGTTGGTAATGATGGGATTCATGGTGAAGTTGGAGGCGCTGCTTTAAATTAATGACGATGGTGGTGGTGTGGTAGGTTGTTGGTAATGATGGGGTTCATGGTGAAGTTGGAGGCGCTGCTTTAAATTAATGACGATGGTGGTGGTGTGGTAGGTTGTTGGTAATGATGGGGTTCATGGTGAAGGTGGAGGCGCTGCTTTAAATTAATGACGATGGTGGTTGTGTGGTAGGTTGTTGGTAATGATGGGGTTCATAGTGAAGTTGTAGGAGCTGCTTTAAATTAATGACGATGGTGGTTGTGTGGTAGGTTGTTGGTAATGATGGGGTTCATAGTGAAGTTGTAGGAGCTGCTTTAAATTAATGACGATGGTGGTTGTGTGGTAGGTTGTTGGTAATGATGGGGTTCATGGTGAAGTTGGAGGAGCTGCTTTCAATTAATGACGATGGTGGTTGTGTGGTAGGTTGTTGGTAATGATGGGATTCATGGTGAAGTTGGAGGCGCTGCTTTAAATTAATGACGATGGTGGTGGTGTGGTAGGTTGTTGGTAATGATGGGGTTCATGGTGAAGGTGGAGGCGCTGGTTGTGGTGGTAATGATGGGGGTGGTAATATATGTTAGTGGTGGCAACTCTTGATGGAAAAGGAGGAGGTGGGGTATGGGGGTGGCAGAGCTGGGTGTTGAAATATATGATGGTATTGGGGGAAGCATAATACCTCTTGGAATATTTTCAGTATTTACACTACGCTACATTAAGGTAAAAAAAATTGGCCTTCCGAGAATAGTTCGACTTTTTTGTTTACACTTCATATTGTGCCATACTCAATAAGAACCTTGCCTCAGCCTGAATTTAATTCAAACAGCACAGAACACACATTTGTAAACAGTTCCTGTGTCTGATCTATTTAATTATGCCAACTATTTATGTTTTGTAAATTGTATATACAGCATAATTTGTGGGTGGTTAAGTCACTACATATTATTTGTAGTTAGGCTTTAACATTGCTTAGAAAGCATGTTGTTCATGTGTGTGTGTGTGTGTGTTTGTGATGTCGAGGACAGTTTAATTTTGTTCCCATATTTAATTTCCTTCCTTGATATCCCCTCCAACGTATCGTTTTACACTTACACTCTCTCTCTCTCTCTCTCTCCAACACAACACCCTGGGTATAGTAGTAATGCAAGTGACTAAAAAGGACCAAGATTGAATAACATTTATGAAGAGGTGAGCAGAGGGAACATTACGACGATAAATTTGGAAGGAAATCAACTGAGAAAAGTGCAGTGTTAAAAAAATAAAAATAAAAATAAAAATGGTCAATAATATTTCAAAAACATAATTGAATACAGAAGAGTTGGTGAAACAATATGTAATATATAATACCGAAAAACGGTAGGCTACAGCATGGTATAATGCACCAGAATATAAAGAAGAGTAATAGTGAGGGCAATCGGTACTAAATAGGACAAGAATTGCTCACAAGGTGATACAAGCATAAAACTTTCCACAATAGTTCACAAAGACCTATTTTACAATTTCAGGGCAGGAGCCACCGAGATTTCAGTGTTGCATAGCAACGGTTGCTAGGCAAATCATTTTCCTTAGCAACCGGCAGCAACAATGCAGTTTCTGGAAAACTGTGAGGTGCTATGGTTTGTTCTCAACTCCTTGTTCTAAAAAACATGTAGCATTGCATTTGGAGATCATACACAAGAATTATGTGGCATAAAATCCAATTTAGGGCAAGTCAGGCTATAAAAATGCCACTCCTAAAGCTTCAGACACTGTTGTCACAGTCACTTTTGCATTTGCAGTAGGCTGTGCATTTTAGATGCGCATCAACACATTTGCAGTCTGTGCATCCTCCTCGGCAAGAACACTTCAGTAGTTCTGGGCAGGTTGCACTGGCTTCGGGCAAGTTAGACCACAGAGGCCTCCACTTTTCTGGGCAAGTCCATCCCCACTCACTTGGAGAGGGCAACTGTCGTTCTGGCACCGTGGTGCAGCCCCAGTGGTGCCCACCTTGTAGTACTGCCCTCTTCATGTGTTGCTGTAGAGCAGCCTTGGTTGGAGGTAGACATGATATCTGACGTCCTTTGTGGATGAACAGATTCTTTCTGACTTCATTGATGGAACGAGAAGTTGCTGTCCTGTCATAGAGTCGAATGGTGAAGTACTCCAGAGAAGCCTCAGTCGCTTCACCAATTTGTTCAGGTGCATTGTGCAGCTCATAGAATGTCGCAGTAAATTCATCATGTGCCTCCCACACTTTCCATGCAGTCTTCTTTCCCGCCTGGACCAGATGGGACACGGTATCACAACCTGTATAAGCATGGAACACAGGCAGTGCCAAGGATCTTTCTGTGCCAAGTGAAGCACATATTTCATGAGCTGGGATGTACCTAAAGTCCTTTCCACAACCAAAGGCAATCCAGAGTTCTATCTGCTGTCTCTGAGCCAGCTGCTGTACGACTGCCACTGCCAATACTACCACGTCAGTGTCCACAGTTCGAACAAGGATCTTGTGGAAGCCCTGCATAACAGCATCACTGACATGCACCATGATCCTCGAGTCTGCCTCCTCATGGTTGCAGGGAGCAATGTTGCTGGTGTCTCGTGTAGGTAAGCATAGCACATTGGCACCATCAGTAACAATGAGAGTCTGGTCTCCTGATGCATTTTCCAGCAGTTCCTTGTTCAGGAATGTAAACAGGTCTGTCTTGTTGTTGGCCAAGCGAAGGAACTGCTGCCAGTTCTTTGGTGTTGGGCTAGACGCCCCAACTCGTCTGCGCTGAATAGGACCAGTGACACGTTGTTCTCTTGTCTGTGACTTGAGGCTGTTATCAAAGTACTGGTCCCAGACAACATCCACTCTCAGAGCCTGACTTTGAGCATTGTTTATGTATGGAAGAAAGACCTTGGCAGCATAGTCTCCAAATGTCTTGCAGTCCTCAGGTCTAAGAAAGTGAACAAGTGCCGCACCATCCATGATTCGCACTTCAGTCTCTGGTGTCACATCATTTGATGACCCTACTTTCTTTTCAAGACATTCTATGAGATCAGACTTCTTCCCTGGACGTAGCTGCCCATAGGCAGACAGAGATGGAGGAAATGGGAGGTTTTCATGATTGAAGAAATTGTTCAAGTCACCTTTCCTTGTCTGACATGCAACATACAGACTTGCAAACAGCGAAGATTCACTTTTGAGGAGACTGACTTTGTCCCCTGATTTGTTTGATCGTTTGCCTTGGACATTGAACAGTACCACCTTGTTCCTGGTAATTGTTGCTGTGATTGGCTTAGTATTTGTTCTGAGCCGCTCTTCCACAAATGTTGCATACTGCTCCTGACCCTTTGATGCGAGAGTGGTTAGACACTCGACTGACTGCTCATCCATGATGTCCTTTGTATGGTGTCTGAGAAGGTCCTGCCCTTCCTCCTCAAATGGGCTCCCCATGTCCTCCATTACACTAACTACCGCCTGAACCTGTCCAGCAAACAACTTCGGGGTTGACCGGGTTTGTTCATGATGGTTTCTTTGCCCAGAACTTTGTTGTTTCCCTACCATGGTCGCTTCAAACTCAGAAATTACTCTGACAAGTTCTGGTCCTGCCACTGCCCATCTCAAGAGGGAGTTTGCATCCTGGGTAAGCACGATGATTCCGCCTTCATCCTTCATTACTCCATTGTTTTGTTCATGGCAGTGATCGACAGCAATGAGGGAGAATTTTCTCTGGGATTTTGCCACAACAAACTTGCCTTGCTGAAATTCTTTGGCAACATCTGGATGAGTGTGAGATAGACTGCTCATGTCACGCACATGTACGGACATCCAATGTGCGTAGTGGGTGTGGTTGAGACTGAAGAACCAAGGTGTCAATTTCTTCAATGTATCCACATACAAATCAAAGTCACCAGTACGTAGTGATCGCACAAATGTGAACAAGAGAAGTTCCAGCTCTAGACTCGTATGCCAGTACATGAACTGAGGACTTTCAGCTTTTCGCCGTTCACACCATGTGCTGAAAGTGTCTGTGGATTCTTCGGAATTGTTTGCAACATATCCATCATAAGCCTTCTTGAGAAGGATGTACAATGCACATGCAGTGACTTGGTGAGCATGACGGGTTCGAGTCACATGTGATGCCTTCAGGAAGGACTCAGCAATGCCTGGTGTGGCAACATCAGCTTCCTGGAGAACGTATTACTTCACACCCTGGACAAGACCTGTATGCAAACTTGCAAGAGAGTTCACTATATCAATTTGTTAGATCTCCAACCCGTGGAAATAACGTCCTTGACCTTGTACTTTCAACAAAAGAAGAATTGATAGAGAATTCGAATGTTGGTGATGAATTTAGTAACAGCGACCATTGTACGATAACTTTCAGTTTAAAGTTTACTAGTAACGAACCAAATAGCAGCATCGAGAAAGACCCTAATTTCAAGAAAGCAAACTTTCGTAAACTTAGAGCAGCATTTAAAGAAACTGACTGGAGCTTTCTAATTAACAATATCGACATAAATCTGTACATCTTGGGAATTACTCGCAAACACGTACCTAAAAGCATTGCAAGACTGCAGACCATCGAAAAAACGGCGTACAGGCCATAATGATAAGCCCAAATGGTGGAATAAAGAAGTTTCAAACTGTTTGCTTGCTAAAACGTTTGCTAACGATAGATTAAAATCCTCACAAAATGACGAAGAACGGGTGAAATTTGTAGAACTACGACGCAAAGCCAAAAAGTTAATTAAGCAAAGTAAAAAGACCCTGGAGTTACATGTTGCGAATCAAAGTAAAACAAACCCGAAAGAATTTTATAGTTATATCAGACATAAGAAGGTAGTTACTTCAACTGTTGGGCAGTTAGTCGATGAAAATGGAGAATACACCAAAGACAAAGTACAAATGAGTAATGCCCTCAATACCTTCTTTGCACCAGTTTTTACAATAGAAGACCTCAGTGATATCCCTACAGCATCGCCGATTCAGATTGATAATTCTGATATTCTAAGCTATATCACCGTTACAGAGAGAGAAATATTGAAATGTTTAGATAAACTCAAGGTAAATAATTCGCCCGGACCTGATACAATCTCACCTAGAGTTCTAAAGGAAGCTAAGGATGAGCTCTCCAAATCACTGACATTGATATTCAATAAATCCTTGCAGTCTGGAACTATGCCTGATCAGAGGAAGCTTGCCAATGGAACACCGATATTAATAAAAGGCAGCAAATCCCTACCCAGTAACTATCGTCCAATTAGCTTGACCTCAGTTGTATGTAAAATGCTAGAATCGTTCATAAGAGACAGACTCGTAAATCACTTAGAGGAAAATAACATACTTAAAGATACTTAACACGGCTTTCGTAACAAACGTTCCTGCTTAACTAACCTCTTAGACTTTTTCCTCGATATCCTCAACCTCTATGATGAGAGTAAAGCTGTAGATATTATATACCTTGATTTTCAAAAGGCCTTTGACAAAGTTCCCCACAAACATTTACTGCTAAAACTAAAAGCGCATGGAATACAAGATGGTGTGTTGAAATGGATAGAAAATTGGCTCAGCTACAGAAAGCAAAGAGTAGTCATAAACGGTAAGGCATTTAAATGGACCAATGTAAGTAGCAGGGTACCCCAGGGATCGGTAATTCTAATTTACATCAACGACATAGATTATTCTCTCACCTGTACAATCTCAAAGTTTGCTGACGATACAAAAATTGCAAATATTGTACTCTCAAAAGAACAAGTTGACAATATGCGATACAATCTAGATAAGTTGTCATGTTGGGCCCAAACTTGGCAAATGGAATTCAATGCGGATAAATTAAAAAAGTAATACATATCGGATGGATACCGTAATAAAAAAGCAAACTATTCGATGAATGGCACACAGCTTAAGAGTGTAGACAGAAAAACCGATCTGGGAGTAACAATATCAAGTAACCTAAAACCGAGTCGATAATGTTCAGAAGTTGTCAAGAAGGCAAACAAAATAATTGGCTTTATAGGCAGGTCATTCGAGCATAAATCCAAAGAAGTTATCCTAACTCTTTACAATTCCTCAGTCCGCCCTCTGCTATAATACTGCGTTCAATCCTGGTGCCCTTATTACCAAAAAGATATAAACAAGCTAGAACGAGTTCAAACGTAGAGTTACCAAAATGATACCTAGCCAAAAGAACTAACCATACGAGGAGCGTCTTAAGGAATTATATCTATTTCCTTTAACCCAGTACAGATTAAGAGGCGACTTAATTCAAGTGTTCAAAATCATCAAAGACATCGTCAATATGAACAGTAGTAATTAGTACTTCACTATCGACCAATCTAATTACACAAGGGGAAACGGTTGCAAAATTATTGGTAAAACTTTTAACTCACACGTATCTAAGAATTTCTTCTTCAATCGAGTTGTCAACTTGTGGAATGGGCTTTCCCGAGGCGTTATAGACTGCAGCACTGTTGGTTCTTTTAAACTTGGCCTAGACAAATATCTTGCCTCAAACCAGCGACTGACTGCGTTTGTAAACGAATAACTTTATTTAATTCCCCCCTCAGGATTATTGTGTATATATATTACTAATACGTTACTCTCTTTTTACCAGATATACGAAAGATCACTTATAACTGTGTTATGTTACTAACCCATCTGTCCCCTACTAACTTCCTAATCCTGCCACAGACATTAGTTCCAGAGCAGTAGTTCCCTTCCCATTATTCCCTTACCCACCCTAAATCACTGTTCGGACACTTGATCCTCAGTGTTTTGGAGGGTAAGCAGCCTAGAGGGGTCACTAGGACTGTTGTTGCTTGATTTCATTTGTACTCCTTCGTACACACACACACACACACACATCTATCTGCTGATTGCCTTATAAATCAGGTTGCATGCACCAGGGACGGAAGGAAAACTCTCATTATTTGTGGAGAGTAGAGTGAGGCTGCAGGTGTATATATTGTGGGGGCGCGTGTGCGGAAGTGCTTCAATGTTG
The DNA here is from genome assembly GCA_032716605.1 of Paralithodes platypus. Lineage (NCBI taxonomy): Eukaryota > Metazoa > Arthropoda > Malacostraca > Decapoda > Lithodidae > Paralithodes > Paralithodes platypus. The sequence continues at coordinate 37,019,458 of CM064529.1, forward strand.
CACTTTTTCCTTGAGGGATGTATGGGCTTGATCACGCAGGGTGTAAGGTGTGTCTGAGTGAGAGAGAGAGAGAGAGAGAGAATCAGTGAAATAAGCTTGTATGTTCATATATGTTATCTATGTGCATGCATATAATTATGTAAATGTCATCATGTTGAGCGATATTTTGATGTGCTTATAACACTTACTGTACTGTTGATATTGGTTTTATATAATAACATAAATAGTGCACCCAACCTCCCTTCACCCTCTATGGTGCCCACATTGCTCTTTCATCTTACTGGTATACACCGACAAACATTCAGTATTTTTCTTATTTTTGTCATATATTATATTGTATATCGTTACCTTCTCTTCCTTCCATTTTCCCTTTCTCTACTGTGCTCGTTCAACGCTCTTTTTCTCTCTTCCCAGTATTGCAGTTTTGACCATCTACTTACTCTCTTCCAACTCTCTTTCCACAAACCTACTTCTCATGTCTAACCCTACACATTCACGTCTGTCATTTGAAGCTCCCTCACGCCCCCATGTAGTGCCCCTGCCCCCCCACCCCCCCTCCCCTCAGCGATTCCCCCACCCCTACCCTTTTTACCCCCCTGACCCTCACCACAACACATTGTGGTTGGTCTCTTTGGCAGCGTGTTGAATGAGGGAAGGGAGGGGTCGTGGTATTATTCACAGACACAAGAGTGGGTCCGTCCTCTTTCGGGATGCCCTGTATTCTTCCTCTCCTTTCATCAGCATAGGCTTTCCTTCGTGTGTCAGATTGTTATCATCTATAATTGTTCACAGATTCCGCAAAATATTTTTCAGTTATACTCGTGTTTCTTAAATATACACTGTATAATTGACAAGCCAATCAGCCAGTGGTTATGTTTACTATTAATAATATCACCTATCCTAATAATAAGGTCTTAGTATAATACTTGAAGCTCCTTGTTGCTGATTTATGTTGATGACAACACTTGAATATATAATTAAAAATCTTATATTGCTACCATACCTCTAAACCTTTCAGTACAATGATCTTACCTTCCTTTTATGTTCACTAATTTATGAATTAAGGAATAATCTGCAGGGGAGAGAAAAAAGGTAATTGGGTTCATTCTGACTTTATTTGTTAATGACAATTTCCCATGCTGAATAATATCGTCTAGTGGTCGCTTGAACCGAATAATGACATCAGCCAATTAATAGGTAGCACAGTCGTCCCAGCTCTTACCTACACACACACACACACACACACATACTACATAATCTACACACACAAACACGCACCCCATAATGCACACACACTCACATACACATGTGGTACTAAACACAACTATTATCATCATTGTCTATTAATTGCTGCCATACTGGTATAGGGGTAGGATTATTCTGTAATTGAATATATTTCCATATTTATAATCTGTGGAATTACCGTAGGCGAGACAGTAAGGTATGCCGAATAATTTGTTTAAAGTACTGGTGTACAATATTACATTATACATATTATATTAATGATATTGCCAGCACATTGACAATCACCACAATTATAGATGCTTTAACCAAGCTAACCACCACAACCACCATATACTACTAAACTACCATTAGCACCTTCCGACCATTACCACCATCTCTAATACTAATATCTCAGCAACACTGACAATCTAAGCACCAAAATCATAAATCTCTTCACTACTGCCACCTTAACTACCACAACCCACACTCCAACTATAACCAAATTAACTGTCCCAACTACCATCAATGTCTAACCTAATCATTAGCCAATCATCACAACCAATAACCACCACCCGACCACCTCACCACTAACCAACCTCAACCACTACTACCACCTACTATCGTTCAGGTTTCCACGGGATGTCCGCTCATTAACCCTTTCTGTACCGGCGACGTCTTTTTAAGTTTATTCTAGGTATATTTAGACGGTTTGTGCAGTTTAAGAAGGATCTGTGGTAGTAGAAATGGTTAAGTATGATAGTTCGAAGCCTGTTAATTGCTGGACATTTTTTTTAAACTGGATAACAGCGTCAAATAGTAGCCAGAATATACTGTAGTTAAAAAGACGACACGGTAATGAAAGGGTTAGGGTTACCATATCGCAAAGATGTCTTTCTCCTCCCAGGGAATCCATTCAAAACACCTGTATGGATTTCCGATCTTAATATCCAGGGTGCGATTGTCCAAAAATTACAAATTCGCAAATTCAATATGTGATGTCAAATGTTACCTTGTTTTGTTTAATACATTTAAGAACATATACTGTATAGAGCCCTTCCGAACAATTGGAGCTGGAGGGGTGAGGTGGGGGGGGGGGGGGGGAGGGAGGAGAAGGAGAACAAGATAAAGAGGGAGGAGGATATCGGAAACATTGGGTTAAATGTTTACTAATACTGCTACTACTAGTACCACTACTTCTACTTATATTACTGCTACTAATATTGCCACTACTACTATTTGTATTACTGCTGATACTACTACTACTTCTGCTAATGATGCTGCTGCTGCTGATTATAATTTGATCGAATTGTAAATATTTACAATCTTCACTTTTCAACCCCTGTCTCCTGGGCGCATTTGTCCTCTTTGAGCAAGTAAACTCTTTGTTAACTACTCTATATATTTTCCCCAACTCTCATTAACATCTTCTCTGCTCACACACTCACACTGTGTTTTTGTTTTGTTTTATGTTAAGGGTCTCACAATCATCGTTTTTACCAATTATGGGCTATAACATATACCATGGTTTATTCATTACATTGCATCTATAAATGAACAACCCATTTGTTTCAGACCTCCTAACCTAGGAAGCATAGTTTATAATTTGTTATCTTATACTTTATTATTCATTAATTCTTCTAATGCAATGAGGCTTTTAGTATTCATGTTTTTGTCAGTTTTATCAAATATTAGCAATTCCAAGCCATTTAATTTAAAACTCACATCATTTAATCACCATGCCAATTCAACTCTAATTCACTTAGAATTTATGTCTACTGAAACCCATAATAAATCATAATCTGAACAACTTTATAACTTTTGTTTCCCTACTCGTATCGTGGTCACTTGTCAGTGTTTTCAAATAATTGTTTGCAGGATCATCACTTGCACAAAGCTTGCACTTTAACAGAAACCCGATTTTTACTATGACTGACACCCACACATATACTAGCTTTCATATACAGCAAAGAGGGTATAACAGGAGATTTGTTAATCTCAATTTGTATACGCAATTTTAATCTGGCAACATTTTGATACTGTTGTGCGCTGGTATTGGCAACTAGACAAATTACAACTAGATACAATACTAGAGATGCCCAATTATTCATAAAAAGTGTATTGAAGAAGCTGCCAGAACATACTTGCGGTATAATGTTAAATGTACAACACTACGTAGCATCATTCTGTGTAGGCTCCGACTCCCAGAGAGATTAATAACAACATTATTCTCGTTAACTGTTTTATAGCCAACCAGTTTGAAGTTTTACACTAACCTACCATGCAATTCCGCTTAATACATTATTTGTAGCTAACCTTCTCCATTCACTTACTCTCTCTCTCTCTCTCTCTCTCTCTCTCTCTATATATATATATATATATATATATATATATATATATATATATATATATATATATATATATATATATATATATATATATATATATATATATATAATATATATCTATCTATCTATCTATTGCCTGACGCCGTGATCCCCGAAGGTGTGGCCACGAACGAACCGCACCCCTCCTCCCAACCAGCACCGCCTTCATTCATATACTTGATCACTCCATCCTTCCACCTCCCCTTCGGTTCATCTCTCCCTCTCTGTCCTTCCATCTCGCTCTCGTACACCCTCTTGTCATTCTCTCGCTTTCCATACGTTCCATATGGCCGAACCATCTCAAGTTGTTCCTGTTCACACTTTCCAGCACATCTACCTCCACACCACACCTCCTTCTTACTTCCTCATTCGTCTGTCTATTCCTCCATGTAACTCCGCACGCGCTTCTCAAGTAACTCATTTCCACCGCTCTCACGCTTGGTCTGAGTCTCTTCCCGAACGTCCATGCTTCGCTTCCTTAAGTTAGTGTCGGGATTACCACACTGTCATGCAAGGACTTCTTCACTTCCATACTGACCACCCTATTTCTTGTTACTGCTTTCAACATTCCTACAACCCTCTGCCCCTGTTGCACCCTCTCCCGCACTTCTTCATCCATAGTCCCATCTTTACTCAACACACTGACCAGATATTTAAAAGAGCTGACGATCTCCATAGCCTGACCGTTCAACTTCACCTCACACTCTGTGACTTCACCCCTAAGACCATAACCTTGCTCTTCCCCGCATTTACCTTCAAATTCCATTTTTCGCACATCTGTTCGAAACTCATTTACCAGACCTTGCAACTCCCATTCATTATCGCTCATCAGAACTATATAATCCGCAAACAGCAGTATAGGCAGCTTCCACTCATTTTCCTCCCTTTTTAGTGATACACCAACATCCACTGCTCTTCCTAGTATTTCCTTCATGACTCCATCCATGTATACAGTAAACAACCACGGGGACATCACACACCCCTGTTTCAACCCAACATTCATGTCAAAGAACTGGCTCTGCTCACTCTCCACACGTACTGCCGCCTTTGCACCCTCTTACATGCTCTTCACTGCTTTCAGCAACTTGCCATCTACTCTGTATAATCAAAGAACTTTCAACATACCTTCTCTATCCATTCTGTCATAGGCCTTCTCCAAGTCCATAAAGACAACATATACCTTTTGTTGCTTCTCCAGATATTTCTCTACGACACAATTCAGGGTAAAAATCTGATCTACACATCCTCTTCCCTTCCTAAAATCTCCCTGCTCGTCGCCTATCCATTTCTCCGTTCTCACTCTCACTCTCTCGATCACTACCCTTCTGTATACCTTCCCTACTACGCTTAGAAGACATATTCCTCGGTGGTTACCACACACTCCTCTTTCCCCTTTGCCCTTATATAGGGGGACTATTATACCAGTCTTCCAGTCATCGGGTGCACTCCCCTTCTCCCATGCTAGTTTGCACATTTTCCATACCCATTCGATCACTGTCTCACCACTATACCTCAACATTTCCCCACACACTCCATCTGTTCCTGGTGCTTTCCCCAACTTCACTCTTTTCAAGGCTTCACACACTTCTATATATATATATATATATATATATATATATATATATATATATATATATATACCGGGTATATATTATATATACTATATATACTATATATACTCAGGCACGTACCCCATTGCTGGGGGTGGCTGACTCGAAACAGAGCCCGAACAGAAACAACATTCAAGGGTTCTAATGCTCAGGGTCCAAGACCACTTTCGCATTCCCTTGCCCCTATCTCTGAGTAGGATAATTTTATATATATATATATATATATACAGTATATATATATATATATATATATATATATATATATATATATATACTGTATTTACCGGTATATATATATATATATATTTTTTTTTTTCTTTTTCCTAAAATATAGTCATGTCATCTCCGGCATTTTGTTTATCTCAATCCTAACCATTACTTGTGTAAACCCGTATTTTATCAATCCCTTACATCATCGTTCAAACTGGCACTTTATCTTGGGGTACTCGCATGTTCTTTTCACCGAGCTATTCCATCAGCCTCTCATCTCCGTCCGCTTTAACAATCACGCTCTTTATATGTTTTAACCTTTGTTTAGCGGGACCCGACTTAAGTCGGCCTAGAGAACCAAGGACTAACTGGCGGGGCCCGACTTAAGTCTGTGTGCAATTTTTGAGCAATAATGGCTCTGAGAGAGAGACGAGCGATGGGAGGAGCGTAGGTCAGCTCATGACCGCTCGGCACGGGTCCCGCGTGACTACTGACGTTCCCTCTACACACATCCACACTCACTGCCTCGCTACACAGGGAATTTATGTAAGGATATTACCGTATTTTAGGGATTTTGCACTCGTCTTGCACGATCGTTGCAAGAGAACGCGTGGTCGTAGAAGGATGGTTCTGGTGTCATTGGAAAGCTCAATTATCGCCCTTTCAGGGATACATAATTGTATTACGCTCTGGCTCTAGTTTATGCATGACAAAGAGCACGGAAATAAGGTCGTTTAGGGTAAAATCACCCGCTTGGCGGGTAGTAGAAGTTACCGACCTAGCCGCTCGTGGAGTGTTAATTCCGTGTTTGATATTTCGCTACAATAGTTATTACTATAAAAGTAATTTACGTATTTAATACCATTTTACAGTACCACTATGGTGCTACATAAACCCACAAGTTATAACTATACACATTCAAATTCGATTGTTTACATATTTTAGGTATCTAAATGCTTCGTTAACTTGCAACAGCAGCTTCAATTTAAATCAGTATATTGATCCCTTCAAGTTGTCAAGCACTTCCATCACATGTTTAGTGGTCTGCAGTGAAACATGATACACATGTTACTGAACATTAATTTTGGTATTTATTTGTGTATATATATTTTGAATTATTTGGAGATTTCCTTCATTCCTTGTTTACTGTAACTTTAACATATTGCATACTAGCAGCTACTGGTGCAGGAAATTTAACCAAGTCATTACCAAAGATATGTGTACCTCGTGTCCTCTTTTTGCTTCGTGTAACCAAGTTCATTATTTTACATTATATAAGCACCCACGAGCACGCATGGTGTAGCCTACACGCAAAACATTCGCACGGCATAGTATACACGCACACATAGCGTACAAGAATACATCAGTAACTGTTGATGTATGAATTAATTCCTCCATCTTTCCGTTTTTTCTAACAGACATGAACGTAAATATGTATACATACCGCTATATGCGGTACGGTACATGATATTATACGTTCAGTTATCCGTCTTACTGTATACATATATGCACATATATTTACATATGTATATGAGCGTTGTCACACACACACACACAGTCAATGTGTTAGAGAGGGATAACTCGTCAACTTGTTAACTTGTCAACTTGTTTGACAAACTCTCCAACCTGACCTAGTTAGCGTCAAGGTCAGAACACTGAGCTGCAGGATCAATTATTGGGATGTCTCTCAAGTTACGTTCCAGTCCTACTGTTAAATATGTATACTAAAGCACTAGGTTGAAAACAAAGTCAATTGTATGACCCCTTATAATATACGTTCGAAAACAAAGTCAATTGTATGACCCCTTATAATATACGTTCGAAAACAGAAAATTATCCACTTCATTAGTAGCCACCTTGGAAAATCCCCTCTAATGTGTATTATATTTGACAGTCACATCTCATGTTAAGAAAAATGCATTACTCTCTATCTATCACACACACACACACACACACACACAAACACACACGCACAAGACTGGTAACCCAATGGTCTAGTGGACTTGGTGTAAACCACAACAAGCCCCTAGAATAAGCGGCGAAGGTTTGAACCACACTTATTGCATATGCCAAACTATCTATTCAGTAATCCTGATTGATTGTAGCATGTTCTTGTCTTAGGTAATAATTATTATATTATGCTCAACTATCATCCTATTTAAGCTTATTCATTGTTCCATGCCTCTAGTAGACGGTGCATCTGCGTAACTAAAGAACTGTGTCGCATACGACCTAGTAATTAATATGGTAGACGATGTAATATAGTGTATCTAGGTTGTTCAATTCAGCATTTTTTGCAACAAGTGGATAACATACCAACACTAATATATAATAACCTTGTGTTGATATTTACCCGAACATATGGTGGTGGGATGGGAATGGTGGAAGTGGGGGAAAGGGTGGAAGAAGGGGGAGGAGTAGCGGGAAGAAATAAGAAAACCTGTGGACTTTCCTTGGCTCATCACGGAGGCAAAAGTTTGGTGGCCGAGTTGAGGGAGAACACAAAAACAGGGAAATGTTGGAGAGAGAGAGAGGTTCAGTCATATAAAGTAATACTTATTCATGAAAGTAATGTTGAAAGTACAGAGTTACATAGAGTTTTATAGGTGTATAAAGATTGATAGACTACACCACCGGTTAATGCCTACAGTTGTCTCACAACATTCCGGCAATGAATTGTATTGGAAATAACTATGAAGAATAATATTAAATTATTGAGAATGCATGAAAGAGATATTATAGACAAGGGCAAATATAGCATAACAATTATTTTCCAGGTAGTCTATGCAGCCCACCATAGTTTTACACTGCAAATACCAAACACTATTACTGAGATATCATTTAATTGTTTAACCCTCTTGCTATGCTGTGGAATCAGGGGTGGCCGTTTAGCATTCATAAATAGAGTTCTCTCAATCTCACAAAAGTCATAATTACCTATCCAACAAATGTTTTCTACCCACAGCTCACTCAAAGACAACTGCAGAGGTTGAAGTAACTAAACTAAAGTTTATTAATACCCCTGATGGCCACAAAGGCGTTTAAGTATCCCAGAAAGGGCGCATATCGCGTCCTGTGCGTGAAAGGGTTAATTAACTTATGGTGCTATATTCAAAGACTGGGTCTGGGAGTTATTTCCTGATAGATATCTACATGTTTATTTTTGTATTGTGATTATTTTTTGAGAGAGTCATTAATGTGGAAGTTCTTCAGTGCGATGATTCTAGTGTATATAATAATATTGTATGTAATAACTGGTTATATCACAATATTCAAGGTGAAGGAATGATTGTGTAATGAATTATATAAACTAAGTTGATAAGAACAATGAGAGAGAGAGAGAGAGAGAGAGAGAGAGAGAGAGAGAGAGAGAGAGAGAGAGAGAGAGAGAGAGAGAGAGAGAGAGAGATCACAGGAACACCGTCTTTTGTCCACCATCCTTTGGCTGTCTTCGTAGTGCGATGCATAGGGTGTTCATTTTCGGTGTGAGCGTCCTGGGTTCGAATCCACGGACTGCCACATATGTTTGTAAATTTCATTAATCGATTTTGGGAGTATAGTTGGTTGTTGGAAGGAACATAATAATTGATATTGGTTCAGGGGTAATTTATCGAGAGGACTTCCCTAGTGGTTAAGGCCCCATTAATTGCTCTTTCCATTCACATATGCGTGGCCTACGTGAGTTGCAGTTGGGATGTGTGTACATGCTTGGATTGATGTGCTGGATTCGAAGTTGCATAATGAATCGTGGGCAGTGTCCACCATCCTTTGGCTGTCTTCGTGGTGCGATGCATAGGGTGTTCATTTTCGGTGTGAGCGTCCTGGGTTCGAATCCGCGGACTGCCACATATGTTTGTAAATTTCATTAATCGATTTTGGGAGTATAGTTGGTTGTTGGAAGGAACATAATAATTAGATAATATGTAAAGATACATTCATAACTTGAACATTGGATGATGCTTAGATGTATCTTATAAATCAACATTATATTGCCTATAACTACTTTTGATTGTATTTTCATCACCTTTTCCATATTATTAGTAGTACGATAGGTTGTTATTTTGTTAATATGGTCTGAGAGAGACTTGATGTACAGATTCTTTGTAGCGTTTGGTGTGTGAATTATTGATGTATATGGTAGACTGACAATATTGTATATTGCGATTATATTGCATAACTATTGGATTTTTTGGATGAGTTTGTACATGTGTATGTATTTCAGTGTGTGTGTGTGTGTGCGTGTGAGTGAGTGAGAGAGATTGTGTGTGTGTTGTGCATATGTGTGCGTATATGGTTTCATCATGCTATAAACTTCAGCATTGTGTAATTTGAATTTGAATATTGCAATTTATCTACACAATTGCTTTCTGACATTATATTTGTTCATTAACTCGATGTTTGCGTTCCTAAGGAGAACTTTCAATAATGTATTTGTTCTACACATTCCATGGTGTAAGTCGTTTATTATAGGATATACACGATTGTGTAAATTATAACGAAACATTAAATCCCGTGTTTTTCAGATTACATTAATTTGTTTAGATTAATATCGTAAACTAAATTGAGTATCATTGTCCATATATATTTTGTGTATTATCAACATATCTCTATGATGTCCATGTTGATTTTATATTTCTCTATCACCCATGCATAAACCAAATATCTTCTCTGTTAGTACAGTACATACAGTATGTAATATAGTGGATTGTTTATTTAGAAATGCGCGTTTTTGTTCATGTCAGTTTTCCATCTACTACCCTATTTTTGTTCTATTTGTACTGTTCTGTGTCTATTGTCTTGTTGTTTTTGGATTATGGATTCGATTATATATTTAATGTGTTGCCTCGAGGTTGAAGCCTCCAGGAAGTATATTCTTTAACAAAGTAATACGTAGCCCACTTATTCTCTTAAATCCACCCCCCACCCCCTACACACACACACACTCACTCTCCCCCTCGCTCTCTCTCTTCAGCTAAGCATTCATTTTGTTTCAAGATTTCTATATATTGAGCGAGAGATAGAGAGAGAGATATTTCACTTCCCACATTTCTCCGTTATTTTTCACCCTCTGCCTCACAAGTTGCCCTCGGTGTCTAATTAACTTTTATACCCTCACGTTTATCCTTGTTTGATCTTCGCAGCCTCCACGTCAAAAATAACCTCTTCACATTGTCTTTCTCTCTCTCTCTCTGTCCCGTTCCCATATTGTTTTCATTCAACTTCTGTAAATTTCTGGCTTCTGAGCTAATCATCCTATACATTTTCTCTATATTTATCCTTACGCCCCTTAGAGCTTCCTGCCTCGAGTTTTACCCATATTTCAAAGACCCTATTAGGACTTTACCCTATGACCATGGACACAAACATCGTGGGACAGTAAAGAAGCGAGTATGGCTAAAAAACAAAATATCTGGCCATAGAAGTAAGTGAAACAAATTACTGGAGCTGAACGTGTTGTCCGAAGTTCTGTCCCTGTTCCTTGTCTATATTTGGCTGCTCTTGGATGGTTTCTCTCAGCAAAGAACAACGTTGTCAATTAACTTTGCACTGCCTTTAATAAAGACATACTTTTGTATTATAATTTTGTTTATTATTATTATTTTAGATGAGACTGAGAATGGCTCCACGGAAGAACATATTCAATTAGTGATCATTGTACAGTAATGTAATGTAATGTAAAGTTGTAACCTCCATCATGGGTGATATAGTCAACACTATTGTGTTGAGGCTAGCACGCAGACTCAGTTAAGTGTGTTAAACAGGTGTGTAATATTATGCACATATACAAAAGGCAAACATCAGGTATAAAACTATCGAATACGTCAACCAACACTGGTAAGCAAAAATATATACTGTAAAAAATGTGTTCAGTATATGCTGACGTGTGTATGTGTGTGTGTTTTATAGTACTAGAGACTGGCTTACGTCCGTGCTTGTATCAGTCCGAGAGAGAGAGAGAGAGTAGAGAGTAAAGTAGAGTAGAGTAGAGTAGAGAGTAAAGTAGAGTAGAGTAGAGTAGAGTAGAGGAGAACATAAGCAGCAGCACAGAAGGAGCCAACAAGCAAGGTAGGAAAATTCGTGTGGAAAGGGTCGGCAGAAAGGATTATAATGTCCCTTTCCCACTGATGCGAATTTGAACGATTTTCATCGCAGATACCAACGAATGGGCACATTCGGAACATGTCGCAACTAAATTTTGAAACCTCGGAGGATGATCGTTTGACTTGCATGGGGCCTCAAAAGTTTTCGGATTGTTCAAAATTTGGCACGAGGAGTGACGAGCTGTGCGAACTCTCGCAAGCATCGGCAAATATTCTCCGACGCAACGGCGACGCCCTCAGAGCTCCTCTTTGACATCGGCGAGGGTGTCGCACAAAAAAAAAGCGTTGCAAATTACCGAAACTTTGCATGATGGCTCGCCGAAAATCGTCGATGCACAATAATCATCGGAGATTGCCTTGGCGATTACTCGCACATGTAATGCGACGTGGGACTGAATACTCGTCGAGAGTATACCCGCCACGGGTATACACCACACGAGGCGTGCAAAGGGCTGTGCGACGTAGACGAATGCTCGGAAAACATCTCGCCGAGGCTAAAGAACACCTTCGGTGAGGTGGGTAAAAAAAATGATTATAGTGAACCTGTAAACCCTTTTTGCTTTGCACCTCTCTTAAGCCGTAATTCGTAAACATACGGCAAGGACATTGCCAATCTCCGAATTAAGGGGAGACGGGTCGTTTTTCTGGTCCTCTTTCTTCTCCAAGGTTAACCACATTAGTTTTCAGATTTTATGACGTTCGGCCCATTAGTTTGGCGATTTTAAGATATTTCACCCCATTTCGTTGTCAATATTAAGACTGTTCGTGTCATTTAGGCGTCGAGTTTTGCCTGGCTAGCGATAGCAAGCCTGTACTTTATGAGGAACCAGCCTTCGGCCAGGACATTTTTATATCGAAAAATGTAAAAATTTGTCTTGAAGGAGGGTGTTCGGGGGTGCTTTATATGCTTAATGGAGATCTAGGGATGAAACTAAATAAACTGTAAACAAATATATAAATGAGCAAATATTACGCCCATCCCCCCTTAATATAAGTATAAGAAATGAAGTGTAGGTTTATGAAAGGAAATTTAATATGACCCAGTTTTCATATGCTAACCATTCAATTTTACACATTTCCTTAACTAACCCTTGTATATATTTGCATTATTAATTTAACCCCTTGTGTACAGTTTGCCAAATATGTCGTCGCCGCTGTCATTACGCTTTGCTCGCTGTGTGATGTATTAATGTCTGTCAGAATAAAGTGTGTAAAGATAGACAAATGTTTGTATATCTCACTCGAAACTATGAATTAAACTTTATATAGTGCTGATACCAATTATTGATCGAAATATAGTGAGTGCCGCGATATCACTTATTTGGGCAACTGTACCGGCGACATATAATTTATAAATATTTCAGCTACCTGTTGACGATTATATGAAGCATATAAAGGCTATATGGTAGCTAAAATTATTAATAGATATAGTTTGTAGCCTTCTTATGGGTAGACGGGCTTCCAAAGCTGAATAAAATCGTAGAATAATTGTCAGCATACAATGAAAAGGACGTCACAGTTATTGAATGGGTTATCTTAGTTAATCCTTACAGTACCGGCGACGTACTGTTGTTTTTATTTCAGCTGCATTTAGAGGATTTTGTGCAGCTTAGGATGGATATATGGTAGCTAAAATCTAGCTATTAATCCAGATAGTCTGTGATCTTTTACGGGTAGCCATCCTTCCTAAGCTGGATATAACCGTCTAATAGTTGTCAGAATAAAATGAAAAGGACGTCACCGGTACAGGTCAGTATTAGGTTGAGAAGAATGATAGATATGATAGAGGTGTTGAAGTGGGTTAGTGGGATTAATAAAGGGGACATGAAAAATGTACTGAAGTTCAGTGATAGCGAAAACACTCGAACAAATGGTTTCAAATTAGATAAATTTCGTTTCAGAAAAGATATAGGCAAATATTGGTTTGGTAACAGAGTTCTAGCCATGTGGAATAGGTTACCAAGTGATATGGTAGGATTGAGAACGATAGGGAGCTTTAAAATAAAATTAGATAGGCATATGGACGAGATGGGCTGGGTATGATGGGGGATCTGCTTAGTGTGGGCCAATCGGCACTCTGCAGACCCCCGTAATCTTGTGTTGATATCTGACCGTTTAGGTGAGGTCAGTCCTCAAGGTATTAGTGAATTGGGTCATAATTAGGCCTTGTAATAGGGGTTCGGTGTGACAGCGATCTTCCTTGTGTGGGCTGTGACGCCTACCAGCGTTGGCAGAATCGCCTCCCGGTAGCCACTAGCGCTCGCCAGGGCAGTGAAATGGGCTACAGTTATCAGAGAATGTTGTTCTTTCTTTCATAGTGTTCGTGTTGTTACAGACAGTCCCGTGGTGGTCTTTATTTTTGTCTGTGACAACGGGAAGCATTTTATATCATGAGTAGAACATAAGATGCATTGTAGTGAAGTTGAGAGAGAAAGAGCGAGCGAGCAGCATGGGGGCAGTGAGTGTTGATTTCCTCCTCCCTCCTCCCACCCGGAGGAGTTTCTCGCCCGCGTGGCTTTCTCTCGGTTTTGATTGGCTGGTGGTTCCTGGCCCCTTCTGGAGGCCTGCTGCCTTGTGACGTATTGGCCTGTGATTGGCCGACCACCATGCCTTTGTGTGATCCTGAGGGTCCCGAGTAGCTACCTTCACTAGAGCTTGCTTGACCAGCATAACCTTCACATCTCCCTTGCCATCTGTCCCCAACTTCCACCTATAGAACACTTTCTCTCTCTCTCGACTTCTTACCTCTTATTCTTCTAATCTATTTAATATCATAATTCCCCTTTGGTTCTGCACGATTTCATATATCGGCCATCGTATTATATGCTGAAGCTCTCAGATATTCCATGTTTAGTTAGACATTTTGGAGGGGTTAATATTTTGTCTGTAGAGGTTCGACACACTTGCGGTGTCTCCCTACCTATTTCTTGGTTGTCTGCTGGGCTATTTAATGCTAGACTGGGGTGAGGCTACTGGTGTTGTGATTTCCTATGTGTACCAGGTTTTGTTGAACTTGTACAATCGCAACGGATACGTGGGAAACCTAGGTTGTCTTTCTGACTGTGTACCTTGTGAGTTTAGCACTGTGTTGCGAGTGAGGGCTTTTGCCTCTGCCACCCAACACTGTGCTAACTCGTTTTGCTTTGACTTGTAGAGGGTCGCCAGGAGAGAACCAGATACTAGCGATCTGGATCTCTCAAGAGAGCACCCCGTCATTTAACGTAATTTGGCCGTATAGTCTTAAGGACCTCGCTAGGCTACGAGCCGCTTGCTCAGCCATAGTTTCCTTATCCTACGAAATCCCAGCTAGACTTTATTCGCCTAGCAGACACCCGATTAGGATTATAAACTCTTATGTTATGTATGCAGCATTTTTATTCACGTTGATAGCAAGCCTTGGTTGTTGTTGAGTTGCACAACCTGAGCAGGCTTTTGCGTTGCCCGAGGAAGTACTTCTTTTGTTGTTGGAGATAATACTATTGCGCATTTATTATTATTCCTGAGCCAGTTAACACTGTATGTCCCTACACTTGTCATATCTTGTTCCTGCTTTATATAACAGTTCAAAATCCGATTCGATCATCTTAGCAGCATCAGACTTTCTTCAGAAGATTCCTGTTCGATGCTTTAGGACTTTCATTCACTTTCTTTAATATAGGAGTGACAGTTTATTATTGTTTAGAGTAACTTTAATTATACCTTCTTCTTGTTTGCATTAAATCATTCCAGTGATTTAATTAAGCTCTCTATCTTTTTCCTTGTATACATTATTAACGTAATTGTATGTTGTTGTGATCAGGCTGTATCAGAGATCATCAGCCTGTAGTAGTAGTGCATTTATACCGAGTTAGAGGATACGCCGCTATCGCAGATTTACCTCTGGAGGGTATAGGTGTTTTTGTTCACCGGTATTATAAGTTCGAGGGTTGGATCTAGTGTTACCGTTGTGGCTGTGTTCCTTCCTAGTCCAATGATTAAGAGCCCTTGTTTTATACGAGTCCCGGTCGTAACAAATGGCGACCTTGCTTAGGATTTTGTGAACTTAGAGAAATATTGCAGGAGTGTTATGGGCATTTGTTTTTTGTTTGAAGGAATATAGTGGACACAGATTTTTTGTTGGCAAGTAGTATAACACTTAAGAGTCTTCGAGCATTTAATATTTTTGAGTGAATAGTGCTACATGAGAGTTTTAGGTACTTTTTTTTTTTTATAAACGTTGAGAATTTTCGGTGGACACTATGTCGAACGACGGATCTATGTACGGTGAGGACACAGTACGGGAAGCAGGCCCTGAGGTGCAGAAGCGGGGTTTGTTAGATGATATTGGAGTAATAACTAGTGAGGAGGATGCAAGGAAGTTTCTGGAGATACCTATTACTGTTGACCGGGTGTTGGGGATTGATCGGTATGGTCTCCAGTGTTTGGCCACGGTCATGGGTCATGTGGGCACTAGCAGCATGACGAGAGGTGACCTGATGGCCTGGGTGCTCGGCGGGGTGCGTGGGGATTCGGGTGGAGCGGGAGCTGGGGCACCTTCGGCCCTGCCCCCATTCCACTCGACTCCTACCATGGCGCCCCTTCGGGCTCCGGAGCCGGGTACGTTCCCGCAGGCCGATAATCACTGGCAGCGTGGTTTGCACTTGGGTGGGTCTGCAATTGTTGCATCTCCTCCTCCTCAAGGTTTGACTCCAGATATGCTCTTCCAGCTTGAGATGGCTAAACAGCAGCGGGAATCTGAGCAGCAGCAGCGGCAGTTTGAGATGGCTAAGATTCAGGCTGAGGAGAGAAAGGCCAGACATTAGGCTGAGCTGGAGCAACGGCAGTGAGAGGCTGAGCTCAGAATTCAGCAGCAGCAGCGGGAGGCTGAGCTTAGGGTTGAGGCTGAGGAGAGAAAGGCCATACGTGAAGCTGAGCTTCAGTTTGAGGGTACGAAGTACTGTGCAGACATAGATCTTGAGAAGTCGCGGGTGGAGTCGACAGGGCAGCGTCTCGGTTCTGGGAATCGAGGTCTTGAGCAGTCTTTATCGCACCTTATTAAGTTAGTCCCTGCATTTGACGAGTCGGGTGTCACCGAATTTTTTATGCGTTTTGAGAAGAAGTGCCGGGAGCACCAATGGCCCGAGGTTAAGTGGGCAGCCCTTGTTTCCTCTAGGTTGGTTGGCAAAGGACTCAAGGCATATGATGCGTTGCCCTTGGAGTCTTGCGTCGATTATGAGGTATTGAAGGAAGCTGTTCTGCGGGCGTACGAGTTACAACCAGAGACGTACAGATTGAAGTTCCCGGGTGTAACGAAGGGTCGTGAGTGCACCTTTCTTGAGCATGCCCGGGATCTGTCCGATGCATTTAGAAACTGGCTGCGTTCTGAGAAGGCATCGACGTTTGAGGAGTTGAAACAGCTAATGCTTCTAGAACAATTTTTCAAGTGTACGGGCGGCGATCTGACGTTGAATCTTAAAGAAAAAAAAACGAAAACTCTACAGGAGGCAGCTGAGATGGCTGACCATAGGCTATCGCTGATTCGTGGGTGCGGGTCTGCACAACGGAACGATGCAGGTAACAAGGGGCGCAACACTCCACCCCCCCGAGTCAGTGATACACCATATAGCAATAACAACAAGAGCAATGATATTAAGTCTGACCATAAACCTAATACCGTCCTGTTTAAGAAGGGTCAGGGCCCTTCCCCACCTCAAGGGAAGCCCAAGGGGGAGTTAGAGTGTTTTCATTGTCATGAGAAGGGGCATTTTGCAAGAGCCTGTCCAAGCAAGCTACCTAATGCAGTTGTGTCATTGGCTCGCAACATTGGGGTGTCCCCGAAGTCGTCTGAGTTTGCCCGGGGTATACCGTCAGAGGCTCGGACACAGGCAGTGGAGAAGAATCCGGAAGGCTCGAACCCTGTCCGCGATGTCTTTTGCGACCATCGAGGGCGTGGCTGCGTGAGGTGGGCTGGTAAGAAGCATGGAGTTGAGCTGTTGCGAGACACGGGTGCTTCTCAGACTTTGATGAAGAACTTTACTGGTAGAACAATAAAAGCGGCACGGGTGGTTGTGGTGCAAGGTATCAATGCTACCAGGTCATACCCGTTGGTCAGGATGGAACTGGAGGTAGATGGTGTGACACGAGAGTTGGATGTGGGAATTGTGGGGAACTTGCCTGTTGGGGGCGTCGACCTCCTTCTCGGCAACGACTTTGCGGTGCCTACTTCTGAGGTTTCACCCTTAGTCGTTGCCGAGAAGCTGGCCGACGTGAGTAGGGAGGAACAGGAGTGGGTAGAGAAGTGTCAAGTACAACCTATGGCGTGCATTGTTACTAGATCTCTTGCATCCAAAGTGTCACAGCCTATTCCTCAGTCTCTAGACCAGCGGAGGAACGGTCGGAAGGAGCAAGCTAAAGTTGGGAGTTTTGTGAGTTTTGCTCCAGCGTCTCTCCTTAGCGGCTTAGTACTTGACCCAGAGGTGAGCTCCGGAGTGGCCCCAGAACCTGTCACCCCTAGTGACATGGTTGGCCGTGATGGCACTCCGCGACTTAGTAGTTCTCAGTTGGAGGAGAGTTGTGGGAACGGGGCTATCAAACACGAGGACGGGGAAACATGTCATGTGAACCTGTTGGAGGAGTTTGTGAGGCAACCACCTGAGCAGCCTACTGTCCCTGCGTTGGTCTGCAGCGGCCAAGGTGGAGAAGGAGAGGGGGGCAGTAGGGCACCGGTGGAGGAGAGTTGGGACTGTCATGCCTCGGCGGAGCAGTGGGCGGGGGACACGAGTCTGGTGGCTGTGGAAGCGCTAGAGCACCTGCCTGAGCAGCAGTGTGCAGCGCTCCAGCACCAGCTCGGTTCATACCCCACTGGTCGTGCCGAGCACCCGAGCCTCACAACTCAGGCGGTGCAATATGTTCCGCGGGCAGGTCACTTGAATGTTGGTAGACCGTTAGCCTCGTTGTTTCGGTGGTTCAAGGTGGGCGACGAGGCTTTGGCATGGTTGCAAGGTCAGGGTCGACCCATGGCTGCCAAGGGTGGTGGTCAGAATGAGGGTGGTGGTCAGAAGGAGGACATTGAGCAGATTGGTGAGGTTGGCTGTAGAGTGGCTGTGCCCGGTCGTCGCATAGCCTCCCAATGCTGCTCTAGTCGAATGCAACAGCCCTACTATAGACCGACTGTATCTGGCCATGTCGCTAAAAGCGGTGATGCTGCGCAGGCAAATGTAGTCGCAAGGAATGCGGGGGTGCGCATGTACGGTATCGGCGGGGAAGCCTTAGCAATAATGAACTATGGGAGTGCACAGGTGGTACTGATTGTCCCTCTCTTGACCTGGCTGTTCTAGGGACGAAGGTGGAGAAGGAGGGAGACTACAGGTTAGAAGCTGCGGTCTCGGCTGGGTTGTGGGAGGGCACTAGGCATGTTGTTCTGCGAGATATGTTGTTTACTAGGCTGTGGCAGTGCATCCACATGTTTGTTGCTTCTCCAGGCCTTATGTACGGGGTAGAAACCGACATGGAGGCTGGAGACAGTGCAAGGTTTAAGTTAATTCCCTACCGTATAAATCCTGCTCAACAGCCTGTCGTGAAAACAGAGCTAGACGACACGTGGAAAAAGGGTCTGAGGGATAAAGGATATTGTGAGTGGTTGTTGCCAGTGAGTTTGCAACCGGAGTTGAGTGGCAAGATCCATGTGTATGGTGATTGCAAGAGTGTGGAAGCATTATCCCTGACAGACACCTATCCATTACTCAAGGGTCTGAGGGATAAGGGATATCGTGAGTGGCCGTTGCCAGTGAGTTTGCAACCGGAGTTGAGTGGCAAGATCCGTGTGTATGGTGATTGCAAGAGTGTGGAAGCATTATCCCTGACAGACGCCTATCTATTACCTAGAGTTGACGATACCATAGACTGCTTCGGGGCTGCCTCGCTCGTCACGAAGGTAGAACTAGTGAAAGGTTATTGGCAGGCCCCGTTGCCAGAAAGAGCGAAGAGAAGTGCCAGTCTTGTGATGAACTGGGCAGTTTATCAGTGCAGGGTGTTGTTTTGTTGCCGGGACACAAGTTGGATGTGTGGCATGCTAAGGGCACTGATAATGTTTTGGCTGATTGTTTGTCACGGGAGGGTTTGTTTGCAGGAGAACCCTCGCCGTTCAGTCAGTGTGTGTTGAGAGTGGAGAAAAATCAGGCTTGCCCCTGTAGTGCAGCCGTCAAAAACAACATTAAAATTAAATAAAAAAAAGCACATAAAAACTCTTTCTTTTTGATAGTTAATTGTAAGTTGCCAATGTTATAGCTAAAGTCCTAAGTTGAACCTGTCTTTCACTTAGGAGGCTGGGCTCTGTGAAGCTCGCTCAGGGAGCATAACAGGCTAGAATTATACTATTATGTTTGGGAGGGGTTATACAATTTTATTTATGCTAAAATGTTGTGTTTTTGTTTATGATTGAGCTTTACATTTCATTTTTTTTTTCTGGCGGGGTGGCTGGTTGTGGCGGGTCTTGTCGGCATTCTGCCTTGTCAGATATGGTGCTCGCCTAATGTTGAGCATCCCATATCTTGGGCGGGGTGTGACGCCTACCAGCGTTGGCAGAATCGCCTCCCGGTAGCCACTAGCGCTCGCCAGAGCAGTGAAATGCGTTACAGTTATCAGAGAATGTTGTTCTTTCTTTCATAGTGTTCGTGTTGTTACAGACAGTCCCGTGGTGGTCTTTATTTTCGTCTGTGACAACGGGAAGCATTTTATATCATGAGTAGAACATAAGATGCATTGTAGTGAAGTTGAGAGAGAAAGAGCGAGCGAGCAGCATGGGGGCAGTGAGTGTTGATTTCCTCCTCCCTCCTCCCTCCCGTAGGAGTTTCTCGCCCGCGTGGCTTTCTCTCGGTTTTGATTGGCTGGTGGTTCCTGGCGCCTTCTGGAGGCCTGCTGCCTTGTGACGTATCGGCCTGTGATTGGCCGACCACCATGCCTTTGTGTGATCCTGAGGGTCCCGAGTAGCTACCTTCACTAGAGCTTGCTTGACCAGCATAACCTTCACATCTCCCTTGCCATCTGTCCCCAACTTCCACCTATAGAACACTTTCTCTCTCTCTCGACTTCTTACCTCTTATTCTTCTAATCTATTTAATATCATAACTCCCCTTTGGTTCTGCACGATTTCATATATCGGCCATCGTATTATATGCTGAAGCTCTCAGATATTCCACGTTTAGTTAGACATTTTGGAGGGGTTAACATTGTGTCTGTAGAGGTTCGACACCATCGCGGTGTCTCCCTACCTATTTCTTGGTTGTCTGCTGGGCTATTTAATGCTAGACTGGGGTGAGGCTACTGGTGTTGTGATTTCCGATGTGTACCAGGTTTTGTTGAACTTGTACAATCGCAACGGATACGTGGGTAGCCTAGGTTGTCTTTCTGACTGTGTACCTTGTGAGTTTAGCACTGTGTTGCGAGTGAGGGCTTATGCCTCTGCCACCCAACACTGTGCTAACTCGTTTTGCTTTGACTTGTAGAGGGTCGCCAGGAAAGAACCAGATACTAGCGATCTGGATCTTTCAAGAGAGCACCCCGTCATTTAACGTAATTTGGCCGTACAGTCTTAACCCTTAAAAAGCGGCTCACCACATAAGTCGAGTTGAAAAAACTGGCAAAAAACGGGTGAAAAAAGGGTGGAAATCGAGTGAAAATGGGTGGGATAGTAATGATCCATACGTCCGACATCTGTGGCCTCCCGGCCCACACTAACTCCAGTTCCCCCACCGCGCGGGAGGATGACAGTGTAACCAATAGTTCGCTAAAAGTGAGCAAGGTAGCAAAATCAGCTAAACTTCCATCTTCGAGGTAACACTGTCAGTGCTCCACAAGTGCTACGTAGCTGTATGTGGTGTCATTGTGTAGCGATTTCCACCTAGTTTTTGGCGCAATACAGTTCCTTTCATACTGATGGTTGATATAGCAGTCAGAATGGCCTGAAAAGGCCCAAAACGGCCACAGAGGACCCGCTAGACTAGGGTTAAGGACCTCGCTAGGCTACGAGCCGCTTGCTCAGCCATAGTTTGCTTAGCCTACGACATCCCAGCTAGACTTTATTTGCCTAGCAGACACCCGATTAGGATTATAAACTCTTATGTTATGTATGCAGCATTTGTATTCACGTTGATAGCAAGCCTTGGTTGTTGGTGAGTTGCACAACCTGAGCAGGCTTTTGCGTTGCCCGAGGAAGTACTTCTTTTGTTGTTGGAGATAATACTATTGCGCATTTATTATTATTCCCGTGCCAGTTAACACCTAACGAGCGGCCTAGGCGGTAATTTATATGTACCGCCCAGCGGGGTGTTTTTACCCTAAATAGGGTTATTTACGTGATCATTTTCATGCCTAAATAATACCCAGAGCGTAAAACAAGTATCTATCCCTGAAAGGGTATAAATAGAGCTTTCCAATGACACCCAACCATCCTTGTACGACCGCTAGTTTTCTTGCAATGATCGCGCAACACGAGTGCAAAAACCATATAATTAGGTAGTTTCCCTACATAATTCCCTGTGTAGCGAGTGCGTGAGGGTGGGGGAGGGTGGGATTCATGTCAGTAGGTCCACTGCGGTGGTCTGGAGCAGTCATACGCTTGATACTCTCCTGCCACCACTTATCTCTCTCTCTCAGCAACATTACATGCTGAAAATGGCACACGACATAAGTTGTGAACCGCCACTTAGTCCAAATTTATTTCACACGACATAAGTTGCGCGCCGCTAATAAAGGGTTAACACAGTATGTCCCTACACTTGTCATATCTTGTTCCTGCTTTATATAACAGTTCAAAATCCGATTCGATCATCTTAGCAGCATCAGACTTTCTTCAAAAGATTCCTGTTCGATGCTTTAGGACTTTCATTCACTTTCTTTAATATAGGAGTGACAGTTTATTATTGTTTAGAATAATTTTAATTATACCTTCTTCTTGTTTGCATTAAATCATTCCAGTGATTTAATTAAGCTCTCTATCTTTTTCCTTGTATACATTATTAACGTAATTGTATGTTGTTGTGATCAGGCTGTAACAGAGAGCATCAGCCTGTAGTAGTAGTGCATTTATACCGAGTTAGAGGATACCCCGCTATCGCAGATTTAACTCTGGAGGGTATAGGTGTTTTTGTTCACCGGTATTATAAGTTCGAGGGTTGGATCTAGTGTTACCGTTGTGGCTGTGTGCCTTCCTAGTCCAATGATTAAGAGCCCTTGTTTTATACGAGTCCCGGTCGTAACAGGGCCGATCAGCTTTCTCCAGACTCCCATTTTCTTATGTTCTTATGTTCTTATGTTTGTGCCATGAAAAATAGTATATGCAAACAGTTTTTGGATAATCTCGCCGAGGTCACCGCCGAACCATCACTTAATTTGCCGAAGACGTCGCAGAACATACGCAGAAGATTCGTTCATCCCTCGCATAATTTCGCAATATTTTATTGAAAATGTGACAGTTCTCAGTTCTCACCAAGGTCATCGGCGAACCATCGCTCAACTTGCCGATGACGTCGCATAATGTCGCCGATTACGTCGCATGCGTCGGACACATCGTCGCCAAGTGTAACTTGTCAACGTTTTTTTATGGTCAAATTTGTATACGTCGCACAAATTTGTTGCGAAATGCCCAAAATACGTCGTCGGCGATGAAAATCATTTAAAATCGCACCAGTGGGAAAGGAGCATAATTGGGCCTTATAATTAGGGTTGGGTGTGAGAAGGATCTGCCTTGTGTGGACCAATTCGCTTTCTGCAGACTCCCATTTTGCTATTGTTCTTATATACTGTATGTAATTTTTATTTGTATGTATGTAATGTATGCGTGTATAGGCTATGTATGTATATGTGTATGTATATGTAGTTATATGTATATCTATATGTATTTCTTCATATTTACAAAAGTTAAATTAAAGTTTGAAAGTGATCTGCCTAGTGTGGGCCAAGCGGCTCTCTGCAGACTCCTGTTTTCTTATAATCATATATATAGTTGTGTTCATCGTGTATAACAGCACATATCGTTGTATCATTACTATTATATATTTTTATTAGTTCACTGTTTTGTGCATATCATATTATAGTTTCATATAGGCTATTCTGTATACGTTCATACTAAATATTATGCTTTGCATTGTACTGATTGTTTTTCTCAAGTTCATTGATTTGTATAAATGTTTTTATATGATTAGATTAGATTGTATTGTTAGGCATATTTCAATGTATATGCATATCTGTACAAGTATATATAATTTGTAAGACATTAATTTTGTATGTAAAAGAAGTATGTTCCTAAAAATATGGCAACAAGCAGTAGGATGGTAACTTTTTTTGTATTTTAATGTTTGATAGCAACTCACAGATGATTTAGGACGGGTATTTAAGCCTCACTCTTCCCCTGTTTTCTTGTATTACCCTGAAGATGTCTTGATAGAATAGACGAAAGCTTGGTGTTCCATGGTTTCAAGTTTTACTACATAATTTGATCACACGTATTTGTGATTTAACCTTCCATATATATATATATATATATATATATATATATATATATATATATATATATATATATCTATATATATATATATATACAATATACTGTATATACAATATATATATATATATATATATATATATATATATTGTCATTCCCAAATGAGTTTTGTAACCTATGTCATTTGTGAGTGAGTTACAAGTACGAAGCCTATAGGGCTAGGGGCCCCACGAGAGGCTAGTCTCTGTCTTTGTTTCCCACGAGCGAGCCCATGGTGGTGCCCTGTGTTATGTTACCGGCTGGCTAGCCGTATAATTCACTCTTTTGTTTAGCCTTTGGGCAATTGTTTTCGTCATCATAAGTTTGCACAATGATGCCTTATATTTACTTGATTACTTTTGTATAGTTAATGAGAGCCTAGGAGCTTAGAATAATTGTTGAGTCTAGCAATGTCTGGAGCTCTCCTCCCCTCCTGGGACTCTCGTGTTCACATGACCAGCACTCGAACTACAGACCCCTTACAGAGCACACATGCTGTGGAGTCTGCCCCAGGCTTGCTTCAATGTTTCCCTAGATACCGCATATATTTTCATTGTTCCTTATTGAATAGTAGCAGAGCAAGTCTGGGAGTCATTTAAACCATAAAATATTGTTCTATCTTTATTATTTTGCATACAGTAGTGTTCTGCATTTGTTAACTAGAAATACTGCATCTTCTTATCTGGCAATCTTAAGTATAAGCTTCATACCTTTTCTCTTCCATTTATTCTACTGCATTTCTTATTATTATTACATATATGTGTTCTTTATTATTGAAGTTGGTATCCACAGTGGTTTAGTGTTGGCTCTGAGAAGTCTGCCCCAACCTACTCGAATACCAACTATTATGTTTCATGGTTAAGGATAGTGCTTTAGACTTTCCCATGATTTTGTTCATATGAGTCTCAATTCCTAAGCGATTGGGCATTATGTGGTTTGTTCTGGGAGTCTAACAGCATTTTAGTTACCATTGTTTTGTGCAGTTTTATAATAACCTTAGAAGTACTCTTGAATACTAGCAACACTAGCAACCAAACTCGGGGACAATAGATATTTTTGTGTCTCCTTGTGCTACTGCTTCCATAGAGCAACGAGGAAGATAATACTGATAAGACCTAATACCGATCCCCCAGGGATCGGTATTAGGTCCCCTGTTGTTTCTTATATACATAAATGACCTAGATTTAGGTATAACTAGTAGGATCAGTAAATTCGCAGACGATACTAAAATGGGGAGATCAATTAATTCAGATAGCAATATAGAGTGCCTCCAAAGGGATCTAGATACCTTACATGAATGGTCAGTAAATTGGCAGATGAAGTTTAACATTGACAAATGCAAGGTATTAAAGATAGGGAAGATGCAAACAAATGTTAAATATAAACTAGCTAATTTAGAATTAGAAAATTCAGACTGCGAGAAAGATGTAGGTGTATAATTTTGTTAGCAATGATTTGAAGCCTAGAAAACGGTGTATATGCGTTCGTAATAAGGCAAACAGGATTCTCGGGTTCATCTCTAGGAGTGTGAGTAACAGAACTGCTGATGTTATCTTAAAACTTTACTTGTCATTAGTGAGACCCCATATGGATTATGCTGTCCAATTTTGGTGTCCTTATTACAGAATGGACATAGATTCATTGGAGAGAGTACAGCGTAGAATGACAAAAATGATCCATAATATTAGAAATCTTCCGTATGAAGAAAGGTTGAAGAAATTAGGTTTACATTCGTTAGAGAGACGCAGAGTTAGAGGGGATATGATAGAGGTGTTCAAGTGGGTTAGTGGGATTAACAAAGGGGACATGACAAATGTACTAAAGCTCAGTGATAGCGAAAGAACTCGTACCAATGGTTTCAAATTAGATAAATTTTGTTTCCGAAAAGATATAGGCAAATATTGGTTTGGTAACAGAGTTGTAGATGGATGGAATGGACTACCAAGTGCTATAGTGGGATCAAAAACGGTAGGGAGCTTTAAGATAAAATTGGATAAGCATATGGACGAGAAGGGTTGGGTGTGAAGGGGGATCAGCCGGGTTGGGCCAATCAGCGGTCTGCAGACCCCCGTAATCCTGCGTTAATCTCTAACCGTTTTGGTAAGATGATCCTCAGGGTATTAGAGTGTTGAGCCTATAATTGGGCTTTGTAATTGGGGTTGTGTGGGACAGGGATCTGCCTTGCTTAGGCCAATCGGTTTTCTGCAGACTCCCATTTTCTTATGTTCTTATGTTCTTATAACCCTTTTCCTAGAGAACCTGCGTGTCTTGGTGTTTGAGTCCGATATTAAGAGCGTGTCTGTTGCAGGGTAGTGCAATGTGGTGGGCAGTGTTGGGTGCAGGTCTACAGCATTGGTGTCTTTTGCTACGGCGTATACTTTTTGACCGTGCTGTGGGCTAGGCTATTAGAGCATCTGTTTTTCCCCGGCTCCCCCTCCTAACAGTGGCGACCTCGCCTAGGATAGTGTGATAGTATAGAGTTTTTGTGGTGTGAAGCAATTATATTTAGATTGTTCAGTATTTTGTCTTGCAGTTGAAAGTCTACGGACCTAGTACTCTTATTTCATTAACCCGTGTCCACAACTATTGCTAAGATGTCGCATGTTGATTACATTCCTGTTCATATTATGGGGAAGGAGGACGTTTGGCAGTTTACTAGAACCCAACCTGGTCAAGAGGTTGCTAGCAGGAGTAGTGATGAATTAAGACGTATGTTGGAGGTGTATGGTTGGAGGTGCAGTGGTATGGCTAAGGCAGAGTTAGTTCAAGAGGTGTGTAAGTTAGTTGCACAGACTAATGGTCTTCATGAAGCTAGTACTCGTGTTGTGGATGATGGCACCATCCAGCATGTGCCACAGTGTCCTATCAGTCAGGCTAGCTACCATTCTACTGGGGACCGGAGTGGAGCAACAACTCCAGAGCAAGGTGATACTGTATGTAGGCAGTCTCCTACTATTATCACAGCACCTGCCACCACGCCTCCACCTTCAGCATTTAACCCTATCAGTACGGCCCCTTCATTTTCACAGGGCTATGTTCAGGCCCCTATGGCCAGTACATTTGTTTCAAGTTATGCTAGCACTCCTCAGTATCCTCTTTCTTCCCCCCATGTGTCGTTGGCAACACCCCAGCATTTCAATGCCACTCCTACGGTGGCTGCGCAGCACAATGTTCCCCTTATGCTCAGTTTCCTCCTATAACCCCGATAGGGTCGAGAAGGAGTCCAGAGGTAGAGCTGCAGCTAAAGAGATTGGAGATGGAAGAGAAACAGAGAGACAGAGATAGAGAGATGCAAGAGAAAATTGAGTTGAGGAAGATCGAGATGGAGGAGAAGAGAATACAGGTAGATTTGGAGAAGGCGAAGTTGGAAACTAGTGGGCAAAGACGACAAGGGAATAGTGCTGGTCATATATCTAAGGAGGAGGCAGAAGAGGTGCTGTGGTCTCGACGGCTGAAACTCGTGCCGGCCTTTGATGAACACAAGGTCACGGAGTGGTTCTTGCATTTTGAGAAGAAGGCCCACGAGTATCAGTGGCCGAGGTAACGCTGGGCGGTGTTGGTGTCTAATGTTTTAAAAGGCAAGGTTCTTGATGCATACGATCACCTAGAAGTGCAGGAGCTAGAGTATGATGTACTTAAAGAGGCTGTGTTGAAAGCCTACGAGCTGCGTCCCGAGGCTTAGAGGTTGGCCTTCAGGGGGGCTCTGAAGCGGCAGGGGGATCTCGCACGTGGAATGTGCCAGGTACCTGCGCGATACTCTAGCTAAGTGGCTGCATTCAGAGTTGGCTGGTACTTTTGAGGCGGCCTGTGAGGTTTGGCTGATGGAGCAGTTTACCAGCATAGTTGAAAAGGACATTGGGGCAAAATTAAAAGAAAAGCGGTTTAAATCAATAAGGGAAGCAGCAGCTTGGGCTGATGACTTTGCACTAGCCCAGCGTGGCACGTGCATGGGGAGCGTTGGTGACGGGAGAGACCAACCTGTGCACCAAGCAGCCACAGTATCAGCTCGCCCATCATCACCCAAAGGTACCACAAATAAGACACAACATTATACCAAGGCTGACAACCAGCAAGCTTCTACGGAAGTGAGATGTTATTATTGCAAGCAAGTGGGTCATATTAAACCTCAGTGTGCTAAATGGAAGGCTACCCAGGAACCCAAGGCTGTCCAGTTGGTGGCAACACTAGGGGAGGTGCCTGTGAAAGGCAAGCCAGGTACTGGTGAGTTTGGGGGGCAGTGTTGGCCAGTGTGAAACAGGGTAGTAAGCACTTTGCCGCCCCAGATGGTATCACCACCTGAGCATAACCAGACTTCCCCTGATTGGTCTCGGCCATTCATACATGATGGATTAGTACGGGTTGGGGAGCAGATTTACCCTGTCAAGGTGTTTAGGGATACTGGTGCGCAACAATCCCTGCAACCTGACAGGGGGACCTATTAGCATGGGAGAGTTTGTAATGTGCAGGGGAATCAACAGTGAACAATTCTGTGATTTAGTCCCAGTGACCTTAGAGTGCCCACTTTTGACCGCCGAGGGTAAGGTGGCCATGGTGGACACTTTGCCAGTTGAAGGGGTGGACTTTGCAGGGGATGTAGTTTTCCCGCCTCCTACAGTCGTCGCTGAGGCTGCTTTTGTGCCCCCTGGTGATGGTTGTTTGGAAGAAGATAACATGGACTCTATCTACCCTGTTGGTGCAGTGACCCAATCAGTGGCACATTTGGCACAACAGGTGGATGATTTAGTGGATGTGGGGGCGGACAGCCATGAGCACGGGCCATCCCCTTATGCACTAGTAGATGGCACTGGTCCAGAGGTAACTGTGGGCTTGGCTGACCCCAGTGTGGCTACCGAGATTAGTAGAGGTTACCTAGTGCCGGACGAGGAGTCTGACATAGTGAAACCGACTCAACCTTTCGATATTTTTGAGAGGTCAGAAGTAACTGCCTTAATGGAGTTACCTAGAAACAAACTGAGCAAGTTGCAGCAAGAGGACCCGAGTCTGGGCCTCCTGTTTAAGAAGGTTGGCACGACTGGTGGGAAGAACGGTCAAGCAGAGAAATTTGTTGTAAAAGGGGCATTGTTGAATCGGCAGTGGACGCCGGATACGAACTCAGGTTTGGGGGAGGAGCAGTTAGTGGTGCCTGCCCAGTTCAGGGAGGAGCTGGTTAGGCTAACGCAGGTGGCACCACTGGCGGATCATTTAGGGGTATGTGAGGCTACTGATAGGCTACATTCTTATTTTTGGTGGCCTAATATGTTTGCATCGGTGGCTTCTTTTTTTATGTGTCATATTGGTAAGGTAGTTGGAGAACCCAACCCAGAAATACCCATGGCACCTTTGATCCCTACACCTCCAGTTGAACCGCCATTGACTTGTGTCATAGTTGACATGGTTGGTCTCTTATTACCCACCAATTCGGGAGATAAATACTTGCATACTTTAATTAGTACTACCACTAGATACCCAGAGGCTATCCCGGTTAGTAGCATGAACACGAAGATAAGAGGCCATTGTAACAAACAGGCTAAATCTAGGGTGTTCAAGGTGAGCTTTGGCAATGTTGTCAGTTCAGGGTCGACCCATGGCTGCTAAGTATTATGGTCAGTATCAGGACATTAAGCAGAATGGTGAGGTTGACTATGCAATAGATACGCCCGACCGTCGCATAGCCTCCCAATGTTGCCCTATTGAAATGCAACAGCCTTACCATAGACTGACTGCATCTGGCCGTGGCACTGATGGAGGTGATGCTGCGCAGGCAGGTGTAGCCGCAAGGAGTGCGGGGGTACGCACGTATGGTATCGGCGGGGAAGCCTTAGCACTTATGAACTGTGGGAGTGACGGCGCAGGTGGTACAGATTGTCCCTCTCATGACCTGCCTGCAATAGGGACGGAGGTGGAGAAGGAGGGAAACTATAGTTTAGAAGCTGCAGTCCCGGCTGGGTTGTGGGAGGGCAATGAGCATGTTCTTCTTCGAGATAAGCTGCAACCTCTTGTTCCTAAGTGCGAAGAGGAGTTGTTTACTAGGCTGTGGCAGTACTTCCGCATGTTGGGTGATTCACCAGGGCCAGGCCTGATGTCCGGGGTGGCACCCGACATAGAGGCTGGAGGCAGTGCAAAGCTCAAGTTGGCTCCCTACCGTATAAATCCTGCTCGACAGCCTGTCTTAAAAGCAGAGCTGGACTACATGTTGGAGAAGGGTCTGAGGGATAAGGGATATCGTGAGTGGTCTTTGCCAGTGACTTTGCAACCTGAGCAAAGTGGCAAGATCCGTTTTTGTGTTGATTGCAGTAGTGTTAGTGCATTATCCCAGAGAGACACCTATCCATTACCCAGAGTTGACGACCCCATAGACCGCATCGGGGCTCCCAGTTTACACTAAGGTAAAATTTGTGACAGGTTATTGGCAGGTCCCGTTGCCGGAGAGAGCGAAGAGAAGTGCCAGTCTTGTGATGGACTGGGCAGTTTATCAGTGTCAGGTGATGTTTTACTGCCGGAACACAGTTTATAGGTTTGACTCCTGTAAGGAGATAAAGAAAACCTAATATTTAGTAGTGGCCCCGTAATCATTGACGAACATGCCTATTACATAAGGCATCCTCTTCAAACACTAATCCGCCGTAGTTTGAATCTACCGCGCAGAGCATTTAAAAACTGAGGAGCCTTCATCATGAGCGCACGCGACCTCACTCATGGCTTCAGTCATTATGAATTGGGTTCTCACTACGAAAAAACTTCGTAAAAAATAAAAACAAAAAGAAAATAAGAATAACTATCCAATAAGCTTTCCATCATATCGTGGATGTACTTGTGTGGATTTCTGACCAGACGCTGAATCAGGCGTCATACCTCCTTCACTGACATATCAAGTAAACCAAAATCCTTAATACATCAACGAATGGGAAGGGGACGGTCGGGAGGGCCCCAGTCGTCAATGATTACGGGGCCACTACTAAATATTAGGTTTTCTTTATCTCCTTACAGGAGTCAAACCTATAATTTATTAGTGGCCCCTCCATCATTGACGAACATGCCTGATATCTAAGACTGGAGGGGGACATTCGTAATCATATCATAACTCTAGAAAAGCAGATAATAAAAACAACCACATAGTATTCTTACTTTTGAAAAATGTATTTAATACGGCGTAGGCCGGAAATATACAAGAAAAAGGGGGTTCAGGCAGGTGCGTGCTTCAAAGAAGCCTGCCTGACAAAAATAGGTAACCCTGAAGATTCTGAACACAGATCTGTAGTTACAAAAGGCACCCCACTCAACGAGTGGTGACAAAAATAATAAGTTATAAGTTTATATGTGCACATCATAAACCCCAAAATACATGTGGAGATCAATTGCTAATGAACTCCATTGAACTAATGTTACATTGCTTTCGCAGCTAAAACTACTATAACAACACCGTTGTTTTGTACTAAACTTTGTACTAGCACAAATTCTCGCAGAGAAATTTTCATATCACATTTCAACCTTAAATTGTATCACAGCTCTCATACTCCGGCGGGGTCTAGGGTGTCCTATGTCAACTGACTGCACCCCCCCCCCTTCCTTGAAAATAAACATAAGTGACTGCAGGGCCACCTAGACCCTCTGCCTTAAAGCTATACATGGTAAGGAAGGTTTGTCAAGAGCAACTGACAAGTATCTAGAGAGAAACGTATGATTAGACGCCCACAACTGTGTGGACGCAATATCTTCAACTGAAAAGTTTTTCAGGAAACGTAAAGAGGCCGCCCACTTGCGTAAATCGTGGGCCCTACCCACAACGCCGGGATTACTCTCTTTAATGACTTTTACCAGAAGAGAGGCTAATCGCCGTTTAAGTAAGCGTTTACCCGTACTCGCTACCCATAAAGCACCTTGGGGGTTATGAGGAGCTATTCTTAAATATTTGGTTAGAGCTTGCACTGGACATAAATTATGATGCACCTTTCCCCTTTTTAACGCCGGCACCGTGAATTCAGAAAACACGTGTGCACTATGCTCATTCTTGGCTACAAACGCCGGGGAGGGTGCAATGGAAATTGAATCATTAAGTCTACCAAACCTAAGACAATTAGGTGTGTTGCTCATCGCCGCCAGCTCAGACACTCTGTTTCCGGTGGCCAAAGCCAAAAGGAAAATTGCCTTCTTTAAGATTAAAGCAAAGTCTGCAGTATTTTGATACAGACGAGAATGAAGTAAAGACAAAGCTTTGTCCAGAGACCAAGTAGGCGTGAGCTGACGGGGAGGTGGGCGGAGTTTAAAACACGCTCTCATAAATCCTGTTTCCTCCGCCACCGGTATGGATAGACCTGTAAGGTCGAAAAAGGGCACTCTAATCGCAGTTAAGTGATTCTTCAAAGTAACCACAGATAAACGTTTCTGCTCAAACAGATAGTTCAAGTAATTAAAAACCAATGCCACTGAGGGTACAGTTTGTTCCGTTCTAACAATCCAAGAAGTAAAAGCTTTCCAATGAGATTGATATTGTCGCTTAGTAGACTGAGTATATTGATTGAGCAATTTATTGGTCACATCCCTACCGTATGGTGCTAGCCACTTGGCCTCCTGAATGTCCATAATGCAAAAGTCAGCGAGGTCTCTAGGTTGCCAATCGTGTCTAAGTGGAAGTACCCGACCGGGAGCGATACCGGGTCCGGGCACCACATTAATAACTGCTGGCACCACACCTGCGCTGGCCACAGGGGCGCGATTAGCGAGACTAAGCCTCGATAAACTCGTAGTTTGTTCACTACGTGGCACATTAGTGACGCATCTGGCGGCGGAAACAGATAGATGGAGCTCCATCTGTTCCAGTCTGTCACTAGGGCGTCTGGCCCCCCTGCCGGCGTTATCGTCCGGCGGGTGAGGTATAGAGGGAGCTTGTGAGTCTCCTCGGACGCAAAAAGATCCACTTGTGGATGGGAGAGCTCCGCAATCATTAGGTCGAAAATGGGTTGCTTGAGCTCCCATTCTACTGTCGTGCTCTGTCTCCGGGACAGAGCGTCTGCCCAGACGTTCGCTACGCCTGGGAGATAAGATGCGTGAAGATAAATATCTAGACTGGTGGCTAGAACAAAAATCTCTTCCGACACGAGTAGCAACTTCCTTGACCTCGTTGACCCTTGTTTCTGAATACAGTGAACTGCATTCAGATTGTCCATTCTGAAGGCCACTGACTTGCCCCGTAACACCGGGCCGTGAGCCTGAAGGAAATACAAGGGGACTAGTAACTCTTTGACATTTATGTGAGAGATTTCTAAGTGGGACCAAAGTCCCTGACCCTGGTGCCCCTGATTTGACTGAAATCCCCACCCTATGGTGCCTGACGCATCCGTGTCTACCCATACCGTTGGAGGAGGAGAGGTCCATGACATGATTGAGTGCAATGTTTCCCTCTTCGCCCAGACCGCTAGTAAGGTGTGGATTAATTTTGGTATGGGCCATAATTTTCCCGCCGGTAAGAGTGGGAAATATTTGTTGCCTTCCAATATTAATCGTTTTACTTTCAACCGGCCCAACTTGACAGTTAGCTGAATCCAGTTGAGAGAGCCGACCAGAGACTCGCAGACTCTTCGTGTCGTAGTCAGACTGTGAAGAAACCTGAACAGTTTCCTGCGAAACCTGTTGCGATTGTCCACACTCTGACTCAGAGTGAGAGCGGCGGTGTCCCAGACCAGCCCTATCCACTGAATTACTCTTGAGGGAACAAGGTTTGACTTTACCAGATTTACCTTGAAGCCTAGAGTTTTGACATGATTTAAAATGATATTGACATGTTTTATGCATAATTGTTGTGTCTCTGCCACCACCAGCCAGTCGTCTAGATACCACAACACTCTGATTCCCTGTTTTAACAATGGCATCAGGGCTTGCCGGACTAGTTTCGTGAATAATCGAGGTGCTAGGTTCAAACCGAACGGCATCCTCTGAAAAAAAAAATTTTGGTGCCTGATCCTCAAGGCCAGAAACCTTTGAAATCTTTTGTTGACCGACACGTGCCAATAGGCGTCTGTCAGGTCTAGGGAACACATCCAGCCACCCGGCGGAAGTGTTAGCCTGATTTGATGAACTGTTAACATTCTGAAAGACTCGTTGTAAATGTGAAGATTCAGATACGACAGGTCTACGACCGGCCTCATCTGAACACTGTCCCGTTTGGGAACCAAAAACAGTTTTGACGTGAATACAGGGTAATCTGGGGGTACCGGGATGATGACATTCTTGGCAATCATCTCCTGGACCAGCAACTCCACCTCTAATGAAACACAATTTGCCGTTGTCGGCTGACGTAAGCGAGGTCGCCGGAGCCACTGCCAAGTGATGCCTTTGCGTGCCACCATCCGTGCCCAGGTTTTTAACGGCCATGCTTGGTGACACGTTTGGAACGACCCAGTTAGCAGACAAGGGTTCGCCGGCTGTACTTCCCTCGGTTCCTCCGGCTCTAAGGTAGGCACTGGGAGTGAGAAAGACTTTAGTTTTTTTATGGTGGGTTTGGTGGTGTTGGACGCTTCGCCGGCTGGCTGGTGTGGGCCGAAGACTGGCCCTGCCCCGGCTTATACTGGCCGCGTCCCCTCTGTCCTGAAAACCGTCTCTGTCTATGCCTGAACTGACCCAGGGGGGATTGGGAGGACTTAGGCGGAAGAAACGGCTTAGAACCCCCTGGCTGAGCTTTAGTAGGAGGCTTAGGTTTGGGGAAGTTAAATGCGGGTTTCTTAGCCTGTGCGGGACTGTGCTTCACGGCCTGTGCCATGTTAAACACTGTTCGCCATACATCAGGGGACATTAAAGAAGGTGTAAGTACTGGGGACATTACCACCTGGTTAGCAATGCGATCAGGCAGCTTGCGAACTAATGACATCCTAAGATCCTGTCGTGCTCGCACCACCTCAAGTAAGGCTGTGCGTATGTCACCTAAGGATTGAATTGACGACTGAAGAATCAGACGCCGGGATAATTCAACTGATCTTCGAGCATCCGCGTCTGCGATTGCCTGAGTAGACCTGAGTAAAGACTTAGCCACCTGTTGAGAAACTATGTACTGTGAAAACAGGCGGAAAGCTTTTCCCCTTAGCCTAAATTCTCTGTCTAGGTGAGAAGGGGTAGGGGTAATGAATGGTTCCTTTAGTTCACAAAGATTAATCTTAGGGGCAGCTAAAAAAGAAAATAAAGCTGACGGAACTCCGCCGGCAGAACCTACCGGCATTGAGAACCATGAATGTGTATCCTGAGGGATCTGGTGGGAAGATTTAGAAGTGAAAGTGGTTGCAAAGTTTTGAGCCTCTACCTCCCAATCCACCCAAGGTCCTGGTCCCAACTGTCCCACCTTCAACACTGGATTAGCTGTCTCGTCTGTGACGGTCTGTAAATCTAGTTCAGGAGTAATAGCCGACAGAGCCTTAATATCATTAAACCCATCCAGCTTAGACCAGTCTGAAAAAAGTTTTGAAGCTGAGGCAGGGGGTAAAGCAGGCTTAGATGCATAAACAAAATAATCCTGATGATAATAACTAGGTATAGCCTTGATATTTACGTCCAAAACATTACCCAAGGCATCCAATGCCCTTAATTTCTTAGACTTATTTCCCTGGATAAACCACTCACGTGGTACCGGGAGTTCCCCTGACAAGGTAGGCTGGGCAAGCTCTGGCTTAGAGGGGTTCAAAGGGACCCATGACTCGTCTGGCCCATAAAGCAGGGGCATAGCTACCTTTCTAAGAGGCGCTTTGTCTAGAGGGGGTGGATTAACATCCGTAATGACCCTGACATTTGACGTAGTGAATGCCGCCGTAGCTGGCTTAGAGCTCCCTGCCGGTGACAGAGTAGGAGGGTTAGGAATCTTAGATAAATCGATTGACGTAATCAGAGGCCGTACCGCAGAACCTGTCAAGGGAGCCCCCAAGTCCATTGTGGGGTTTTCTCGTTGTTGATTAAAGAATTTTGATAGAGCATGAGTAAGTAACCCATCAATTTCTTGTGCTGTAACAAACTGGTTAGGTGCAGAACTTTCAGGTGAATTAGTATTATCATGGGCGGCGTCCAGGCCTGAGCCTGACCCTTGTCCTTCCCTATCTGAAATTAATGACACTTCATCTTGTTCCTCCCGATCCTCCTGAGAAGACCCCGCCGAGGCAGGGGCACCTTGTTTCCAAGATAAATCAGGGATAGAGGATGGGGTCGCCGCGTCCCTGTGGACATCGGCTACTGTGTGACTCGTATGAGTCGGACGTGGATGGTCAGACCCTGGCTGAGCAAACCGCCAAACACCGAGGCTCTGGCCTACGCTCTCTTGAGAGTCTGAAACATTCTCAATTATTGAATATCCTGAACTTTCCATTTCTAGGGTTAAAATATCAATAGGTAAATCTTGTTTAGGGACAGGCGCTTCACTATACTCTGAGGCTGTAACAGAAACATTGTCAGGTGTAGAGGTACGATGAGATGCACTAGACTTAGTAGAATGTCGAGAGGACTTCTTATGGGAATCCTTTTTGGAGGATTTGTGGCTACGGTGTGTGACCGCGAACTAGACCTAGGTTTGGAAGAATCACCACCATGGCCCCTGGGGGAAGCTTCAGTCTTGCACTTCTTACTAGCCGGGGAAGAGGCCCGACTTGAAGACCGTTGTCTGAGGGGTGACCTTGACCTCGATCTCGCCCGCGACGAGGAGGTGGCTGCCGGGGGAGTAGGCTCTCTCGGGCGTTTAAACGTATCCACAGACGATACAGAACCCTGGCTAGTCTCTGTCGGCTTAAAACCCCTTACTCTAGAGGTACGTTTAGGGGGAGGGTGCTCTGACAGCAACTTATCCCAAAGTGGGACGTTGTCACATTGAAGTGACTTATGTGCGACAATGGTAGTGTAGGCCGACATTTGTTGTCTGACCTCTCTCAACGCTACCGCCGCGGTCTTGTCATTGTCACACAGGACTTTATTGGCTAATTGGGAGCAAAATGAACAATTACGTGTAACCCAGAGACCCCTTGAACGGTCTAGACATCTAACACACCTTATGCAAAGGGTATGTGCAAAAATTGGGATACCCGCGCAAGTAGGGGTAATGCACAGGGCAAAAACTGGGGTCACATTAGCCATGACAGAGACTGGTGTGAGGAACTACCGCCGGGTCTGTATTGGTCCGCCGGAGCTCAGCTCTGGAAAAATAAAGAAAAATTTCCAGGAATTAATGCTCATAAGGTTAACCCAAGTGTTCGCATACAAGTGTTAATAACCCGCCGGGTAACGGGATGCAAAGACACAGCTAACACATCTCGCCACGCGGCTGGGTGTAAAGAGGCTAAACAAGTCTTCTTAGCTAAAGAACATGAAGAATACCCTCTGATATAATGGTCCAGTATGGCACTTATAGTCTGTAGGAGGTGGTGACTGTCTCAAGATTCAATTTTGTAACAAAGCCCCCCCTCATAAAGACGCCGGCCCTTGAAATATTTTAGTAGAATAGCCCAGGGCAGGAATATACGAGATCTGATTTTTTAACGAATTGTCCCAAACGATCGTCGTAAAATAGAAGGCGGCGATACTGAAAGTATCACCCAATTAAGGTTAATCGAAATTGAATTTGTTTATAAATTCCTTAGTTCCTTTACTTAGGGGCACCCGCCGGGTGTGGAAATCGATTTGGTTAAACCTCACTGATCCTTCAAATGCCGTAAGAGTAAAGGCAGCGATACACAGAGTATCACTCACATGGATTGGTTAACTATAAGAGACCTAAGTCGTTTTATCCCACCCTGCTCAGGTGCACCCGCCGGGTGAGAAGTCTAAAAGTTAACCCCACAAGTTCCTGACCCCACTTTGTAAAAGATCGCCGGGGAGGAACGCCTAAACAACAGCTAGGTTTTCCCCGTGGTTGTCGTAAACCAGGTAGAAAAACCTATAAAAAACGAGTGTTCTCAAGAACGTCGTTTCTTTATATATAACTAAATATATATGTAAGGATGGGTACAGCCATCCCGCCGGGAATTTTAAAGGAGGCCTGAAACCAGGCACCCACATAGACGCAGTCCTGGAGAGCCACAGACACCTCCCCTCGCCGGGGAACCAGCCAGTGTTAAAAACCACGTGTGGCCTAACACTGCTCATCGGTCAGGATTTTTCACGGTGAAACCGAGAAAAACCCGCCGGAAGGCAAACCCCACCCTGAACAGACACCATCTGAACAATACGACACGAGGAGAGACACGCATGACTAACCAAGGTCACAACATAATCCGTGGAATTAGCCAATACACAACTAAACCAGGAAACAAATATAGTCCGAGGAATTAGCCAATACACAACTAAAACCCGGATACACATGACACAGTAGGGCATATTTATAAAATAAATAATAACACTAGACATGTGGCAAAGCTACGAGCGGCTGGCTAGGCCTAGGTAGACGGCATGAAAATAGTTGAAATATAAACACACACTGGAATATCACAACAGGAACCACCGCCAACACACCACCGAAGCGATAACTTCCCACCCCGGGAAGCCTGACACGGACCCAGAAAAAACTTCACTAAGTGAAGAAAAATGCGCTGGGAACGTCAGCAAACACACAGCTTACCTCATCAGAAGGATAAAAGGCAGCAATAATTAACGCGTAATGAAAGCCGCCTGCATCACCAACTAACCCAAACTGTGAAAAGTTCACGTGTCCACAACAGGACCACGAGGGTACATCCGAAATAGATGCCCCATACATACGACCCAAAATACATTGCACTGCGGGCAACCAGCCCAGGACACTCCTGCTACGCCTATCCTAACCTTACTCGATACATCCCAGAGTAAACAAATGAGAAAAAACTCACTAGGGACGCCACGAATGCGGAACCAGCGGAGCCTGAAAGGTACGTCCGGGCAGGCTGAGCGCAGAGCAAAGAAGGAGGTATGACGCCTGATTCAGCGTCTGGTCAGAAATCCACACAAGTACATCCACGATATGATGGAAAGCTTATTGGATAGTTATTCTTATTTTCTTTTTGTT
This sequence comes from Paralithodes platypus, assembly GCA_032716605.1. NCBI lineage: Eukaryota > Metazoa > Arthropoda > Malacostraca > Decapoda > Lithodidae > Paralithodes > Paralithodes platypus. Next base: position 37,058,502 of record CM064529.1, read on the forward strand.
TTTATTTTTTACGAAGTTTTTTCGTAGTGAGAACCCAATTCATAATGACTGAAGCCATGAGTGAGGTCGCGTGCGCTCATGATGAAGGCTCCTCAGTTTTTAAATGCTCTGCGCGGTAGATTCAAACTACGGCGGATTAGTGTTTGAAGAGGATGCCTTATGTAATAGGCATGTTCGTCAATGATGGAGGGGCCACTAATAAATTGGATGTGTGGCATGGTAAGGGCACTGATAATGTTCTGGCTGATTGTTTGTCACGGGAGGGTATGTTTTAAGGAGAACCCTCACCGTTCAGTCAGTGTTGGTGTAGCCTCCTACTTTGGTTTAATTAGCATTTTTACGTCTGGTGCTTGTTGGTTGCCATATGTAGCCCAGCGTAGGGTCGTAAAGTAGGAGTTGCTGTGTTTATGTATAGAAGAAAATATTAAAACTAAAAAATACTATACAAAAACACTGTAGTTGTGTATGTCTTGTAGTGTTATTGAAGTATAAGCAGTCTGTTGTCTCAAGATGCACCAACAGACTCCCCCCTGGGTGTGAGGGTGTCACTCCCAAATGAGTTTTGTAACCTACTGTATGTCATTTGTGAGTGAGTTACAAGTGCGAAGCCTATAGGGCTAGGGGCCCCGCGAGAGGCTAGTCTCTGTCTTTGTTTCCCACGAGCGAGCCCATGGTGGTGCCCTGTGTTATGTTACCGGCTGGCTAGCCGTATAATTAATTCTTTTGTTTAGCCTTTGGGCAATTGTTTTCGTCATCATAAGTTTGCACAATGATGCCTTATATTTACTTGATTACTTTTGTATAGTTAATGAGAGCCTAGGAGTTTAGAATAATTGTTGAGTCTAGCAATGTCTGGAGCTCTCCTCCCCTCCTGGGAGTCTCGTGTTCACATGACCAGCACTCGAGCTACAGACCCCTTACAGAGCAGACATGCTGTGGAGTCTGCCCCAGGCTTGTTTCAATGTTTCCCTTGATACCGCATATATTTTCATTGTTCCTTATTGAGTAGTAAGCAGAGCAAGTCTGGGAGTCATTTAAACCATACAATATTGTTCTATCTTTATTATTTGGCATACAGGAGTTTTCTGCATTTGTTAACTAGAAACACTGCATCTTCTTATATCGCAATCTTAAGTATAAGCTTCATACCTTTTCTCTTCCATTTTTCTTCCATTTATTCTACTGCATGGCTTTTTATTATTATATGTATATGTTCTTTATTATTGAAGTTGGTATCCACAGTGGTTTAGTGTTGGCTCTGAGAAGTTTGCCCCAACCTACTCGAATACCAACTATTATGTTTCATGGGTAAGGATAGTTCATATGAGTCTCAATTCTTAAACGATTGGGCATTATGTGGTTTGTTCTGGGAGTCTAACAGCATTTTAGTTACCATTGTTTTGTGCAGTTGTATAATAACCTTAGAAGTACTCTTGAATACTAGCAGCACTATCAACCAAACTTGGGGACAATAGATATTTTTGTGTCTCCTTGTGCTACTGCTTCCATAGAGCAAAGAGGAAGATAACCCCTTTTCCTAGAGAACTTGCGTGTCTTGGTGTTTGAGTCCGATATTAAGAGCGTGTCTGTTGCAGGGTAGTGCGATACGGTGGGCAGTGTTCGGTGCAGGTCTACAGCATTGGTGCCTTTTGCTACGGCGTATACTTTTTGACCGTGCTGTGGGCTAGGCTATTAGAGCATCTGTTTTCCTCCGGCTCCCCCTCGTAACAATATATATATATATATATATATATATTCCCAGGCAGACTCGAACCACTGACAGTCAGGATGAATGTCCATGCTTTAATCCACAACTCAACGGCGTGATAAAGGCTACTTAACTTTTCCTATTAATGTTAAGAAGAAAAATCCTGCAAAGAGAAAGTATTTCATTTCATACACATATCATAGGATCCATGTTCCAGGATACCATACAAGGATTTTTACAAGTAGCCCCACGAAACTCGAGTTTAAGTGATTTAATTTAATTCTCCCCCAGCCAAACGCGAGAGTCAATAATATCAAGTATATAATCACTAATACACGTAGGCTACTAAATGTGTTTATACTTTTAGTAACTCACGTGTGCCCATTAGCAAAAAGTAGCGGTCTCTTTGAAAACTTCAAGTATTCCTAACTACCACTGGAAGAGTGACTAGAAGTGGATTACTTGGAATATATTGTTGTGCGGCGTTCTGGCTCATGTCCTACAATCTCCAAAAGCCGTTCAGGGAAGTACTGGATAGGCTGGCTTTAGGGGGCTCAAAAGTGATTTCGTGAGGGTTTGGTTATAGCATTGGGGTCGCTCTGGCCTATGTGTATTAGTATATAATTCGTCTTTCTTTGAAGATTAACCTTCTGGTCTTTATGATTCCTATAGTTTGTGTTTATGTGGGATGATTGATGTTGGTAATCACTTACGGTTATTGAAAATTGCTGAAACTGTCGTCATTATGAAAAAACACTTAGCAACGCTTTAGTATATTAGTAATATACGTATTTCTTTGCTCAATTATATTTACGTTTGTATAACTGTATGCTATTGTTTATCTTAATGCATTGCAAACATATATTTGTGAACGTGTATAAGTATTTATAATTATATATACTGTACATGTGCATTTATGCTGTATATACAGTATATCAATATATATTTATGGGTTTATATAATTATATTAAACAAGAGCACGGATTAGTAATCGTTATTTTTCTTCCGTTTCAGGTATATTGAGACCTGTGGCATCTTCGGTTGTTTTGTTGATGCACAGATATGTCCTTTAAAACCCCTAACTATCGGTGCGCAACATAAGTCGAGTTAAATAAATCTGGACTATCTGGCGACGCTCGACATAGGTCGTGTGGCAATTTAGGCATGAAAATGATCACGTAAACAGCCCTATTTTGGCTAAAAACACCCCGCTGGGCGGTACATATAAATAAACCGCTAGCCCGCTAATCTAGTGTTAAAGTGAGCGGAAGAACATATTGGTATGTCTAAGTATGAGTGTTGATATTTTACCATACAGTATATAATAATGGAGGTATCTAATTGGTAGAGTAAGTTTCGGGATCTTGGAGTAATTCTTGAAAAAGTATATATGTGTAGATGCATTTGTTCATCATAGACATTCATGTATAAATATTTAAGAAATAAGTATTCAATATTGACTGGAACTACATAGCTGACAACTGTTCGATACTGAATGGAGTGGTGATGGTATTGTACAATAGTTCAGCCTTCATTAATTGGTGTCGGTCGCTGCAGATAAAGTTGGACCATAGTTTAGTGGTGATAATAACCCGGATGATTTGTTGGAAGTTTTAATTACGGCTTCCTCCTCCCTCGTGTATACCACGTCCTACCGTACAGTTCCGAGCAGTTAAAGCGGATACAAGCGTTATGAATGGTTGGTTTTAATTGACCACTGTCAGGGATTATGTTTTAGTCTATTCTATCTATCTATATGCTCAGGCCCAATCCCCATTTTGGGGGTAGCCGACTCAAGACAGAGCAAGAACAGGGAAAACACAAAAACAACATAAAACAACGAATAAACACAGATAAAAAGCACAAACTCACACACATCCAGGTCACCCAGGAGAAGACCCAGAGACCAGGGTCACCAAGGTCGCTCCAGCACTCCCCCATCCCCCGACCACCCGGAGAGGTTCCGATCTCGGCAGGCAGACATGCAGCGGAGCCAAAGCCACAAGCCCTCCCACCACACTTCCAGGCGCACCCTTCATATTAATCGTCTCCCCGGGCCAGGCGCCTGATGGACTATTATCTAGTCCAACTTGCGCCCGACCCCTTACTCCAAATGACCACGTGTTCACTCAACTATTCACAAGCATTCTCCATTCACTCCTGTCCACCACCACTTCCCCTGCCTGATCTATAGTCATTCCTCTATCATCCAAAGCTTTTCTTACACAGTCTCTCCATCTCAATGGGGGTCTTCCTGCCCTTCTATCTCCCCTTGTACCTGACTCACATATTCTCTTTGTAAGCCTTTCATCTCCCATTCGTTCAACATGACCATACCAGCTCAGCACCCTTCTGTCCACTCTGGCTGACAAATGTTCCTGCTGCCCCACTCTCCTACGTATCTCTTCATTCCTCAATCTGTCTCTACGAGTGACTCCACACATACTCCTCAAGCAGCTCATCTCCATCACATCCAGCCCTCTTTTCTCCTTTTTCTTCAGAGCCCATGTCTCAGCCCCATACATCACGGTTGGCACAACAATTCCTTGATACAGTGCACATTTTACTTTCACTCTGAGATTTCTCGTCTTCCACATACTTCCCATTGCTCCGAAAACCTTCCTTCCTTCACACACTCTCTGTTTTACCTCCATTTCCATACCTCCATTCCTGCTTATCGTTCCTCCTAGATATTTAAAACACTACTTGTTCCAATATTTCCCCATCCAGCCTCACATCTAGATTCACCCTATGCTCTCCCCTATTACACACCATTACTTTACTTTTATTGACGTTCACCTTCAGTTTCCTCCTTCCACAAACCACACCAAACTCTTTGACTACCCGCTGCAGTTTCTCATCAGAATCCGCCACCAATGCTGTGTCATCAACGAACAGCAACTGATTCAACTCCCAATCTCTACTATTCTTTCCTACTAAACCCAATCCTCTTCCCATAGTTCTCCTTTTCACCTCCCTCACCACACCATCCATAAACATATTAAACATCCATGGTGACATTACACAACCCTGTCGCAAACCTACCTTTACCTCAAACCATTTCCTAATCTCACACATGCTCTGCTCCCTTCATAAAAACTCTTAACTGGGGAGGTGTGGTGGAGTGGTCATGCCACTGGATTGGTAATCCAATGGACCCGGGTTCAAATCCCGATATGTCAATGGGAAGATATTATTGGGATTGAATTTGTGCTGTACCTAGTATCAGTGCATTACCACAAAGCCCACCGAAATGCCAAAAAAATACCCTCATTGTTCCCTGATTAAATAACACTGTATGAATATTCCCATATTCAAAATATGTTACAGGGGGACAATGCCTAGTGAGTTCACTGCTCAATAGGTGGCGTATTGAGAGTGAGGGTCTGAGTCTGGAGGGTGAGACGGTGAAGCACTTGAGCGAAGCAACCGGCCGCTTCAGAGATGGAGCTGTTTCGAGCCATGATGGTTGCTTCACATGTCTCACTCCCCAGACTGGAACAAGACCTCACGGGCTTCACCGTGTTGAGCGGTGGAATGTACAGGCTCTCAGCCTATGCCCGAGAGGGAGTAGTTTGAATATTAATGCTTCTAACAAATGTCCTCCTATTTCATAAATCCTTAACACCTTCCACATTGCTTCACGGTCCACACGATCATTTGCTTTTTCCAAGTCCATAAAATCCCAAAATATCTCCTTATGCTTCTCTAAATACTTCTCGCATAACTGTCTTACTGCAAACATCTGATCCACGCACTCTCTTCCTCTCCTAAAACCGCACTGTTCTTCTCCTATTGCAACTTCCGTACACTTTATTATCCTCTCTATCAACACCCTGCCATACAGCTTTCCAACCACTGACAATAAACTAATACCTCTATAACTTGAACACTCCTGCTGATCTCCCTTCCCCTTGTACAATGGCACAATACATGCACTCTTCCAGTCTATTGGTACCATTGACACAGCAAAGCACACATTGAAAAGTCTCACCAATCAATCTATTATCACATCTCCACCCTTCTTTATACACTCCACAGCAATACCATCCAAACCTTCTGCTTTTCCCGCTCTCATTTGTTTCACTGCTTCTTTCACCTCATTTTCCTCAATTCTTTCATTCATTCCCTGCCACCTGGGTGGCCTGGGTAACCTATCTCCATCCACCTCTCCTTCAATCACTGCTTCTCTTCCATCTCTTGTATTTAACAAAGATTAAAAATACTCGGCATATCTTTTCCTCACTTCAACTGGTTCCACTAGTAATTCTCCATTTGCATCTTTCTCTGACTCTTCCCTCTTTTGTCCTCCTTTCCTTACTTTCTTTACCTCCTTCCAGAATATCTTTCGTTCTTCAAAATTCTCACTCAACCTTTGACCCCACCTTTCGTTTGCATCTTTTTTCGCTTCTCTAATTTTCCGTTTTGCCTCTCTCCTTTTCTCCTTGTACTTCTCCCATACCTCAACACTACCATCCTGTAAAACCCTCTCAAAACACTGTCTCTTCTCCTCAACTGCCTTTCTCACCGTATCATTCCACCACTCGCTTCCCTTCCTGATACCTCTGCCTCCTACTTTCCTTTTGCCGCATACTACCTCTGCACTTGCTTTCACTCCTTCGTTAAACTGTTGCCATTCAACCTCTACTTCTCTCTCTTCCATCTCTCTCACTTCCATCCACTTTTCATTTAGTCTTTCCTTGTACTCCCTCTCTTTTTCACTCTTCTCTAACTCACTAACTTTTATTACCTCTCTTATTCCATCTTACATCGATTGGTGTCACCGACTCTGTTGTCATTATGGGGTTGGTCATATAGTCACCTATGTCCGACAAGAGATAAGGGTGCCTAGGGTGGTCAAGAAAGTCCTACGCAAATGCTTAACCCTTAATTAGCGGCGAGCAACATAAGTCGAGTTAAATAAAGCTGGACTATGTGGCGGCGCTCGACATAACTCGAGTGGCAATTTCAGCACGTAATGTGGCTGAGAGAGAGAGACAAGTGGTGGCAGGAGACTAGCGAGCGTATGACTGCTCCAGACCACCGCGGCGAACCTACTGACACAAATCTCAGCTCCCTCCTCCCTCTCTCACTCGCTACATACTCAATTATGTACCGAAAGTACCGAATTACCAACTTTTTGCACTCGCGTTGCACGGTTATTGCAAGAAAACTATCCATCATACAAGGATCGTTATGGTGTCATTCGAAAGCTCTGTTTATGCCCTTTCAGGGATAGGTACTTGTTTTACGTTCTGGGTCTTATTTAGGCATGAAAATGATCACGTAAACAGCCCTATTTTGGCTAAAAACACCCCGCTGTGCGGTACACATAAATAAACCGCATAGGCCGCTCGTAAGGTGTTAAAATGTAGGCGGGTACAGGGAACACATTATGATCCCGTCGGAATTCCTCCCTTACCAAACCTGCGAACCACCCCAGGTGACCCTTTCAAAGTTACCGGGGCTGACTACAGTGGAGCAATCTCTTTGAAAGATTCACCCAATCTTAAGGTGTATATGATACTTTTCACCTGTGCCGTTACCAGGTCATTTCACCTGGAACTGGTCACCATCCTCTCTTGTGATAGCTTCCTACATGCCTTCAAAAGATTCTGCAGTAGACAGGGATATCCATGTATCATGCTAAGTGACAATGCAAAGAAGTGAGCAACAATCCCAAGATTCAGACCTGCCTTGCGGATGTAAATTGCGAATGGCGTTTCATTCCCGCCACAGCGCCTTGGTTTGGCGCCATATAGGAAAGGGCCATAGGGATCGTGAAGGCGGGTCTGAAGAAGGTGTTGGGTAGAGCTCTCATATCGATTGAGGAACTCAACACCATACTCTTGGAGATTGAAGCCACCGTAAATGATCGCCCTCTATACTATGCTTCTGGTGATTTGGAAGACCTTACCCCAATCACACCCTCAGTACTGGTACATGGATACAGACTGTGGGATCTTCCTGAAGAACATGATGAGGATACTATGGAAGATCCAGACTACACAAGTAAGGACGTAATATCGGCCCGCTACAAATATATTCGTAAATTATCGCGAGATATTTGGCATCGCTGGTCGACAGCATATCTGGTGACTTTGAGAGAAGTGCAAAAAGTAAACAAACACCATTAAATGGTCATTGGCTAGGTGATGTGGTAACCATCCATGAAGAGGGCCCATGCGCACTCTGGAAATTGGGTCGGATAGAGGAGTTGTTACCAGGTCGTGATGGTGAGGTTCGGGTAGCAAAAGTTTGCACCCAGACTGGAGTAATCACACGGCCAACAGTATGACTATATCCTCTTGAAGGTGACCTCAAACGCAAGGACACCCCCTCGGATCAGTTATCCATGGATGTCCCCTCCCTGGCACCGACTTCGGAGCAGCCTGTTGACGTGCCCGGCGGACGCCCCAGTCGACAGGCAGCCCAGATATCCTCCCAAGCTTGGCGGGATAAGATTGCCTCCGGGCAAATCTAATCATGTAAATTTTGTATATTTTCTGTTGGCGGGAATATGTCTATAATTAGTATCTAGTATTAACAGTCTCGATGTTACGTAATCTGGGTTGATATAGCGTTACGTATCTTTCCGTAGTCTTAAGTTGAACGCTTCCGTAACCTTAGGTTGGACGTCCACGATTTGCGAAGAATATATTATTCTGTAGTTGATTATGGGAAAATATTGTAGGATTATAATTCCATATATTTGTGTATTACTTATTGAGATTGTTCATATGTATCTCATTGTACTATGATGGGATACATTTTCCATATGCTATGCGAGTGCGCGGATAGTCACAAGGGACACAAAGTCGACGCGCTCGCTCTCACTCTCCAACAAACATCCGTCCCCGCTACACACGCTACGCCTTCTTCATAGTTCATATATGAGGTGTCTTTGCTTCACTATCATCTCATTTTCATATAGTCACTACATCATCATCTTTTGTTAGTTATCATGAAATGTAAAGTAAATATCTAGCCTATCCTAGCCTATTCTAGCCTCTTTCCATATGCTTCTTTATCCTACCAACCCACTCAAGTCAACTAGCCTATCTTCCGCCATCTTTCAATCACCAGCTGAGTTCATCATAAAAGGTAAATACATATTCTATATGTGTTAATCTTTCATATTAAATATATACAGTCCACTTCATCTAAATTAACCATAAACGCCTTGTTAACTATAGTAATACATTGGAAAGCTGCAAACTTGTTAATTAATACAGGGGCAAACAGAAGTTGTCTTTTGGAGAATTTTGTGAGGATTAGTCAGAAAGAGATTGGCCCCTTAAATCAAACTGGCATTCAGTTGTCAGTAGCCGGGGGTCAACCACTGACGATTCTAGGGAGAACTAATACGGTGGTGGTACAATGGAAAGGAATCAAATTCACCACATATTTTTGTGTTCTATCAGGAAAGTCTAATAGTGGAGTCGATGGATATCTGGGAATAGATCTCATGAGTCAGTTGGGAGTAACTATACAGAGCGGGCCGAAAGACACGACGACCACCCTACGACCTCAAATAGTAGCTACGACAGGGAAGCTCTCTATTCCCCCTAGATCTTGGAGAATGATAGAAATTCCTAAATCTCAAGGAATGACTGCCGGGATTTTTGAACCGGATGCACAAAATCAAGTGAGAATATCTCCCACGTTTATTACTACCGATCAGAGGAAATTAGTTCTAGCTAACTTTGGCGATGACTTTGGCGATGACTGTTAGGACAAGTTACACCCGCGCAGCCCACCACTGTTGGAACTAACGGACCAGCTAACTTACCTGAGATCCCGAAACAATCAACGTCAGATCAAGCCACTACATTACATGAATTGCTCTGGACTTACCGAGACGTGTTTGCTCAAAATGAAGGGGACCACGGATCGGCCCGAACCCGACACACCCACGAGATACATACTCAAAGGCCCCCTATTAGACAACCGTATAGGCGACAAAATCCCATTATGAGACAGAAGGAAAAGGAACAAGTAGAGGAGATGATCAAGCAAGGAATGGTAGTAGACTCCTACAGTCCGTGGTCATCTCCAGTAGTCCTGGTAAAAAAAAAAGATGGGCCCACTCGGTTCTGTGTAGATTATATAAAATTAAATTATGTCACCATCAAAGATGCGCAACCCCTACCTCGTATTGATGACTCGCTAGAATCACTAAATGGGTCAACATGGTTTTCTACCCTAGACCTGCAAAGTGGATACTGGCAAGTACCGGTTAGGGCAGAGGACCAGGAGAAAACCGCATTTGCCACGAGCGAAGGCAAACTCTATCAATTCACGGTCTTGCCCTTCGGAGTTTGTAATGGACCAGCCAGTTTCACTAGAGTCATGGACGAAGTACTGTGGGGATTAACCTGGAGAACCTGCTTAGCTTACCTGGATGATATTATAATTTGTTTAACTAGTTGGGAGGAACATATCAATCGACTACAAGAAGTCTTAGAGAGAATCAGGGGGGCAGGACTTAAATTGAAGCCTTCCAAATGTCAATTAGGGGCCCACGAGGTGGCATACCTAGGGCATGTAGTTTCAAAGAAAAGTATCCAACCAGACCCCCATAAAGTAAAACCTATTGCAGAAATTTCACCCTCGTCCTCTGTCAAAGAGATCCGGGCATTTCTGGGAATGGCATCCTATTATCGGAGGTTCATACCCAACTTCTCAAAAATTGCTCGCCCCATGACTAAGAGACTGGAAAAGGGGAGGAGGTTTGACTGGGATCATGATTGTCAGATAGCTTTTGATCAACTGAAAAAATAATTGACTTCTAACCCCATAGTTTGTCATCCGTATTTTACCTATCCGTTCCAACTATACACCTATGCTTCCGATGAATGGCTCGGGGCCGTATTGGCCCAGAAAGTTGACGGAAAAGAAGGCACAGTAGCGTGCGCTAGCCGGAAGCTGAATAAGGGCGAAAAGAAATACAGCGTTACTAAAAAGGAATGCCTAGATCTAGTGTGGGCTGTACAATATTTCCGTCCATATTCAGCCGGGGTTCCTTTCGAAGTTATCACGGACCACCATAGTTTGCAATGGCTCCGAAAGATGAAAACGGAAGACGGATTGTTTGTTAGGTGGAAGGGGATCCTGGAGGAATACTCCTTTGAAGTTAGACATCGACCAGGTAAATTACACACTAACGCCGATGGCCTATCTCGACTACCGGTAGCATCCGTCCAACACAGTCAACCTAACAAGGAACAGAAGGACCCTATGTATGGCGACAAAGTAACATTTTCTGAGGGAGCCTGGAGGGATTCTAAAGACCGGGTAGTATTAAATTATCTGGAGGCTAAACACATGATCCAAATTCTCCACGGACAAGAGAGAAGGGGGGCTCATTTGGGTCAGTCTAGAGTTTTGAAGCAATTTAACGAAAGATACTGGACCTCGAGAGCCGACAAAATTGCTAAAGAAGTTATCCAAAATAGGTTGGGATGTCAAAGGGGCAAAGATGGACAGGGACCTAACCGCGGAAAAAGTTATCTATGGACATTATGGGACCTCTACCCAGACAGACGAACAAAAGGTACATTCTAACCTGTGTCGACGTCTTTTCCAAATATACGGTAGCTTGTGCCATTCCGGACAAGAAAGCTGAAACTGTGGCTAGGGTCATCTTAGAGAAGGTCATTTTTGTATATGGCACCCCTGGATGCATTTTGAGTGATAGAGGAAAAGAATTTAATAACGATATCTTGCAACACTTGGGAGATACCTTGGGCTACCAGATCCAACACACCTCCCCGTATTATCCCCAGGGGAATGCGGTATGTGAAAGAAACCATAGGGTGTTAGCGAATTGTGTACGGGCTAGTCTGAGCTCACAAGGGGAAGAAGTGGTCCGAGGTTGGCCGGAACTTCTGCCAGAGATTATCTGGGGGATAAACACCACTGTTTGTAGAACTACTGGGTTTTCTCCCTATGAGTTTATTTTAGGAATCACTCCGAAAGTGCCTCAAGAACGATTAATACCCTACCCCATTCATTCCACCAAATATTCCCAACCAGAACAATATTTGAGGGAACAAGGGGAGTGACGGCAGCAAGTCCATTACCGTATTACACAGCAACAGCCTAAGAAACTTACTCTAAATAATTTATATTACCGGGGGGAATATATTCTGGTGAAGAGACATGATCCCACCTGAGCTGGTAAGCTGGAAGAGAAGTACGAGGGTCCCTTCAAGGTTATGGAGGTAAACGGGCCATATCAGGTGTTGTACTTGCATCATGGAGGTATTGTGTCGACTACCCATATTCATCATACCAAACGGTACGAAGGTATTTTACCGCCAGACCTGAGCGAGTGGAGTAGTGAGGAAGAAAGTGACGAGGAGATAGGATTTGGGGCTGGTGATCCTAGTACTTCCTCAGCTCGACCTAATGCTGAAGGTCCTAATTTGAGAAGGAATTATACCGAGGACTCTCCGTTCTGGTGGTCTGTTAGTCGCAAGCAAAACGAGAGTTTCCCTGAGTTCGGGCAAGAGGGGAATGGGGTAGATGAAAAGACTACGACAAGTGGGGAAAGAGATTACTGTGAACATACTGATGATGAAAAGTCTACGGTCCCCGACAGCGAAGTTTCAGATCTCCCGAGAGACTTCAACAAGTCTCTAAGTAGTGAGGAAGAGTGTTTCCGAACCGAGGGAAAAGAGAAAGATGTATTTCTTGAAGATAAGAACTCACTCGGCTCTCCCTCAATTAAATTCAATGAATCAAAGGAAAATCGTATGACTGACTTTCCGGGTAAAAGCCCAGCCAAAGCATCTAAGCCCATGGGCCCAGCAGAAACCATTACCCGCAGTGGTAGAATTAGCCGTCCACCAATCAGGTACCCGGACGAGGGTATAAATTGGATCTCCGAGGCGCGTGCCTGTCAGTCGAAAGGCACCATGCCTCTCCCCTCCGACCCTCAGTACCGGCTTCGCCGACTAATAGCCCTGGTCGGTGAGACAGGACAGAGAGAGTAAATACTACCCGAGCATTCAAGCAACTCCTCAGTCAACCCGGGCAAGTCCTATTGGCTTAAACTGCAGTTGGAAATCAAAATCCAGCACTCAAGTTACACAGATGCATTTGTGAGCATAGTGGACTGGTGGATTGGCAGAGTGATGGCCTGGATTTCAGAGGAACGGTATTACGGCGATTAGGAGTTCGCCTTAATTTTGCAGGGAGTGATAAAGTAAAAAGGCCATCCACCAATCAGCGCGCCCCCTTCTTTTACCTTCTCTCTTCATCAGCTGTGTTTGACACTTTGGGTTCACGTCATAAACATGCCACGCCTTCCCGGCCGACCAATCAGAAGCCTCCATTTTCGGAGCGCATGGCTACGTGTACCGCCACACCTTTAAACTTGCTCTCGCTCTCTTCACCGGCCGTTTCCTCTGGTTGCAATGGGTCTAATATATCAGTGCCAGCCCTATACTCCCATAAGCCACTAAAAGACATTTCCATCCAGCTTCCAGGAACATATTATGAAGAGAAAAGAGTGGAGGCCAAGCGACAGAGAAATCAAGACGCGCGGGGGGCCGAGCGGCCGGCTCAGCCAATCACAGCGCCGGAGAGCGGGAGGCGTGACTATATTAAGGGGGTGGGGGAGGCTGCAGCGGTCATTCACCTCTCGGAATCAACTGGGTGTGCATCTTGCAACCCACTTTCTCTCTCTCGCTTGGGCACCAAAGGGAACTCGGAACCACTTATTCCAGCCACCCAGCCCTCATCAAATGTTCCAGTAAAGACCACCTCAGGCCTAGCATTGCTCTCACTTACTAGGCGGATACACCTTCAGTATCCGGCCGCCTGTCGTCACATCGCTGGCTTGCATACTGACAGCCAAGCGATTCAAGAGGGACGACATATAGTAGACGGGAGCGAGAATTTCCAGAAGAACTATTGGCCAGCTCTGAGGTGGTGAAATTGTTCCAGTACACACCTAGCAGTATACCATAAATATATATTTTCAAAGGACCCATATTGGGCCCGAACCAGACTTAAAGAAAGAGAGAAAATGCTTGACTAACCTAGTGGTTCCATAATAGTTGATGTGTTCTAATAGGACAAACTAAAGAGAAAAGATACTAGACTTTTGTTGATAAATAAAATGATGATTTGATAAGAGGGAAATAGTTATTCTTGTTAGAGAAGGCTCCATGCCGATTAGTTATAGCTAGTATAGGATCTGCTAGGACAGCACGTATATATTAATAGTAAAGTAAAACGGAATAATTCTTGAGGATAGATATGCAACTATAAGGCTCAGGGGAATAAATAATAGTTGCCATTAGACTAGCTTTAGTTCGAGAAATAGGTAGCAAGGACACTAGTCCGTATGATCAGCGAAATCTTCGGTTATAAAGGAAACATTATCTGTTATCATAGTTAAAGGAATATTCGGTCTGTGTTAAGCTTTACGGATGTTAAGTCCAGGATAATATTGTAATCATAAGACTCTATGTAAAAGGGATAAAAGCGGAGAACCTTGTCCATGTAGAGTTATTGAGGTGCTGCTTACATAACATAGTAGGCCCGGTAAAAGTATATCATTTCGAAGTTTAGTTTAGAAATATAACTTGTTTAGATAAGTGAATAAAGGTATGATTCATTAACACTCAACGAGCAGCTAGTTTGGTAGCATCTACTACCTGCCAAGCAGGCAGATTTACCCTAAACGAGCTTCATTCCATGCTCTTTGTCATGCATAAACAAGAGCCAGAGCGTAATACAATTATGTATCCGTGAAAGGGCGATAATTGAGCTTTCCAATGACACCTGAACCATCCTTGCACGAGCTCGGGCTGTCTTGCAACTATGTTGCAACGCGAGTACAAAAACCCTAAAATACGGTAATTTCCTTAAATAATTCCCTGTCTAGGGAGGCAGTGGATGTGGATGTGTTTGGAGGAGGGACCAGTCACGGTACGGGTGCCGTGCCGAACGGTCAGAGCCCACCCGCGCTGCTCCCACCACTCGGACTCTCTCTCAGAGCCAATTATGTGCTCAACATCAATTGGCCTTAAGTCGGGCCCCGCCAATTAGGTCTTGGTTCTCTTGACCGTCTTAAGTCGGGCGCCGATAGACAAGGGTTAATGCCCTGGTCTCTGGAGTAGACACAGCAGGGCTCGGTAAAAAACATATTATTTTAGAAACTAATAACGTGCCTTTGGATCGAAGCCGACTTAAGTCAATACCTGAATATCGGGGATCCAAATAGGGAGTAACGGGACTTCTCGGGTTCCTAAGTACAACCTATGTTGGGTCGACGTAATATTCAATCCGTGTCTTGAACTCATCTCGGCCCAAACAGAGAAACAGTTATTAGTGTAGTAGCAAGTTTGTTAAATAAAGTATACAAACTTCTAAATGACTGTCGATTTATCACCCACTCTTGTAGTATAATCGAGATAAGAAAATAAATACTTCATACAGTATAATTATAATTAAAAATATAATAATAATAATTATATGTTTTTATTAATAATATTAATAGTATTTGTTATCGAGACGATAAGGTAGGTAGGCCTAGCTGACCTGCGTGAGTCAAACCTATCTGTCAATATTTATATAATGACTCAATTCACAAATTGAGCTCTAATGTTGCTGAGGCTTCAATCCCTTCCCAATGATTCCAATAGCATCTGTTTTCGATCATCTCTCTCTCTCTCTCTCTCTCTCTCTCTCTCTCTCTCTCTCTCTCCCGGAAGGCCTTTAACCCCTTATTGGCGGCGCGCAACATATGTCGAGTGAAATAAATTTGGACTAAGTGGCGGTGCACGACAGCTGTCGAGCGCCATTTTCAGCACGTAATGTTGCTGAGAGAGAGAGCTGAGCGGTGGGACGAGCGTAGTAACCTTATGACCGCTCCCCACGACCACCGTGGACATACTGATCTGTATTCTACTTTCCTCCCCCCTTTCTCACTCGCTACACAGGGAATTATGTAAGGAAATTACCTTATTTCAGGGTTTTTGCACTCGTGTTGCACGATCGTTGCAAGAGAACCAGTGGTTGTACAAGGATGGTTTGGGTGTCATTGGAAAGCTCTGTTTACGCCCTTTCAGGGATAGATACTTGTTTTACACTCTGGTTCTTATTTAGGCATGAAAATGAGCACGGAAACAACCCTATTTAGGGTTAAAAAAAAATGCTGTGCGGTACGGTCAAATAGACCGCCTAGCCCGCCAATAAGGTGTTAAATATGTTCCTAAAGCTACCTTACAAAAGCGAGGCAAACACTGACGTCTCATATTGGATTCCAAAAGATTTTGTATTTTCCGGATAAACGCACCCTCGATTTTAAGATTGGAAATCCATACAGGTGTCTTGAATGGATTCCCTGGATGGAGAAAGACTTGTGGGATATAATCACCGTAATGACCGGGTACACTCGGAAACATGAACAAGAGTTGGTGGCAGTTGTGGTTGAAGTAGAGGTTGTGGTGGTGGTTGGTGGTAGTAGTTGGGATAAGGGGTGATGGTGGTAGTAGTGGTTGGAGTAGAGAGTGTGGCATGCTATTGGTTGGGTGGTGGTAGTTGTGATTCGGGTGATGGTGGTATTAATGGTTTGGGGTTTGTGGTAGTGGTGATAGCTGGCTGGTTGGGAGTTGTGGTAGTTGGGATTTTTTGTTCCTGTGTATATGAAGGAGACAAAGGGCAGCTTGCCTGTAACGAGTGTCTCCCCCAGAGACAAAAGAGTGACAAAGAGCCAAATGCAAGGGACGTTGGGGTCAAAATGCCTGGACACACAAAGTTTACAGCAGTTTAAGTCATAGGATGAAGGAAATACTGATTGAGGGAGAGAATTCCAGAGTTCACTAGTTGAGTAGAGAAAGACTGATGAAATTTGCCAATTCTTGGATTGGAGAGTTGGACAGAATAGGAGTGGGACTGTGTTGATGGCGGGTGCCTCGCACTTGCCACAAGGGAGGGGATATGTACTGAGAGACCTCTGAAGAACACAGATTGTTGTAATAGCGATAGGCAAGTGAAAGAGATGCAACACTGCAGCGTGTAGAAAGAGATTGTAGGGAACTAGTAAGAGGAATTAGTTGATGAGGCGAAATGCTTTAGACTACTCTTTCGACAAGTGCGGTATGGGTGGAACCTCTCCACACATGTCAATGGGAGTACCGTCCCCCAACACAGAGAAAGAAGCTGTGCGGGTATGAGGAACCCACAGAGACGGTTGAGCACACCTAACTTCTGGGAAGCTGTTTTAGCAAGAGTGGTAAAATGATCTTTCCAAGAAAGGTTGGATGAAAAGGATACACCAAGGATATTGAGAGAAGATGAAGGGTTGATTAATGTATTGTTGAAGAGTAATTGATAGTCTTGTGGAGGATTGCAACACTTAGTTAAATGGAGAAATTGGATCTTGGAGGCATTGAAAGTAACAAGAGTTTTTCGGCTCCAATCAGAAATAATTGATAGATCAGAAGTTAGGCGTAATATGGGCTCACGTGACTCTTGGAGTGATTGCATGCTGGGTTGTTGTGAAAAAGTAGTTGAATAGTGTAAGGTAGTCATCAGCATATGAGTGGATGGGACTAGAGGTACAATTGAGGAGATCATAAATAATATTAGAAAGAGAACTGGAGACACCAGAGTTGATAGGTTGACGAAGTGAGCGATGACCGTCCACAATTGCAGCTTGCACCGGTAAAGGGGGTCACGATTCCCAAATTGGAACTAACTGCCATGCTGCTATTGGGACGTTTGGTTAATCATGTACGCATTTCATACGATAAGGAACTGCAACTAAGGGCGGTACACGTATGGTGCGATAGCCAAATTGCACTAAGCTGGGTGCATAGTCAAAGGACATTGCCTGTCTATGTGCGCAATAGGGTGGATGAAATACGATCCCTACTACCAAACGCCTTCTATCATTATGTACCAACCAAAGACAACCCCAGTGACCTAATAAGTAGGGGAGTAATGGCGTCCAAACTGATTAAGTCCGACCTGTGGTGGCAAGGCCCAAAATGTCTGCTCCACGAAGGGGATTGGGCTGTATGGAATGCCGAGGTTGAGTTAGCTTTGCCATTAGAAACGGTGACATCTGTTATTCAACCGACATTAACACCGAGTCCTATGTTAGAGTGGGTAAGGATTGGTGGGTACAATAAATTAGTCAGGGTCGTAGCTTGGGTGTTGCGTTATATCACCAACATAAAGGCCAGGCTACAAGGACGACTCTGCAATCTGGGTCAAAGCTTAAATGCAGTAGAAATAAAAGCAGCTGAGGTAACACTAATTAGATGGGTTCAAAGGGAATCCTTCAGTCAGGAATTAGAATCCATAAGAAGTTCTGGTAAGACTAAAATGCCTATCATTGTGCGTCAACTAAGGCTACACCTGAAGAATGACTTAATTAGATGTGAGGGACGTCTAAAGTGGTCAGGTGTAGACGACTGTGCCAACAATCCTATCCTGATGCCTGCAACACACCATGTCACCGATCTACTGGTACAACGCACACACGAGGAAGTAATGCACTACGGGGTCCACCACGGTATTTCTAAATTGCGTCTCGACTGGTGGATACCCAGAGTTCGACAGGTAGTTCGACGAGTAGTCAAAAGGTGTGTGGTGTGCCGTAGACTTAAAGGAAGACCATTTACGACTGGACCTGCTCCACCCTTGCCAGAGTGTCGCGTTAATCATCTAGAACCCTTCAGAGTTACAGGACTAGACTATACCGGCGCACTGAGAACTAGGGAACTGGACAAGGTTTATGTGTTGCTATTTACTTGTGCCACTTCACGTGCAATACATTTAGAACTCTGTGACAATATGTCTTGTGAAGAGTTTATGCTGGCATTCAGGAGATTTTGCACACGTCGTTCCTTCCCTCATTTGTTTCTTAGCGACAATGCTCCCACTTTTCTTCAAGCTTCCAGGTACTTGGTAGATATGAGCGACGATCCAACGGTTGTTGCTTACTTGGGAGAGCGAATGTGCGAGTGGAAGTTTATACCAGTCAAAGCACCGTGGTTTGGTGGAATGTGGGAACGGTGTGTAGGCATTGTGAAGTCAGGCTTACGATTGGTTGCAGGACGCGCATTGTTAAAAAGGAGCGAACTAGTAACTGTGCTCACTGAAGTCAAGGCGGTTGTTAACGATCGTCCTCTCACTTACGTATATACCGACCTGCAAGAACCACTGCCACTAACACCAGCGCATTTGCTCTACGGCAAGCCAATGACTGCCTTTCCTACTGATCTGCAGTCACAGGCAGAGTTAGAGGACCCTTCGATGTTCACCGAGGCTGCGGTGTCACAACGTTACCAGTATATTTCTAGGGTTATAGGTGATTTTAAAAAGAGATGGATGAATGACTACTTATTGGCACTTCGTGAGAGGGCAACTAAGACTGCAGGTCAACCATCAGCACCCTCTGTAGGCGAGATAGTGTTCATCCATGATGATAGTCCTAGATTGTACTGGAAGTTGGGCCGCGTAATGAAGGTGTACGAGGGCGAAGGCTCGGTAGGGCGAGTAGCGCTGCTCAAGACAGCTACAGGGACTACTGTTCGTCCGGTCGCACGACTGTACGCTATGGAGCTTGGCTCTTCTACACAAGAAGAAGCTCCACCTGATGATGCTGGATCCGAGGAGGCTGCCTTAGCCGATCCACCACAACCCGTTGGGGATCCGCCTCGGATCGGGACTAGACCCAGACGCACAGCTCGTGGCGCCGTTGATATGTGGCGACACAAGATTGCTTCTGGGCAACTCTAGATATAAGGTGGGGTTCAGGTATTGTGTTGGGGGGGGGGGAGTGTATCGTGGATTACCGATAGTTAGTGGTATAACCTACATTTTCTATGTATCATACCCTAGATACAATTTGTACAGTATGTAAGCTTAATAAGTTAGATAAGGCCTATTATACGAAAGTATATTATTTAATTGTCTTTAGGAATGCATATAAGATTTATCATATAAACCATGCTGTAATATAATGAAAGCGGTGCGATATTTACCGCTAGATATCCGCTACTAACTTAGCAGTAGCCGCTAGATTCGTAGCGTAAGACGATGACGTCTTGGATTGTGGCGCACCGCATCAGAGCACTTTTATACTTCATCCAAGCAACAACTCCACTCTTTAGTTCGCCGCGATCCTGGTTCCGGTTTCATCTAGGTCTCATCATTAACTTAAACTCAACTACATCCTACAGACAGACCGACTGACAGCTAAGCCTTATTATCATGATTTAACTTTCTTTAACCTCATTTATTCAATATTGTTCAGGTGCATCCTCGTGGTCACCTTAAGGTAAACATCCAATGGTGTTCGAATAGCACCCATTTGCGTACCATCTATCAGCACCTCCATCAGCATTTCCCCCTTGCCTAGCTGTATTCTATGGTGATTTTAATAAGTGAGTTACACTCCCGGTATTCTTATTTATTTACATTATATGAGCGGACCTTTTCAGTCTTAGGTAGCCTAGAGTAAACTTATCTGAATTAAATCCGCCATATCAGGTACTGTATGTACATCACGGAGGTATTGTGTCGGCTACGCACATCTGCCATACCAAAAGGTACAAGGGTATTTTACTCACAGACCTGATCGACTGGAGTGAGGGGGAAGACAGTGAGGGAGAATTAGAATCTTAGGCAGATCTCCCAAATGATTGTTCAAGTGGTCGCCACCGGGAAGGTAATAATTCAAGAGGTAGAGATAATAATATATTCCCGTTCTGGTGGTCATTCAACAATAAGCAAACCGAGAGTCTTTCCGAGTCGGAGGGGGCGAAGAAGCCGAGGAGGTTACTATGAGTGGAGAGAGGGAATATTATGGATGCAACCGCGACGATATGTCTACGGTCCCAGACAGCCAAGTTTCAGTTACCCCGGGAGATTTTTATGAAACTCGAAGTAGTGAGGAAGAAAATTTTCGGGCAGAAGTGAGTAAAAAGACAGTTTTAGCTGGGAACAAAACTCCACCGGATTCGTCGGTACCTAAGTTTGATAAAACACGAGGGAACCAATCGACAGGTTCTCCGGAAAACACTCGGCCAATAGGCCCCACGGAAACTATTACCCGAAGTGGTAGAATTAGCCGCCCACCAATCCGGTACCCGGACGAGACTATAAATAAGACCCCCGAGGAGCGAGCTTGCCAGTTAAAAGGCACCATGCCTCTCCCGACTGATCCCCAATACCGGCTCCGTCGACTAATAGCCATTGTCGACGGAAAAGGAGAAAGGGTGCAGACTAGCCGAGCTTTTAACACCTTACGAGCGGCCTATGCGGTTTATTTATGTGTACCGCCCAGCGCGGTGTTTTTAGCCAAAATAGGGCTGTTTACGTGATCATTTTCATGCCTAAATAAGACCCAGAACGTAAAACAAGTACCTATCCCTGAAAGGGCATAAACAGAGCTTTCGAATGACACCATAACGATCCTTGTATGATGGATAGTTTTCTTGCAATAACCGTGCAACGCGAGTGCAAAAAGCAGGTAATTCGGTACTTTCGGTACATAATTGAGTATGTAGCGAGTGAGAGAGGGAGGAGGGAGCTGAGATTTGTGTCAGTAGGTTCACCGCGGTGGTCTGGAGCAGTCATACGCTCGCTAGTCTCCTGCCACCACTTGTCTCTCTCTCTCAGCCACATTACGTGCTGAAATTGCCACTCGAGTTATGTCGAGCGCCGCCACATAGTCCAGCTTTATTTAACTCGACTTAAGTGGTGGGCCGCTTTTTAAGGGTTAAGCAACTTCTCAGTAAGCCGGGGCAAATTTTGATAGCTAAAACTGCGGTTGGGAACCAGAATCCTGCAGTACAGCTACACAAGTGTGTTTGCGAAAATGGTGAAATGGAGTGGCGGAGCGAGGGCCACGACTACAAGGGAGTAGTGTTGCGGCAATCAGGAGCTCGCCTTAAATTCGTAGGGGATGATAAAGTAGAAAGACGGCCGGCCAATCAGCGTGCTCCTTTTGGCCGAGCCTTGTGGCCAGATAGTGTGGACATTCCAGGCATGACTTCCACCATCCGCACTCCTCCTCGCTCTGCCAATCAAAAGGCTCCATCGCTCTCTCCACAGGCTGTCCCTTCTGATTGCAATGTGTCCAATAATTCCGTGCCAGCCCTAGACTCCCGTAAGCTACGAAAAGACAATTGCAATCGACTTCCGGGGACATATTATGGAGAGAAAGAAGCCGAGGAGACCAAGTTGAATGTGCAGCTAGCGTGTGCCAAGCAGCAGCTGGCCACGCGTGCGAGCCGGCCAATCACAGCGCCCCAAGGCACGCCTCATGCCGGGCGGCAGGCCTATATAAGGGGGGGAGAGGAGCTCCCGTGTCACTCAAGCAATGGGCACCACTGGGACAACTAGCCACAGCCCCGCCTCTCTCTCTTTCCCGGGCACCAAAGGAAACTTGGCTTACCCTACCACAGCCTTCCAGCCCACCTCAACTGTTCCCGTTCGTACTCCCTTGGGCCTGGCCTCACTCTGACCTACGAGGAGAATACACCACCTGTATCCCTCTGCCTGTCGTCACATTGCTGGCTTGCACACCCGCAGCCAAACAATTCAAGAGGGGCAACAGGAAGTAGATGGGAGTGAGTGTTTCCAGGACCACTACTGGCCAGCCCTGAGGTGGTGAATAATCCAGTGTGACAGCAAGCAGCTTTAAACTTTTTTTATTAACCCGTAAACGGCGGCAAAGCTCTTAAGAGGGAGGCCTAAAAAAAACATTTAAACGGCCCCTGTAGCACTAAACATTTTTTTTTTGTTTTTTTTTGTTTTTTTCCTATACCTCATATCACTCCTCCACATCCCCTCCTTCCTCCTTTTCCCCTCCCCCTTTAATTATCACCTATTTTCCCTGTTATTCCCTAATTCGTTGGTATATTTTTGTGCTAACATTAGCAAAATATGTGGAGGATGTGCTTACGTGCCTAGCGAGTGTGTTATACAACCGAGTGTGTGAATGAGTAGGCTCAGTGTGGCTTGAGGCCTCGTGGAGGGAGGGGTTGCCTCAATTTTCTCCATAACTCATGAATGGGCTGGTCCATCTATATTCGCGATTTTGACCAGAATTTGTTTATTTCCACTTGTTTTATTGTTGTTACAGGTTACTATCTTCATAGTGAAGGTAAAATAGGCTCATATGAATAAGTAATAACGATATTTATCGTAAAATGACGATTATAGGCCTGAATGGAGCCAATATGCTCGCCCATGGGCAGCTAGTTCAATA
Organism: Paralithodes platypus; assembly: GCA_032716605.1. NCBI lineage: Eukaryota > Metazoa > Arthropoda > Malacostraca > Decapoda > Lithodidae > Paralithodes > Paralithodes platypus. Next base: position 37,081,457 of record CM064529.1, read on the forward strand.
CCCCCCCACTCGACGTTGCCGGGTTAAGGACCCATATTGGGCCCGCAAGGAATAAAAAGAAAGAGAGAGATGATGTTGACAAACCTAGTGGTTACCCCTAAATAATTAATGTGTTCTTATTGGAACAGACTAAAGATAAATAGACTTGACTTACGAAACAAAATAAAGGGATGATGTGTTCATAGAGTATTTGTGTTTATTGATAGAGAAGGCTCCATGCCATTAGCTACCAAATAGATAGGATCTTATAGGACGAGAATTAATTAAAGTAAGAGGGATTGAGATTTGAAACCAACTATAGGGTTCAGTGGGAATAATAGATAGTTGCGGATAGATGAGCTTCAGCTTAGGGATATATATATATATATATATGAAAGGACACCAGTCCAAATGTGAAGGACACTAGTCCAAGAATTAATCTATATCATATGTTGTGGAGGAAATTGAGATAATTATCTTATTAATGGTTAGTCCGTCGGTTGAGCGGCAATAGGGAATAAGCCTAAAGTAGAATCTTTGAATTAGTAAGGACGTATCTATTGCGTTAAGATATTATTTACGTATCCGGGAATACGTGTAACGGATAAAGAGTTACATATTGTAAAGGATAAAGATTGTTTCCTATGCGGAGACTCAGATGACCTACGGGTCTGTAATGTATTAGGGTTAAGATATTGTGTTAAGATAATTTATGTTCAGGTGTAACGGACTACGCGTTCGATGCTGTAAAGGGGTGGTGAGATAAAGATTATATAATTTGTGGGAAATTAAGTGGTCTACGGGCCAGTGTTATATTCAGGTGTTGTATGGTATTAGGAGGATTTATGTTCGTAACGCCCCGGTCTTATAGATAGACATCCAGGGGCTCGGTAAAGGTTATATTATTAAGGAAATAGCATTTGTGATGTAGATTTTCGAATAAGAGTCTTTGGTCAGAGAAGCCCTGGTCTCTTAGTAGACATCCGAAGGCGGTGTAAAATTATTCGTTGAGTCTGGTAACCTGAAATGGATCGAAGTCGAAGTGAGTCATTACCTGCATAGCGGGAATCCAAGTAGATGGTAACGGGAGCTCTCGAGTTCCAATGTACTATCTGATGTGGGTCAACGAACTATTCAATTCGTGTATTGAACTCATTTCGGGCCGAACAGGAAGTGGGTTACTGGACCCGTGTTAGCTTAAGAGTTGGGCTGTTAAATACATATACAAAACTCCAACAACTGTCTAATTATTTCCCCACCTTATTAGTGTGCTTGAACTTAGAAATTTAAGTACAACACTGTGATTTATGAATTCCTCTCCACATCTATTGAGTAGCCTCATCTGATGTTCACATTTGATACATTACTCACTTCCTCTTTCCATTGTTTCTTCAATATATAATGCCATATTGTAAAGCTCATAATACATAATTGCATTCATATATTGATAAATTTCCAATCCAATAGCCTATCTTTATCGGAATGACAGTGTTTGACCGTCTGTCATTGTCAAACTTACCCCAGTTTGGCATTTTTGTATAGTGTATTATTTAACTACCGGTACTTCCTTAATTATATAGAATATATGTTCCCAAATAATCAAGTACAACTGTTCCCTTTCTATCATTGCACATTCCCTATTCTGCTATCTTTCAAACAAAGACGAACAGTAATGGATTCCCTTTATTTGCATGGCAACTATATCTTCAAATGGTATGTATCTAACACATACAAACGCACACACACATACACACTAACACAAGCATACCCATACACAGCCTCTCTCTCTCTCTCAGACACCTCCCAAATGATTAAGGATACGTGTCACGGAATCAAATAACAAATTCCTCTGGTGACCCTCGGTGTTATAATCCTTTCTGCACCTTCCTACCGACCCTTTCCACCAGTGTTCTCCCATCTTGGTTGTTGGGCCCTTCTCCTGCACTGTTGTTCTGGTTCTACTCTCCTCTCACTCTCTCCTATACACATATGTGGACCGATACACACACGGATTTAAGCCAGTCTCTGGCAATTTACAGCACAATGCGCATACGAGCACACACACACACACACACACACACACACACACACACACACACACACACACACACACTTTGGGTGGAACGCCGAATTTTGTCCACGCATGTATTGCAAGTACAACAACCGTATTCAGATTGTAATGCAGTCAAATTTATGTATATTATACGGTATTGAAAATTCAACATGTTCTTTCAAATTATATAGTGATACCAAGTATAACTACATTATGACTATAATCTATTGTCTTTAACTGATATTTTGTCATCAGCTGAGAAGAACATTTTTGAGATGACGGGGTTGCAAGATAACAAATTAGCAACCCCATCAGATGTTCTCACAAACTATGGAGAGACGTCACCAATCAAAGCCAGGCTAGCCAATAATTATCAAGGAGAAAAAAAGAGCGAAACGAAAGACACAGACGAGAGCAGAAAAGGAAACAACACAGTCTGTCATCAAAAGCCAACACTCTCTATGGTGTAAATAAACGGAACAGCAACGCCATCTACAGGTTCCTACGGGAACTGCAGGACTCCTCCAGGACCAATCAACGAGTTCTCGTCCAGGCAAATCACAAGGCCCGAGAGAGGAGATAAGGGAATATACAACGCAAGAACCCAATTTGAACTACAATGAAGAAGACTTTATGTTAATTCCTCATCAAGAACCAATATTCTATTGTAACAGTTGTGATCTGAATAACCCAATATACAGTGCAGGAAATGGTATATATATATCATGACAGATCAAAAGAGAATAAGGGAAGCCTTGCATACCACCTGAAGAATAGAGGAAAAGTGTAATTAATGAAAATCAATTATCCTACAACCATGCAAGCTTCCTGAACTATGAGTTTAATATTAAGAAATAAAGAATAAACATATCCATGTATTCCTATGTCAATTGTATTTTTAAGGCAACTATTAAATTAACAATAATTAAAAGATCAAAATACCCATGTCCTTACTGTTCCAAAATGTATAAATCAAGAAGTAAATTATCCTCTGAATATTACCTGACCAAAATATATGATCGGAAGGTAAACAGAAGGCAATATAATCCACTAGCTCTTATGCGATCGGATGAATATACACCTAGGTTTACAGGGAGCAGGGTAGGGTGCTAGAGGAACTAGAAGTGACATTCTCTAGTTGCGTGTGAGAGCAGCAGTTCCCTTTGGTGCTAAACCGAAGAAAGAACTACGAGTCTAGCGTCGACCAGATCCTCTCTCATAGACCTAACTTCTCTTCATCACCTCTTCACATAAGAGTCTCTGTGTTATTTGAGTTTTTTATTATTATTGTGAAGGTATATAAGATATGTTAGTGTTCAATAATTATAATGTTATCATAAACACCTATTCTAGGCTCTCCTCACGCCATTTTCTCTCTCACATTGTGAGAACAAACCACACGTGTGCCAGTTAATTATATATATGATGCCTCGGGTTTAGCTGATTTAAATTCCATACTAAACGTTATATATATTTTTTAACTAAGATCTATACCCAACATGACACGTAATAATTTGTGAACACTCACATATCTTATACTTTTGTTTCATTATTTATTGAGTGTCCAAGTTTGTAGTGAAGTGTACGAAGAGAGAACAATTTAATTTTTAATACTCGATCAGTGTTCTATTTAATATCCTAGTAATTCATTCTTAAATAAAATACTTTCTGTGTTCAAAGTAAAAACCCGTTCCGTCAAGTTTAATTCAAGCTATATTCATTATTGCTTTTATATAATAGTTCTTGTGAATAATTTGATCCACCATGATATATAATCAAGATCCTATTTTATTACCAGTGGAGGAATTCATATCGTACCTCTCTGTGTATCATCAGCCTTTAATTCCGGCTATTATAAGTCACTACGTCGTTATGTGTCTTTGAGTTAATTTATATTTCATCTGCCTCTGTTGAGGTCATTATAATTTACTACTATTCTGCTATTCTGCGTAGTTTGTTTTAAGTTATTATTTATTCGCCTACTATTTGGCTATTTTCATTCACTACTTTGTTCTGTGCAATTATTTTATCTTCAGCGGTTTATTAATATATATATATATATATATATATAAACACACTGTATCATTAGCTACTATTCCAGCTAGATTTATTCACTATGCGTTTTGTGAATCTGAATTCCTCATTATCTGTGATCATAGCTAATTTACGACTATATTTATTTTTCATAGATCGTGCTAGTGAATATTCCCCAGTATTTTATTATAGTTAATTTGCAAATTAAATTGTCTTATCACCTGTGTTAATTATAACTTTCTATCTTGTTCGCCTGATTTAACGTTGCACTAAATCAGATATTTATTTTAGGTGACCGCAGTAAACTTGACCTTACCTTTCGCGCGGCACCCCTTTGATAGCTGACCTGGTCAGGCGACCTTTTCTTTCCCCAGCCACGCTTACCCCTATGCCACCGAGTCGATTACATCGGTGTATATATTTGTTCATCTTCTATTCCTCTCTGCGTACACTAACACACATATATTGTACGGTTGTCATGTGAAGCTACAACAACCTTGATGATCCTTTCTTGCACAAGGATGTGGAATAAAAGTCCAGAGATAAGTTTATAGGTTCTATATTAGCCAGAGATACAGAGAACTTGGGTGGCACTGCTATGCTGAGTGCCGACCGGATGTTACTGATGAAAACATGTGCAGCTGTGCCGGATATATTTGGTGCAACGCTGCCGATACTACAGAGTACGGTATATTATCATGGAATATTAAACAATGATAGTATTGCCCTGAAAGTACATGTGTGTATGTTGCAATATGATTAAGGCATGTGTACACTCTGTATATATGATGTGTGTGCACTTAACCTATATCAGCACCTCCCTCCCCCTTCAAGCTCGCAAGACGTTGTCGAGCTGACTCTTTTTCTAGGAGCCTTTCAGACCTACGTGGGGCCATGGGGGAAGTGAAGGACTCTCTTTCTGGGTCCGTGCAAGACACAGGGATCTCAGGGTTATGGGGGAGGGGTTCAACACCAGGGGAATTCACTGGGCTGAGGAAGCGACGGTTCCGCCAATATATCTTACCACTGGGGAGACGAACCTCATAATCCCTGGACCTGCCGCAGCCCATGACGACCCCAACCTTGTCCCAGCGGTGAGAAGTCGGGTCTTGGATCCGCACTGTGGTGCCGACTCTGAACCTGGGAAGGGGGCGTGCGTGCTGGTCATAGTTTCTCTGCACCAGCGCAGTGTGGGCGGCTGCACGGCGGTCATAGTCCTCGGCCTTGGCTTGCCACTCTGCTGCAAAGGACGGGATGAGCAGGGACACAAGACCGTAGTGGGTGGCCATTAAGGATTTGTGCCAGGGAGCGGCCTGTGAAGTTCGGGGTGTTGCGGAGCTCCAACAGTCCACGGTCAAAGTCTTCACAGTCGACGTTGGCTGAGGTAGCCGTCTTCAGTATGAGGTGTTTGTTGGACTTGACGGCAGACTCGGCATGACCGTTGGATTGTGGGTAGTGTGGGGAAGAGACCAATTGATTGACTCCCCAACGCTCCATGAAGTCCTGGAACTCACGGCTAGTAAACTGTGGGCCTCCATCTGTACGTAGGCGGAAGGGTGCACCAACCCTCGCTCCGTACAGGACGAGTTCCCCATCTGCTGACAGGTAGTCTCGGAGTTTCCAGAATGGGAGTAGAGAGTTGTGCAGGTCGTAGCGGTTGGTGGGGAAACCCAAAGTAACGCACTCACGCAGGCGGATATACACAGGATCCGCTCTGGCTGCGTCTCGGAGTTCCTGGAGAATCCTGTCTGCGTCCTGTGAAGGAGAGTTTGTTGTTGTTGTTGCTGTTCCCCAAGCTGCCTGGCCGAAAAGCCCCAAGGCCCTGAGCAAGGCCAAGGCCATAACCGAGTGCCCCCACAGAAACCTCCCTGCTGACCACAATAAAGCCTGGGTGACTGAAGCCACTCCATGGCGGGGAGCTGAGGAGGGTGCGGAAACGCCCGGGAAACCAAAGCCCCACCCAGGGCCCTGTGCCCCTCAGCAATTATGAAGAGAAAGTTGAGGGGCAAAGGAAAAATGTGACGCTTTGGCTTCCAATCTTGGTAGATTGGGAGGTCAATCCACGGAAGAGACGCCGTCACTTGAGATCTAGAAAATATATAAGTAAAAGGAACAGTCAGAGTAATCTATGGGTATGGCAGAGATCGCTCAGTTCTCACTCTGATAGACCAGCCCATCACCACGGAAGGAGAGTTGACGTCGGTGGCGGCGGCGTTGGCAGTCACGAGGGACCTGAGGTGAACCGTGGCGTCGGCACATGCTAACTCATCCTCTGGCGTTGGGTGTCTGACAGGGGCCCGTAACAATACATCAGGGATGCAGAGCAACCTGCCAGCGCGCCAGACGGCTGTGAAGAGGTAAGGTGCGACTTTCTCCTTCAGACGTTGGAGGCGGGGATTTTCAACCGCATCAAGGGTGTAGTTGTTGAAGATGGGGATGAGGGGGCGATGATCCGTCATGAGGGTGAAGTGTTGCAGTCCGATGAGGTAGAACTTGCACTTGGACTTGGCCCAGACCACGGCTAGCATCTCCAGCTCAATGGTGGCATAGCGGGACTCGGGGTCGCTTAGGAACCTCGAGCCACACTGAACTAAGTGGAGACGGTTGTTGCCATGATCCTGTAGGAGGGCGTATCCAATACCGTTGAGGCGGGATGCATCAGTTTGTAGAATCACTGGTAGGGAAGGGTCGAATGGGGCCAGGACGGGTGGACTGAGCAGGGCAGCCTTGATCCGGCGGAAAGCCTCATCATGGTCAGCGGTCCACATAAACGTCCTCTTCGGGCTCAAAAGGGGGCGCAGGGGCTGAGCGGCAGTGGCGATGTCGGGGGTGAACTCCGCCAGCTGGTTCGCCAAACCCATGAAGGAGCGAAGGTCGGTGATGTTGGCTGGTGTCGGGAAGTCCTTGATCGCTCCGACTTTGCCAGGGTCAGCCGAGATGCCCTCACCTGAGAGCGTGTACCCACAGAAGTTCACACTGGGTGCGGCGACCACAAACTTGTCCTTGTTGAGTGTGATCCCACTGTCGCGGCACCGTATGAGCACTTCATGGATACGCTGAAGATGTGTGTTGAAGTCCTCGTCGTAGAGCAGCAGGTCATCAACAACTTTGGCACAATTTTGCACCCCTTGGAGGTCCCTATCACTGCGAAGGCAGAAGGCGTCACCTGTTGCAGCGAAACCCATTGGACCTCTACAGTCTTGGAAACGGCCATACGGTGTTATGAAAGTTGTGAGATGCTGGTCCTCCTCCGCAAGTTCCATCTGCCAATATCCACTCAGGGTGTCTGCCGTTGTGAAGAATTTCGCCTGCGGGGCCACACTGAGGATCGCTTCGAAAGGCGTCGGTGAGGGGTGGGCTGGGCGGAAAACTTGGCAGTTGAGCTTGGTAAGGTCGACGGTAAGGCGAACTTCGGCGTTGGGCTTGGCGACGACGACGAGGGGGTGGCACCACTCCGAAGGCTCATCGCCGGCCGGTTTAATGATACCTTGTGCCACTAGCGAGTCCAGCTCCTGCTTAACTTTGTCCCTGAAAGCAAAGGGGATCTGCCGCGGGGTGTAGATGGCAAAAGGCACGGCATCGTCCTTGAGGTGGTTCCGCATTGCGAGACCCTTCATAGGCTTGAGTGGAGCTGTCTGGAGATCCTCCTTGGAGACCAACACGTCCTTGAACTATCGAAGAAAGAACTCCTTGGGTTGTGCAGGTGACGTGGTGGTGGCTGTGAAGGGTAGCTCCTTACACCTGTTGATGTGTTTAACCTGTAGAATTGGTTTGGGGAATTCCGCTGAAATGATGGCTAATTCTTGACAGTGGCGTTTGGACAGAAGCGGCGTCTGAACACCCTCGCGGACTTGGATTGTGGCAGAACAGGAACGTTTGCTGATGGTGAGTTGTCAATGAAACGTCCCCAAAGCAGGAGCCATTGCAGAGCCATCCGCATTGAGCGTTGTTGTCGGAGGCGGAGGTCGTAGGCTGCTGAGAGGAATCCGACGTATGTTGAGGTGTCGTCGGCCGATCACTGTGATGTCTGCACCTGTGTCTGGAAGCATGTGGAGTTTTCTGGTGGTGCCGCTGTAGGTGAGACTCACGGATGTCAGTGTGGGTGCCTGAACAGGTGATCCCACACATCGGCAACTTGTGGTCTTCTTTGCTGTAGACTTGTGGGAGGAAGCGTCGTTGTCCTGTGTGGAGTTGTCCTGACTGGCGGGCTTCTTCGAAGATCTGCAGCATTTGTCGTAGTGGCCCATATGGTAGCAGCGACGACACTGGGCGGTGGTAGCAGGGCAAACAGGAGTCCTAGGCTTATGACCACGACGGCCGCAGTTAGTGCAGATGTAGTCTTCAGCCGGGCACTTGTTCTTGTTGTGCCGGCGAGCACAACGCTGGCAGGCGGCAGCCGACGCCAAGGACTGTTGCGAAGTGGAGAACTTGTCGCATTGCTTAACTTGCTTGTTCTGCTTGTACGCTGACACGGCGTTAACCTGGGACGGTGGGGCACGTATGCCTGATGTAGCGCTTCGAGTGGCCTCGTATGAACGGCAAGTGTTGACGATGTCCTGTAATGAAGGGGTGGCGTCGAGGGAAAGCAGCTTCTGTACAAGTTCTTCATCGTGTATGCCCATTAGAATGACCATCTTGAGTTGGGTCTCCTTGAAGGCTGAAGAGTACCCTGGGCAGACGTCAGTTTCTTAGGCGATGTGGCAGAGGCGGACGTAGAAGTTGTTGAATGACTCACCCTGTTTTTGCTTGCAACTGAACAGGTCCCTGCGACGGAGAGCTTCATTGCGAGAATTCTTGATGTGCTCATGAAGTGCATCGAGGACTGCGTCAACGGTCTTGTCGGTGTCAGGGGGTATGCTTAAGGTGTGCTCCAAAAGCCGCTGTGTCTCCAGGGTTAAGCACATCCGCATCTGGACCAGTTGTTTCTCCCTCGGTAGTTTAGACAAGTCTACCATTATAGAGTAATCGTCCCACCGACGCCTCCATTCTCTGAAAACCTGGAAGGTGGCATCAGCACGAAGGGGCGGCGGGTTCTGGGTGATAGCCTTCTGTGGTGGTGGTGGAGCTGTAGGGGTGGAGGATGTTGTGGAATGGGGTGTTGTCCCCGGTGAGGTGGGTGTAGGTGCGGCGGCAGGTGGGGTAATTTGGGCCAGAGCCTGGACAAGGGCGGAGAACTTGGCATCGTCCACCTGTCTCCTGTGGTCCTCCTCCATTTGTCGTCTGGTTTCCTCCTCCTGTCGTCGTTGTTCCTCTTCCCATCTTCTGCGGTCCTCCTCCTGTCTTCTGGTATAGTCATCCCGTTGTCTGCATTTCTCCATATACTGTATGAGCTGAAGGAGGTCTGAACTTGTGGTAGGTTGTAGACTTGCAGGGTGTGGTAACAGGGGTGGCATCCCCCTATAGTGTAGGGGAGGTAAAGTGGGGGGAGGTTGGGGAGGTGGAGTGATATGAGGGGTGGTGAGAGGAGAGGTTGGAGTGGAATGAACTGACTGGTACCCCGTACCAGCAACTCCAACAGTATCTCCATCATTACCTCCACCACTATCTCCACCAGTAGCTCCACCATTATCTCCCTCCCCAGTATGGTCGTGTGGGGTGTCTCTGGGCTCCCCATGAATCTGCTCATCTCCCCACATAATTGGTTGATAGCTGAAACACTGTAGTCTTGCAGGAACGATGAAAATGTGCAGTACAACTGGAACAGTTTAGTTAAAAGTGCAAGAAATTATCTGTGCTAGACAGAGTGAGTGCGTGAGTGCGGTAGGCTTGGCAACACCGTGTTGGCTTGGCAGCGATGTGCGTGTACCTCTGTGTGCGCATGTGCCGCTAGCTGGAGGGCAAGTTGAGGGCCACTGAGGGGTGAGAACTCAGTGTTGCTGGAGACGTCAGAGGGGGAGCGTATGCTACTCCTCGCTCTTGTCCAGCTGTGTTTCAGCAGCTATAACCCTCACAGCAAGTTGGGAATGGGCACAAATGACATGGGACATATAATAAAGGCACTGCACTACACTCTTAAGCACTTCACTGCACTATAAAGCACTGCACAATAATATATCCAGGGTAGGAGATGTGAGGTCTTGCAAGATGGTTGGGCTGATTATCCGGTCTTTGCTCGTATCTCCTGGCATAACACACTGAGCCATGTATGGTTGTCATGTGAAGCTACAACAACCTTGATGATCCTTTCTTGCACAAGGATGTGGAATAAAAGTCCCTAGATAAGTTTATAGGTTCTATATTAGTCAGAGATACAGAGAGCTTGGGTGGCACTGCTATGCTAAGTGCTGACCGGATGTTACTGATGAAAACATGTGCAGCGGTGCCGGATATATTTGGTGCAACGCTGCCGATACTACAGAGTACGGTATATTATCATGGGATATTAATCCTTGTCTAGCGGGGTGTTTTGGGCTCATTTGGGCATATTCAGGCCCTCCTGCATGATAAATCAAACATCTGCATGAACAAATAAATATTTAGCAAAAAACTAGGCACTAAAAGCTTCAAAATGAGACCAGAACGAGCTACGTAGCACTCGTGGTTCTCTTGCAGTGGTGCCACGAACATGAAAGTTTAGCATATATCGGTATATTTTTCCCAGCTATGCTCACTACTGGCTACACTGCCGGCCTCTCGAGAACACAGGGAACATGAGTTAATGGGCGGCGGTAAGCCCTGGGAGTCGGCTGTCTGGCCCGCTGCGCTCCCGGCCATTTGCACTCGATTTTAACCCTTTAAAAGCCTTAATAATGCTCCTAACTTGCTGCAAATTGGTTCACGACTTAAGTCGAGCGCCGCCAATAAGGCGTTAAACAATGATAGTATTGCCCTGAAAGTACATGTGTGTATGTTGCAATATGATTAAGGCATGTGTACACTCTGTATATATGTTGTGTGTGCACTTAACCTATATCAACATATATATTGTCATCATATTTTATGTTCTGTTTTGTGTATTATATATGTCTCCTGTTTGATGTTTTGTAAGTGACACTATATTTCATGATCGAGTAAAACATATTTAACTCTTTTGTAGTCACCTTTAAATTGCCATTGGATTTATACTTAACCCGTACTGTACCGTAGGATACAGTAATAAAAGTCCCCAGCAGTCCCAAGCAATATGGCCAAAATGGCAGGAGAGACCACCTTTTCACCTCAAGTGATGAGGCAAGAATGGACCTAGCACTCCTATTTTGTTAACACGACTTAAAAAAAAAACACAAAAAAAAACAAGTAGACTTGTACAGGCAGTTACAAGACAAGTACATTACTGACGGCTTTAACCGTCGCTGGGACTGGGGAGTTACTTATCTACTGACGGCTATAGCCGTCGCTGGGATTGGACGGGTTAATAGTTAAGATCTGGATGCGCCCACTTGATGTATTTAGTGATTAAGAAATAAACAGTTATTTGTATTTACTCTGTGTGTTTATTGTATTTGGGGAGTGATTGAGTAAATTAGAAACCTTATTAGTAATGCTAGTTGTGTTCCTGTCGAGCAGGATTATGAGACACACACCTGAAGAGGACTCCAGAGTAGAGTCGAAACTTGTCGTGTCTTAATAAACACATTATACTACCATGTGGGTTTAATTCTCCATTATCTTCAAATTTATCCTAAACAAGGAGCTTATGAAAACAAATATTATTGCAAGTTGGTTTACAACGTGGCATAACACTGGAGGCAGCGGTGTCTTGATACGGCATAACAGCTTTGCTTTCTAAAATTATTGCTCAATCACCTCAGATACAAGATTCATCATGGCTAGTAGAGCACTAGACATTATTTAATACAGTAGTGATGAAATTAGGAAAACATGCGGCTCGAGTATCTGGGTATGTGCGTGACACTCCTCAATTAACCTGGGCACAGTTTGAAGAGTACACCAAGCTAGCTATAAACCCATCATTAGGTTCAACGATAGCAGACCGTCACTTTCACGAAATAAAGTATGCAGGAAATTTAGACGACACAATTAGTCAGTTGAATCAACTGGCTGTGACAGCATTTCCTGATGATACCACAGCTCAAAGAAAGAAAATAGTATTCAAAGCACTGTTGAGGATATTACCTATTGCAGTAGCAGATTATTTTGCTATAGCAGAGCCCAAGGGTTATGAGGAGGACATGCCAGTAAGTCGGCATATCTTGGCTTTGAGAAAGTCAAAGGAACTTACAAAAGGAACATGACAAGATCGCCGTCATCAGTCGAGCTACTACTCACCCGTCTAACTCATCCTCACCCAACCCTGCAGTGCCACGTCCAAGTGAAAAAGTTGAGGACTGGTCACGAATTCGTCCCTCTGAATGGAAGCCATGCACTTCCCATTGTCCTTTGGTTTCACTGAAGAAATCGTTTATAGAATTGACCAAGCGGAGGTTCAGGTTACCTACTCTATGGACTCAGATTCCATGGATTAAGCCCTGACGCGTGGCCACTATCAATGAAGATGGGACCGCAGGGATTGAGGAAAATTACAAAGAAGGGGAGATTGAAAAGCCTGAAGTAGTTCACGAGACTACGGATAGTCAGGACACCCTGGATTTTTAATCCATCCCCTTCCAAAGATTGTCAAACTGGCAGGGGCTCACGATGAGACAGACACTGTGCAACTTCCCATCTACAAACATCTCACTTTAAATGGGGTGAAAGTCCGACTTCTAATTGACACAGGGGCTTCCCGTTCATGTCTCTTCTCTTCTTTCTTCCGCCAACATCACAAATCTTTTGGCCCATTTAAACCCTCCACCATAGTTTTGATAGACGCTAATGATGGCATCATTCCTAACTGGAGAAACTGCCCCACTTTATGTTAGTACTCCTGTCCCTAATCATGGGACAAGTTATTCTTTCATGATATATACCCCCCAAGAGACCCAATACGATGGATATTTGGGTCTCGATTTACTCACCTCCCTGCAAGCCTCCATTGATTGTCATCAAAAAGAACGCTGAAGTTTGCACCTCTGCTAAAAAAACAAAAAAAACAAAACAAAATATCAAGAATCTCACAGAGCTTAAGGGCACTCCCACTGTTAAAACAGTGCCTAACGTAAAATCTGATTTCAATTCTAAAGTCAGTCAAGAGAAGACAGATAAGCCAACCCTATGCCTCATACAGACGAATCAAGCTGTCACTGCAAAAATTGTGACACTTCTTCCTCATCATGAGCAATGGATACCTATTCTCCCTACATTACCTGGTAATGTGATAATGACTCCGAACCTACAAAGTCCTTTCGACAGAGATTGCATGACCGCTCCAGCCCTTATTTCTAGTCAATTGAATTGTATCAGAATTGCAAACATCTCAGGTCAACCTATCACCTTACTCAAAGGGTTAGCTATCGGAGAACTTGAAATAAATGCAGAAGAACTAGCCTTACCCCCAGATAATACTTCTCACTCTGTTTCCTCTCTACCTGACATTCCTTCTCATTTAACTCCTCAACAACAAATTGACTTACGTAACTTGATGACTTCATTTCAAGACATCTTTGCCACCTCCAGCCGAGACGCAGGGAAAACTGACGTATTTCATCATCCAATCCAGCCAATAAAACAACCGATCCGAAGGAAAAACCACATCCAACGCCAAGAGGAAGAATTACAGGTGAAAGACATGCTAGCAACAGGAGTTGTACAACACTCCACTAGTCCATGGTCATCCCGAGTAGTACTCGTCAGAAAAAAGACGGATCTACCAGGTTCTGTATAGATTACAGACAGCTTAATGATGTAACCATCAAAGACGCCACTCCATTACCTCGCATTGACGACTCCTTAGACGCCATTCTAGGCGCCAAGTAGTTTACCACTCTAGACTTGCAGGCCGGATATTGGCAAGTACCTGTACTTCCGGAACATCTCCAGATAACGGCTTTTGCCACCAGCAAAGGGAGATTATATGAATTCACAGTACTGCCCTTTGGCCTATGCAACGGCCCAGCCACCTTTTCTAGACTAATGGAATCGGTACTACAAGGATTAACTTGGGAAACTTGTTTAGCCTATTTAGATGACATCATTGTTTTTGGCAAAGCCTGGGCAGAACACATACAAAGACGCCGACAAGTATTCCAACGGATTCGAGATGCTAAATTAAAGCTCAAACCTTCCAAATGCACTCTAGCTCAAAAGGAAGTTAATTTTTTAGGCCACATAGTATCAGAAGAAGGAATTGCACCAGATCCAGAAAAATTAAAAGCAATAAGTACCTTCACCCCTCCTACCAATGTAAAAGGAGTCCGACCATTTCTTGGATTAGCGTCATACTATCGTCGCTTTGTGAAAAATGTTGCCACCATTGCCAAGCCTCTTCATGATTTAACTATGAAGGAAGAATGATATATATGGACAAACCCACGCCTTCAAGCATTAAATTCATTGAAAGAATTATTAGTAGCCTCTCCAGTTGTTTCTTTTCCTGATTATACCAAACCTTTCCGTCTCTACACCGATGTGTCACAGTATGGTATTGGAGCAGTTCTGGGTCAAACTAGAGAAGAAAGAGAACACATTATTGCATTTGCCAGCCAAATTCTCAACCCAGCTGAGGTAAACTATCCTGTGACAAAAAGAGAATGTTTGGGAATAATTTGGGCTTTACAACATTTCAAAGCATATCTAGCGGGTATCAAGGTCACTATCATCACCGACCACTACGTCCTACAATGGCTACGCAAATCTGACACTAAGAACGCACTAACTGTCAGATGGCGTGAATCATTGGAAGAATTCGACTTTGAAATCACTTACAGGCCTGGAAAGTTGCATACAAATGCCGATGCTCTATCTAGACTTCCAACTGAATCAACAACAACATACAACCCAGAAATTTAGACTCAAACCATTCGAACCATTCATCACCACAGTTCTGCAGACCAAGATCAACAACAACTCCTGCAACAATTTCAACAAGAAAGAACAGATTGGATACCTAGGCACCTTTTATCACAACTACAACGAAGAGGGGATCATTTATATACTCCAGAGGGTAAAATTGTAATTACTCCCAATTCTGTCTTAGCAACAATGCAATCCCTGCACTCTCACAATGGCATTCATTTGGTACAGAGAATATTAACATCAACTTTCCAACAAGTATACTGAAGCTTGTCGGGTCTGTGCTTTAGGCAAAGACCGTACCCGCACCGCCGGACCTACAGGAAAGTTAGTAGCATCCAAACCATGGTAATTGCTAGCAGTTGATGTAATGAGACCCATGGAAGGGATATAAAGTCTCAGATATATTATAACTTTCGTGGACACGTTTTCCAAGTAGGTAATTGCCTGTCCAGCCAAAGAACACTCTGCCTTAGCCATAGCTGAAGCCATGATACAGCACATATTTCCTTACTTTGGCCTACCTGAAGCTATTCACTCAGATAATGCCCCCGAGTTCACAGGTCACATATGGTCACAACTTTCTCAGATATGCGGTTTCAAAATAAGCCATTCATCCCCTTATTGACCTCAAGGGAACTCTAATTGTGAATGAAGTCATCGCACCATTGCAAATCAGATAAGGACTCGCTTACAGCAAATGAACACCACTGACTGGCCCAGTCAAGTCAAGATAGTACAGTGGGGAATAAATACCTGCCCCCGCCACGACGGAGTTTCACCCCACGAACGAGTTTTTGGGATACCTCCCCTATTACTACCATTACGTCACCTGTCTGTCCCATATGAGCCCTCGTCAAATTTTGACCAATCATCAGTCAACCTGAAAAACCGGCTTCGACAACTCCAATACATACAGGATCTTCAACCTGATGAAACACCTAAAGTCAGTCCTCACCATGTCGGTCATCTAGTCATGGTTGCCCAACTTCCTGTGCCTTCCAAACTCAAGCCAAGATATAAAGGGCCTTTTGAAATACTCACTGTACCGAACTGTTACCAGGTTACCATAAACTATTACGGAGAGTCACGCACCTACCGAAATAGATATGTCAGTAGATTTCAGCCCATTGCTGACAATATCACTATGCTTGCTGACCCAAAGGATAATTACACATTGCCTGCAATTAATAACAAAAGTTTAGGCTCCACAGAATCATTGACACCACATTTCATTTCACCCATCACTCCTTCTCCAGTGGTGATAAAACCACCTGCACAACCTCTTGTACAAAATGTGAGAGAACCAACTTTTCATATTCCTACCCCTCCTTCTATTCCTTCCTCTAATCCCTATCGTATCAACCTATCTAGCAATCTACCTCCTCCTGTTCGTGTTTCCTCTGCTCCACCTACCGTACCGTTGGGCGGGTGCCCAACCCCGAAAGGAGTTGAAATAGGGGAGCTATCCCCCTGCCAAAGGTGGCTTTCTAGGGCCTTTCCTAGCTGATGCTGAGAGGATTGGGTTCTAGTCATGTGGTGATGGGCTGGTCTATCCGAGTGAGAACTGAGCGATCTCTGCCATACCCATAGCTTACTCTGACTGTTCCTTTTACTTATATATCTTCTAGATCTCAAGTGGCGGCGTCTTTTCCGTGGATTTACCTCCCTACTGCCAACCTAGAAGTTGGCAGATTGGGAGCCAAAGTGTCACATTTTTCCCTTGCCCCTCAACTTTCCCTTCATAATTGCTGAGGGGCACAGGGCCTTGGGTGGGGCTTTGGTTTCCCGGGCGTTTCCGCACCCTCCTCAGCTCCCTGCCTTGGAGTGGCTTCGGTCACCTGGGCTTTGTTGGTGGTAAGCAGGGAGGATTTTGTGGGGGATGATTGGGGGGCAGTTGTATTGGATACTTACTTGCCTCAGAGAGTGCTGCCAATCGTAATCTGCCTCCGCAATGTATCAAATTCCCTTCAAGTGTAAGCCCAACTGGTTGATCAGGCTATTCCTGGACTTTGTTCCCTTAACCAGTAATTTATATTCCTGCGTATATATTTCTTGTTGACATAGCTTATGTAATAATTTATCTGCAATTCTGATCTCCTTCACATTGAGGTAAGCACTACCTGTGGGCGGTGTGCCTTTTATTTTTGCTTTTACATTTTCTACAAATCGTATCACCCATGCTGTAACACGTTGTAACTTCTCATAGCTACAGAATCTATCCCAGTCCCATAACCGTGTGTCTTCGTCAGGCACCGAGTCAATTACTGGTGCCACAATAGCAGTGTGTTGCTCGCTCAAATCTATGTTTTCCGGCCATTCGTTGGGATTATTAAGCCAGCATGGGCCATTCCACCACAATGCAGAAGATTTGAGAAATTGAGCAGATACACCACAAGTAATGCAGTCACTTTGATTCTCTTTGGTAGACACATACCAGAACTGTGCGGTTGGGAGCAGGGTATGAATCTCGTCGACACGGTTGGTGACGTACACTGGTAGCTTCTTTCGGCTATGTAACCAGTAGAGCGTAATTTGGCTGTCACTCCATATAACTGTCTCCGAGATGTTTAGCAAATTTTTAAAAGTTTCCTCGATAAAGCGAACGAGTCTAGCAGCCAACAGAACTGCAGTTAGCTCTAATTTTGGGATGGAAAGGGATTTGGTCGGGGCGACTTTCGCCTTCGCCATGACTAGACAGCTGCCACTTGTGTCAACAAAGTATATGGCAGTGCCGTACGCGACCTTGCTAGCATCTGAGAAGGCATGAATGGAAACAGAATGGTCCATGACAACTCTCCGAGGAAAATTAAAACCCTTACAGAGACGAAGATCCGAAATAATGTCTTCCCACTCCTGAACCAAATCGCCAGTCAAAACCTCATCCCAACTTAATTTTATCCTCCATAATTGCTGAAGGAATAATCTTGATTTGATCGACACCGGTAGAACTATCCCCAAGGGGTCAAAAAGTTTAGCCGTCATACTCAAACAAATCCGTTTTGTAATCTGCGAAAATTGCGCGTACTGAACGCCAAATGAGAGGGTATCTGTGTCCGTCTCCCAAAACAATCCCAGCACCCTCACATGTTCCTGCTGTACCGCCGCCACACCATCCCGTTGCAGTACAGTCCGCAAAACAGAATTATTTGTCGCCCATTCACGTAGATGTAGATGGGCGTCATTCATAATTTCTCGGACTTCACCATAGGTATGAATCAGGAAATCTTCATCATTACCTGTACCCAGTAAATTGTCGATGTAAAGCCCTGACCGAATCTGCTAAATAACCCGCGGATCTGCACTGACATTTGACAAGTGATTTAAAATGGTGGCGTTTAAAAGAAATTGGGAACATGTAGCGCCAAATAAAACTGCCCGGAGTCTGTAACAAATTAGGGGGGAATCTAGCTGCCGTGGAAATTTTGGCCACATAAACCGAGTATAGTCTTGGTCGTCCTCATGGAGTTTTAACATCAGAAACGCCTTCTCGATATCAGACACCCAGACATACTTATCGAGTCTAAACCGGAGTAAAACCTGCGCTAAGTCTGGTACCAGTGAAGGTCCAGTATGCAAGCAGTCATTAAGGCTAGGCTGACGATCACTCACCTTGGCTGAACAGTTGAAGACGATACGCACTGGCGTAGTTTTACTCTCCTTGACCACTCCATGATGAGCCAAGTAATGTCCGGTATCTGAATTGTCAAAAGGCACCTCTTCTATAAAACCACGGGACACCTGCTCCTTTATGACTTTTGAGTATTCCTCGCAAAAGTCAGGCTCTTTGATGAATCTTCTCTGAAGACCCCGAAGACGGCCTATGGCCAAACCCTTGTTAGTAGGCAGCTGATCCTTGTAATTTTTCCAGGGTAGTCTCACTTTATATTGTTGGCTGTCAGGATCGTAGGTAACGGTATCCTCATACGACGATAGTGCTTGACGCTCAACTTGTGAGTATTCCTTAGGGGTTATCCCGATATGATCTATTTCCCACAAAACATTTAAGTCAATTTTGCATGGTGGAATATTACCAGTGGACATGTATTCGTCCATTGGGGTTACTGCTACTTTCAATACAGTAATTACTTCAGTGCTGGAGCTGGTAAGTTGTGCCACATATGAACCACTTATGGCATACCCGTACTTGGTAGGAAGCAGAATTAGGCTACCTGACCTTTTATACCCAGGTCGCACTATATCGTAGTAGTGATCCGCACCAATGAGCAGCTCCAATTGATCTGTGTCCGTTGCATGAGGATCGGCCAATTTTATGCCTTTACTTTGTAAACTAACCGTTTAGACTTTAGGCTAAGTTCACCTTTATGTTCTAGCAATTCATCAACCACTATTGTGTCTAGATGATGAAATTTACCTCTTGTGTTTGTATTGCAGTGCCATGACATTATATTCCCTAGAGGCTTGTTTTCCGGTAAATCCGTGAAGACATAACTTCTCAGTTCCTTTAGAATTGTAGGAAAGAGAGGATAGAACAGAAGACTTCACAAAGGTCCTCTGAGAACATTGGTCTAGTAGCGATCTGATTTTAACACAATTATTTTCCTTACCCTTTACCGGCAGCTGTACGGTGGGCAAGATTACTGTATTTTTACCTGTGGCAACGGACATTGTAGTCGAAGTAGCAGCAGTATGCTGTGTCTTGGTGTTATCCTCCGCTGGTCTACTTTCCTTCCCTTGTTTCTGTGTACATAGGGAATGAAAGTATTTGCCCTTACAAAACTTGCAGCTTCTTATGTTAGGGTTAGTACAACCCGAATGGCCATGCTCTTTTGACAAGCACCCAGTGCAGAGACGTAGTTGACGGGCTCTTTTAACTTTAGGAGCCCCTGTTTTATACTTCATACACTTGTACCACAAATGATTGGTGCCACTACACAGGACACAGTTAAATTTCCTGTATTCACTTTGGGCGGAAAATGTTGCCGTAGCCATGGGTGTACCCCCTACTTTGTCTTGACCTGCCAAATTGTACACTTCAGCCTGGAAGCAATGGGTGAATGTCTTATAATCCAGGCTCAAGTCGCCCATTTCCCATTTTATGATTTCTTTTAGTGGTGATGGTAATTTATTGACAAGAGTCACCACACAAAATTCCTTCAAACAAATTCCATGGCTAATGATTGACCTCATCACACTCTCTGTATTAGCATAGAAGCTCTTCAGGTCAGCTGTTTGGTATTTGGGTGACACTAATTGATTGAATTGGGTAGCATAAGCTGCCTTGATTCGATCTGGATGCCCATATGTCTCTTGCAGGAGCTTTATTGCTGGGGCATAGCTTGCACTTTCGACAATGAATCCTTCGACTAGCTTATACGCATCACCCAAAAACTGACCCTTCAGATAGGTGAAGCGTTGTATATCTGTGAGGTCGGGATTGTCATGGATGGTACACTTGAACATCTCCCAAAACCCCGACCACAATGTGGCATCACCCTCAAATTTTGGAAGAGTACGATGTGGTAATTTAACGGTGGACTTCTTTGGCTCAGGTCGAGTCGACTCCCTCTTGACCTCTGGAACCAAGACCCCCTTTAATGTGGCAGCGATTACTTGTATGCCCTCCAAATACAGGGTATCCTCTCTTAACTCCTTGATATACTCGGCGTCCGTCTCGTAAATGTCGGCCAGGTCCTCCTGTGTGACCTCATACTTGTCAAGTTGCTTTTTAATACGGAGCAACCTGGCCTCCACCTCCACCCCAGACGCCGATTCAAGGAAGTTGTCGATGTCAGAGGTCAATACCGTCAAAGAGCCCTTAAGCCCAGCCCGACACCGTTTTAAACTTGTAGCCATGATTATAGGGGAAGAAAACTTAGTGATGTTAAATCAAACTATCAATGCTAGTCCGAATAAGTTGCAGACAACAATACAGTACTCCGTGAAATCAAATTAAATCACGAGCTGAAAATAAAACTCCCTCACGAAATGCGGAATAAGAATTTTGCCCAAATGTAGACTAGCAGTCTGGAGCCTTACATAATAGTTTTGATTTAGATTTTAGAAATTATAGAATCATAATATAAGAAAAGCCGGGAGGCTAATTTAGTACAATACAGTATAGGCCAAAAGTTTCTAGATGTCAAAAAAGAGGTACCGTTTAAACACTCAACGAGCGGCTAGGATATTAACTTCAACTACCTGCCAAGCGGGCAGATTTACCCTAAACGAGCTTCATTCCATGCTCTTTTTCATGCATAAAGAAGAGCCAGAGCGTAATACAATTATGTGTCCGTGAAAGGGAGTTAATTGAGATTTCCAATGACACCTGAACCATCCTTCTACGACCACGGGTTGTCTTGCAACGATCGTGCAACATGAAGGAAAAATCCCTAAAATACGGTAATTTCCTTACATATTTCCCTGTCTAGGAGGGCAGTGGATGTGGATGTGAATGTGTGTGGAGGTGGGTCCAGTCGCAGTATGGGAGCCGTGCCGAACGGTCAGAGCCAACCTATGCTCCTCCCACCGCTCGGACTCTCTCTTAGAGCCAATTATGTGCTCAACATCGCATACGACTTAAGTCGGGCCCCGCTCTTTAGGTCTGGGTTCTCTTGACCGACTTAAGTCGTGCGCCGCCAAAGAGGGGTTAAAGTTATAATAAATTCAAGAATTTTAAGAGAGAGAGAGCCAATAGGGTAATTTTATCAGGCTAAACTCAATGCGTACCGATAATTTTATATTATTTAATTTAATAATTGTGGAAATTGTACACAAGAAATGTTCATATCAAGAAGTCACAAGGAAAACAGTTTTGAGTTGGATTAACACACACTCAGCCTATCAACTATCATATTACCACGCCTTCAAGGCACACAACGAGAGTAGAATTTAGAAAGACATGTGAATAAATAAAGAAGTTATTTGACAGTATAATTTTGATCTAGATTGAGTAACCTTAACTTTTGAAATTATTATACAGTACAGTATGGATGATTTTAATCTTAGTGCCAATCAATTGTGACATCATTTGGGCCTAAAGGATTAGTAATCAAAATTGAACTAGTAAATACTGTATCGACTTTGAAGGATTATTAATATTCTAGACTATACTGACTTTGTTGATCTACTCTACATCTTGTCGTATGCCCTGTCTATTTGCGCATTCTCGTCCTGTGCAAAGAACCGGCGACATATTGCCAGAGTTTCTGAAAACAGACGGGCACCTGGGGCAGCCAGAGGAGTAACCGCAAAGAAAGGCCAGTACATGGGGCTGTCCACGTAAATAGTTCTCACGTAGGAGTGGCCAAAAATCGCCACTTCCCTAAGAAGCCCCGGGTACACAGGCCTATCAGAAACCGCAGGATAATCCTCCCCTACCCCACCACCCTATTTTTGTGCTAATAAAGAATAATAAAGGTACAAAAATAATACTTGCGTTAATATACAGACCTCCAGCTCAATCAGTGCAAACTGACCGAGAAATTTACGAACAAATTGCAGATGTAAGTAACTCACAAGATACCGTAATTTTTGGCGACTTTAATTTACCTGTGACCAAGTGGGGCGATACTCTTACTTCACACTCCGGACATGACTTGTATACGAACTTGCAAGAGAGTTCGCTTTATCAATTTGTTCGAATGCCGACCCGTGGTAATAATGTTCTTGACATTGTACTTGCAACAAAAGAAGAATTGATAGAGAATTTGAATGTTGGTGATGAATTCAGTAACAGCGACCATCGTACGATAACTTTCACTTTAAAGTTTACTAGTAACGAACCAAATAGTAGCATCGAAAAAGTCCCTAATTTCAAGAAAGCAAACTTCCATAAACTTAGAGCTATGTTTAAAGAAACTGACTGGAGCTTTTTAATTAACAATAACGACATAAATACATCTTGGAAGTTATTCGAAACCACTTACCTAAAAGCAGTGCAAGACTGCATACCATCGAAAATACGGCGTCCAGGCCATAATAATAAGCCCAAATGGTGGAATAAAGATATTTCAAACTGCCTGCTTGCTAAAAAATTTGCTAATGATAGATTAAAATCCTCACAAAATGACGAAGAACGGGTGAAATTTGTAGAGCTACGACGCAAAGCCAAAAAGTTAATTAAGCAAAGTAAAAAGACCTTAGAGTTACATATTGCGAATCAAAGTAAAACAAACCCGAAAGAATTCTATAGTTATATCAGAAAGAAAAAAGTAGTTACTTCAACTGTTGGACCGTTAGTCGATGAAAAAGGAGAATACACCAAAGACGAAGTACAAATGAGTAATGCCCTCAATACCTTCTTTGCATCAGTTTTTACAACAGAAGACCTCAGTGATATCCCTACACCATCGCCGATTCAGATTGATAATTCAGATGTTCTAAGCAATATCACCGTTACAGAGAGAGAAGTATTGAATTGTTTAGATAAACTCAAGGTAAATAAAACGCCAGGACCTGACCCAATCTCGCCTAGAGTTCTAAAGGAAGCTAAGAATGAGCTCTCCAAACCACTGACATTACTATTCAATAAATCCTTGCAGTCTGGAACTATGCCTGATCAGTGGAAGCTAGCCAACGTAACACCGATATTCAAAAAAGGCAGCAAATCCCTACCCAGTAACTATCGTCCAATTAGCTTAACCTCAGTTGTATGTAAAATGCTAGAAACGGTCATACGAGACAGACTCGTAAATCACTTAGAGGAAAATAACATACTTAAAGATACTCAACACGGCTTTCGTAAAAAACGTTCCTGTTTAACAAACCTCTTAGACTTCTTCCACGATATCCTCAACCTCTACGATGAGAGTAAAGCTGTAGATATTATATACCTTGATTTTCAAAAGGCCTTTGACAAAGTTCCCCACAAACGTTTACTGCTAAAACTAAAAGCGCATGGAATACAAGACGGTGTGTTGAAATGGATAGAAAATTGGCTCAGCAACAGAAAGCAAAGGGTAGTCATAAACGGTAAGGCATCTAAATGGACCAATGTAAGTAGCGGGGTACCCCAGGGATCGGTACTAGGACCAATTATCTTTCTAATTTACATCAACGACATAGATGAGGGTCTCACCTGCACAATCTCAAAATTTGCTGACGATACAAAAATTGCAAATAGCGTACTCTCAAAAGAACAAGTTGACGATATGCAACACAATCTAGATAAATTGTCATGTTGGGCCCAAATTTGGCAAATGAGTTTCAATGCGGATAAATGTAAAGTACTACATGTCGGATACCTAAATGAGAAAGCAAACTATTCGATGAATGGCACTCAGCTTAAGAATGTAAACAGAGAAACTGATCTGGGAGTAACAATATCGAGTAACCTAAAACCGAGTCAACAATGTTCAGAAGTTGTTAAGAAGGCAAACAAAATAATTGGCTTTATAGGCAGGTCATTTGAGCATAAATCCAAAGAAGTTATCCTAACCCTTTACAATTCCTTAGTCCGCCCTCTTCTGGAATACTGCGTTCAATCCTGGTGCCCTTATTACCAAAAAGATATAAACAAGCTAGAACGAGTTCAACGTAGAGTTCCCAAAATGATACCTAGCCTAAAGAACAAACCATACGAAGAGCGTCTTAGAGAATTAAATCTATTTCCTTTAACCCAGCGCAGATTAAGAGGCGACTTAATTCAAGTGTTCAAAATCATCAAAGGCATCGACAATATGAACTGTAGAAAGTACTTCACTATCGAACAAACTAATTACACGCGGGGAAACGGTTGCAAAATTATTGGTAAATCTTTTAACTCGCACGAATCTAAGAATTTCTTCTTCAATCGAGTTGTCAACTTGTGGAATGGGCTTCCCCGAGACGTTATAGACTGCAGCACCGTTGATTCATTTAAATTCCGCCTAGACAAATATCTCGCATCAAACCCGCGACTGACTGCGTTTGTAAATGAATAACTTTATCCTCCCCTCAGTTACTAACCCATATGTCCCCTACTAACTTCCTAGCCCTGCCACGTTAGTGGCAGGGCAGTAGTTCCCTTTCCAATGTTCCCTTACCCACTCTAAACCACTGTTTGGACACTTGATCCTCAGTGTTTTGGAGGACAAGCAACCTAGAAGGGTCACTAGACCTGTTGTTGCTTGATTTCCTTTGTACTCCTTTGTACTTTGTACACCCGCGGCACCATGAGGCCAAAAGCCCTGGGCCATGAGGTACGGACGAAGTACGGCACAATAAAACCCACTAAGGCTAGGCTACCACTAACCGCCGAAACACACAAAAAAAGGGGGGTGGGGCAAACTAGCGAAAGGTCGAAGGACCACTTATATCGTATAAATTCGATAGAATATGACTCTTTTGTGATCTCGTATGTCTCTGTGATGTCACGATCTCTCCTACAGCACGACGTAGAACGGGTAGATCGTATATTATAAGATTGTAAATAAGTTAAGTTATAAAAGGCCTAATATGCTATTAAGCAATATTGCCATGGTCTTATGTAGTATATATGAATTTATCGTATATATTAATATAATTTATTGTATAGAGCAACCTAGATGCGGTACGATAATTTGGGCTCCTGGCGGTTTGCCAAGGCAGCAAGGTGTGCTTTTGAGGGACGCCAGAGCCTTCACGAACACCAACCAGTTAACATCTAAATTTTCCGCCCTCAGTTGATCGAGCTTTTGTGCCTCTAATCACAATACACATACAGTAATACACTCAGCTACACCATC
The DNA here is from genome assembly GCA_032716605.1 of Paralithodes platypus. Lineage (NCBI taxonomy): Eukaryota > Metazoa > Arthropoda > Malacostraca > Decapoda > Lithodidae > Paralithodes > Paralithodes platypus. Next base: position 37,107,041 of record CM064529.1, read on the forward strand.
ACGACGCTCTCATCGACATCATGACTGACTGATAGACAAGCATAAATTATAATAATCATGTCCATTCCCATGTAATCATTTATTCTTTCTTTAACTTGACTCGAGTCTTGGGACCGAAGTCTCGTTCCCCATTGTCCACCGCCATATTGGGTAAAACGTTCTCCCTTGCCTCATTGCCACGTGGAACTATTGGTGATTTAATTCCTGGCTAATATTAACCCTTATAACCTTACCCTATATATAAATTTATTATGTAAGACCTTTGGATATAAATTAGCTTGTTTCAGATTGAATTCAATTTAGATATGGAGTAGTATTCATTTAGATTTATTTATTTGATTCATTATAGCTTAGTAATATTTAACTTCCATTGATAGTTTACCACATTGGTGCCCAGACCCGGGATTTAGCTACCAGTAGGGGATTTTTCTTAGGCAATGAGCAAGGGATTAGCCCAGGGATGCAGGAGCAAGGACCCCGGAGCGGTGGGGCTTGGCTATCTCCCTGTACCTCAGGCGCCGGTACCTCAGCGAATAGCCATAGTAGGGCATTCATATGCAACTAGGCTAAGGGCAGCTGACAGACGAACTGAGTCGTATCGGGCGTCGGAGGGGGAAAGAACTTTCAGGCTGACCTACTTCGAGGTACCGGGAGCAACCGTTGACACCCTGAAAGCCTCCCCCCAGTGGGGGCAAGTGGTTCGGTTTAGGCCGCATATGATCTTTTTGTTTATAGGCGGCAATGATATACGCCCCGGTACAGTACCCCGCGAGTTAGCTGACGCTATCAAAGAGGTGGCGCTGGATCTGGAGCGTGAATCCGGAGGGAGCTGCAAGATCGTGGCAATTGAGAGCCGGATGAGAGTCCGAGGGTTCTCAGCGGCGGATTATCAAGCTATAAAAAATTCTGTTAACCGCGCCCTGAGGTGTCGGTTAATAGAAACGAAGCACCGCTTTGTTTCTCTCACACTCAGCATCCGAGACGTCGACCAGGATGGTGTCCACCTCGACTTAGACACCAATCAAGTCCTGTATGACAAGATTGTAGGGCTAACGAAGCGTTGGCTAGAGAGGGACGCCGGGGTTATATCATTGCGCCTGCCTAAGTCCTGCATCCCACCAATCCTCTTTCCCCAATAATTTTCTTTTCCGTTTCAGACTTCCTGTGACATATGACCTGACTTAACATTTTTTCTTGTTCAATATGATCCATTAGTAGGTATTGCTATTTAGTGTACTATTTTTTCTCCATAACATAGAAGTCCGCCGGTTGGCGTCTCTTAATTAGACTATTATTTGGCCATTGTCTTTGTAACGTAACATTTAGATACATAGCCTTTAGGTTCACATGCAAAATGGATAAAGACCATACAGAGACACCGTCTAGTGGGGTGCTAAGCAAAGCCCCTAAAAATCAAAGGGCGGGACTTCGGGGAGTATTAAATAGGCCAATTGTGGACTTAAACACTTTCATCACTACTGCTGAACTAGAGGAATTGGAGGCTAGATTAGATAACGTCCAGGCTACCCACGGTTGTATTACGGCTCTGAGTGAGGTGATTGTGGCTGACATGATAGAGGAGGAAGAGATAGTTACAGAGTGTGATAATCGCGCCCTCTATGACGAACCTGTCTTTAGAGTGAAGCGCCTATTACAGCGTGCTGTCGCAAGTAAGAAGGGAGGCGATAATGAGGCCCATAGAAGGGCTGACCCAAAACATACTGTACACCTCCCAAAGCTCAATCTTCCTACATTTGGGGGCAAGTTAACCGAGTGGTTAGCTTTCTGGGACGTATTTCGATCTACGGTTCATGAATCCTCTTTGGATAATGTCCGCAAGTTTCACTATCTGAAGGGACAAATGGAAGGAGAGGCCTTACATTTAATAGAGGGTTTTGCAGTAGTGGGTGGTAGTTATCTTGAAGCGGTACACTTATTAGAGTCCACATACGGGGATAGAGAGCAGTTGAAGATGGCCCATGTCGTTGCCTTGTTGGGGCTCGCAGAACCACAGTATAAGGTTGATGAGTTGACAAACTTCAGGGCAAATATGGAGTGCCATACTCGATCGCTAGACAACCTAGGGCTTACCATGCAGGAAATGATAGTCATTATCTTGCGTCAGAAGCTTCCTATGGCAATACTTGATAAGGTAAGATCATTTGAGCTGGGGGTGTTCAAAACTCAGTTCAGTAAGGAGATCAATAATCTACAGTTGAACAAAGGGAGAATGTATGTGTCGGGAGGGAGTGAGCATGTGGAGAAGAGGGGAACAATAAGCATGACAGTGGGGACTAAAGAAGAGAAAGAGGGTGCGTATAAGAAACCTGCTCAGATTCTATGTAAGCTATGTAACAACAAACATAAATGGAGTTTCTGCATAAAATACCCAACAAATGAGACAAAACTAGCATAGGCGAAAAGATTGAAGCTATGTGTAGGTTGTCTAAGTAAAGAACATGGTAAGCAGGGACAATGTACTACTACATATTTAAGGCCCTGTCGCCACTGCAAAGGACATCATTTTGATAAGTTGTGTCCTACAGCAGATAAAGTCAAAGACGTCAAAAAAGAGGGTACTACAACTGTGACACTAGGTAGCACGCAAGACACCACTATATTGCCCACAATACAGATTCCCATGGAAGGTAATGACAGTAACAAAGTTTGTCGGGTATTTCTAGATCAAGGGTCTCAACGTTCCTTTATAAAGAGGTCCGTACTAGTGGGACTGAAGCACCGAATCGTAGGGGCTGAGACTCTTCGATTACAGGGCTTCACAGGGGTTACTGATAAACAAGATTACGAGATAGCGGAGATTTCATATTTCTATCGTAAAAACCGGTACTTTATGACTTGTATCGTAGTAGACACCCTACCAGAATATGTATCTGTGGGTGTGAAGAAGGTGGAACACGCATTACGTAGCAAGGGGGTTAACTTGTCAGATCCCATGGGAAATCAGAGTGAGGTGCATGTTCTACTTGGTGTGGATCATTATTATGAAGTAGTATACCCTGGATTTAAAAAGATGTGTGGTGTAATTTTAATCCCCTCTAAATTTGGATACTGCATGAGCGGAAAGGTGCATACTACACAGTCAAAGGTCCTGGTCGACACGGTCTCGATATATAGAGTCAATGTAACCGCGGCAGAGGAGTTGGGAAGGGAGGATTCCCAACCTAGTGACCCTAAGATGGCTGCCGAGTTCGACCTGGAACGACTGTGGAGATTGGATCACATAGGCATTAATCCTATGGAGATTGATTATGACTCGGAAGTTGCGCTACAAAGGTTTGACGAGTCTGTGTGCTACTGTGCCTCAGACAAGCAATATAAAGTTAGTTTACCCTGGAAGAACGGTGAGATAGGCATCTAGGACCAGGAAAAGTCCAGAAATTTGGGGATGATCTGGCAACCTAAACATGACATACTAACTTTTCAAACAAGGTCTTTTGCTCAGCAGACAGGAGCGCACACCAAAAGAAGTCTGTTGAGCAAAGTTGCGCAATTTTTTTATCCTTTGGGTCTAGCATTACCCGTTACCATAAGAGCTAGGATTCTAATGCAGGAAGTTTGGAGACGTAAATTAGGATGGGATGACAGTTTGCCCGAGGACCTGAATGACCAAGGGACATTGTTGTTGAATGAATATGCCATCCTATGTACTAAACCTATACCTCGTAAAGTGGCGGCGTTCGGTGACGTTACGTTACACACGTTTTGCGATGCTAGCGCCACGGCATACGGGGTAGCCATATATGTCGTTACTTCATTTGGGGCACATTTAGTTACAGCCCGGGCCAAGGTAGCCCCGGTTAAAAGGGTAACTATCCCTAAACTGGAATTGACTGCCATGCTGCTAGTAGCACGTCTGGTGCAACATGTACGCGCAGCATACGAGAGCGAATTAAATATTGAAATCGTTCACGTTTGGAGCGATAGTCAGGTCGCACTCAACTGGATACATAGCAAGAAGTCTCTGCCAGTTTATGTGCGGAATAGGGTAGATGAGATTAGAGCCCTTTTGCCAGACGTTGCTTATCATTATGTAAATACAAAAGAAAACCCTAGTGATCTCATAACTAGGGGTATAACGGCTAGCCAGTTAATGAAGTCCGAATTGTGGTGGCATGGTCCAAAGTGGCTGCTCCATGAAAGTGAATGGACGATATGACATGCTGTTGGTGAGGGACTTCTGCCACTGGAAACAGTGGCAGTTACAGCCCAACCAAATGAGCCACCGGGTCCTATCATGAAGTGGGCAAGATTCGGTGACTATAATAAACTAGTCAGAGTTGTAGCTTGGGTGATGCGATATGTATCCAATCTCAAGCTTAAAGTAACGGGCCAACTCTGCAACAGGGGTCACAACATTGATGCTCGTGAATTTAAAGCAGCTGAAGTAACTTTGATCAAATGGGTTCAAGTAGAAACCTTTTCCAATGAATTAGAATCCTTGAAAAGCTCGAATAAGACATTAATGCCTAATATAGTGCGTCAACTAAGGTTGCACCTAGACAATGGCCTCATCAGGTGTGAGGGTCGCCTGAAGTGGTCGGGTGTACCAGACGGCACAAACCAACCTATACTTATGCCAACAAGACATCACGTTACTGATCTATTGATCATACGTGCACATAGGGAAGAAAAACACTACAGGGTATGTCATATTATATCCAATTTACGTCTCACATGGTGGATACCCAGGGTTCGACAAGTAGCTCGACGCGTAGTACGAAAGTGTGTAATATGCCAGAGACTAAAGGGTAAACCGTATGCAACTGGACCAGCTCCACCCCTACCTGAATGCCGTGTAAAGCACGTAGAACCTTTCCAAGCGGTAGGATTAGATTACACAGGGGCATTGAAGACGAGGGAGAGTGAGAAGGTTTATATATTATTGTTTACCTGTGCGACGTCTCGAGCGGTACACCTAGAACTATGTGATAATATGTCTAGCGAAGAATTTATGCTGGCGTTCAGACGGTTTTGTGCCCGTCGTTCATTCCCTCAACTCATTCTTAGCGACAATGCTCCCACTTATGTCCAAGCATCAAAATATCTAAAGGATATGAGTAGTGATCCTACTATCATCACTTTTTTGGGAGAGAAGAAGTGCGAATGGAGGTTAATTCCAGTTAAGGCACCTTGGTTTGGTGGAATGTGGGAACGGTGTGTCGGCATAGTAAAGTCAGGACTCAGAGCGGTTGTAGGACGTGCTCTATTAAAGAAGAGTGAGTTGACGACAGTCCTCACAGAGATAGAGGCAGTCGTGAATGATCGCCCGCTTACATATGTGTACACCGACCTGCAAGAACCACTACCATTAACACCAGCTCACTTGCTATATGGGAAACCATTGACTGCGTTTCCATCTGATTTTCAGTCCATAGTAGAGTTAGAGGATCCCTCGTTGTACTCTGAGGTAGCGGTGTCTAAGAGATACCAGTATATATCCAGGATAATAGAGGATTTTAGGAAACGGTGGATTAGTGAATATCTGCTAGCATTGAGGGAAAGGAGTGTTACTCCCTCTGGTAGACCAACGGCACCTACAGTTGGTGAAGTTGTTTTAATTAAAGAAGATAGTCCTCGTTTATACTGGAAATTAGGCCGCGTGTTGGAGGTATACAAGGGGGCAGACTCTGTAGAGCGGGTGGCGCTATTGAAGACAGCCACTGGAACTACTGTTCGTCCTATCGCACGTTTGTACGCTTTGGAGCTCGATTCCGCATTGCAATCTGATGCTCCACCTGTTATTGCTGGGTCCGAGGATTCTCAAAGGAACGACTCACCTCTTACTGATGGTGATCATTCTCGGACCGGGACGCGTCCCAGACGCGCTGCTGCTGGCGCCGTCGACTTGTGGCGTCAGAAGATAGCCACTGGGCAACTTTAGGTTTAAGGTGGGGTTCAAGTATTTTTTTGTGGGGGGAGTGTATCGTATAAATACGATAGAATATGACTCTTTTGTGATCTCGTATGTCTCTGTGACGTCACGATCTCTCCTACAGCACGACGTAGGACGGGTAGATCGTATATTATAAGATTGTAAATAAGTTAAGTTATAAAAGGCCTAATATGCTATTAAGCAATATTGCCATGGTCTTATGTAGTATATATGAATTTATCGTATATATTAATATAATTTATTGTATAGAGCTACCTAGATGCGGTACGATAATTTGGGCTCCTGGCGGTTTGCCAAGGCAGCAAGGTGTGCTTTTGAGGGACGCCAGAGCCTTCACGAACACCAACCAGTTAACATCTAAATTTTCCGCCCTCAGTTGATCGAGCTTTTGTGCCTCTAATCAGAATACACATACAGCAATACACTCAGCTACACCATCACGGCGCTCTCATCGACATCATGACTGACTGATAGATAAGCATAAATTATAATAATCATGTCCATTCCCATGTAATCATTAATTCTTTCTTTAACTTGACTCGAGTCTTGGGACCGAAGTCTCGTTCCCCATTGTCCACCGCCATATTGGGTAAAACGTTCTCCCTTGCCTCATTGCCACGTGGAACTATTGGTGAGTTAATTCCTGGCTAATATTAACCCTTATAACCTTACCCTATATATAAATTTATTATGTGAGACCTTTGGATATAAATTAGCTTGTTTCAGATTGAATTCAATTTAGATATGGAGTAGTATTCATTTAGATTGATTTATTTGATTCATTATAGCTTAGTAATATTTAACTTCCATTGATATTTTACCACAACTTATATGGTTAATTTAGATGAAGTGGACTGTATATATTTAATTTGGAAGATTAACACATATAGAATATTTATTTACCTTTTATGATGAACTCAGCTGGTGATTGAAAGATGGCGGAAGATAGGCTAGTTGACTTGAGTGGGTTAGTAGGATAAAGAAGCGTATGGAAAGAGGCTAGAATCGGCTAGGATAGGCTAGATATTTACTTTACATTTCATGATAAGTAACAACAGATGATGATGTAGTGACTATATGAAAATGAGATGATAGTGAAGCAAAAACACCTAATATATGAACTATGAAGAAGGCTTAGTGTGTGTAGCGGGGACGGAGGATTGTTGGAGAGTGAGAGCGAGCGTGTCGAGTTTGTGTCCCTCATGACTATCTGCGCACGCGCATAGCATAAGGAAAATGTATCCCATCATAGTACAATGAGATACATATGAACAATCTTAGTAAGTAATACACAAATATATGGGAATTATAATCTTACAATATTTTCCCATATACAACTACAGAATAATATATTCTTCCAAAATCGTGGACGTCCAACCTAAGGTTACGGAAGCGTTCAACTTAAGACTACGGAAAGATAGGTAACGCTACATCAACCCAGATTACATAACATCGAGACTGTTTATACTAGATACTAAGTATGGGCAGCGTTTTTCTTTCTAATATGTTGACCTCACTATACCGCCTTTCTATGTGAGGTTTAACGGAAAATGTTCTCCCCCTTCCGGCATCGTGATTTTTGGCTGGGTTTCTGTCTCCCTATATTCTACTGGAAGCATTCCTCCCTGGTGTGGATCGGTTCCCCTTGGCAGGGGTCGATCGTTTGGAAGTTCAGGCCTGGAGTTAAATCTAGGGGTTGGGATTTGGAGACGTTTGGAAAAGTTCCTAGCTAGGTGTCCGGTTTGTCTTTATATAAAGCATCGGATCATTGTTCTCGGATATCCTTTGTTTGGGTTCTCCTCCTCACCTTTCTTTTTCTCCTCTTTTAACTCTCGGGCTTCCATTATTTTCTTGATTACCTCCAAGAGTTCCTTAGTGGTAGTCACTTCATGGATAATGCAGTGCCTTCTAACTTCCACAGGGCATACTTGGATCATAATCTCTCTAATCTCTGTTTCCAGGCTCTCTTGGTCCATATGGGAATACGCAGGTCTGACGTTTTTCGCCATTTCCCTCCTCAAGGCTCTCACATTTTGGCCATCTAGTTTCAGACTCTTAAGTTTGTCTCTGGCCTTCCTGGTGGAGATTTCTCGGCCAAATTCTTCAATTAGGGTACTCCTAACTTCTGCCCATGACACTAGGTCCCTCTAGACGTACTCTTACATCGTTCAGGGCCTTGCCTAAGTGTGCCTTTCCATAGGCAATCTTCTTTCCATTTTCTCCTACGTCAAGTAGCATGAACTGACATTCTAATTGTTCGATCCATAGCTCGATTTCTTCTTTCCCCTCTTCCCATAATCTAAATGGTAATACGGCCGTCATTGTTCTGTTAGATAATTATACTCAATCTAAATGATTTGTCGAATCCCACCGCTTGCCACCAAAATGTAGTATTGATTTTCTTATCTCGAATATACTACTAGAGTGGGGGATAAATCGACAGTAATTTAGAAGTTTGTATACTTTATTTAACAAACTTGCTACTACACTAATAATTGTTTCTCTGTTCGGGCCGAGATGAGTTCAAGACACGGATTGAATATTACGTCGACCCAACATAGGTTGTACTTTGGAACCCGAGAACTCCCGTTACTCCCTATTTGGATTCCCGATATTCAGGTATTGACTTAAGTTGGCTTCGATCCAAAGGCACGCTATTAGTTTCTAAAATAATATGGTTTTTATCGAGCCCTGCTGTGTCTACTCCAGAGACCAGGGCATTAATGAATCATACCTTTATTCACTTATCTAAACAAGAGTTATATTTATAAACTAAACTTCGAAATGATATATTTTTACCGGGCCTACTATGTCTACTCCAGAGACCAAGGCGTTACTACATAATTATGACCTTTCAATTAATATATCCTCTTAACCATATACAATACATTTACTCTATGACAAGGGTGTAGTTACAATTTTACCTCAATTGCCCTTCTAAATATTCTTTGATTATATAATATCCTTGTTACTTCATACAATACATTTCTTCTAAATGACCAGGGCGTTGCTACAAGTTACCTCGATTGCCTTATCTAAATTTTCTTGGATTATATATACGCGTAATCCTATTACAAACAATTTATTATTCACATATAATTATCACCTGGTCAATATAATAATTCTTAACCTAATGTAAGCAGCACCTCAATAACTCTACATGGACAAGTTCTCCGCTTTTATCCCTTTTACATAGATTCTTATGATTACAATATTATCCTGGACTTAACACCCGTAACGCTTAACACAGACCGAATATTCCTTTAACTATGATAACAGATAATATTTCCTCTATAACCGAAGATTTCGCTGATCATACGGACTAGTGTCCTTGCTACCTATTTCTCGAACTAAAGCTAGTCTAATGGCAACTATTATTTATTCCCATTAGCCTTATAGTTGCATGTCTATCCTCAAGAATTATTCCCTCTTACTTTACTATTAATATATATGTGCTGTCCTAGCAGATCCTATACTATCTATAACTAATCGGCATGGAGCCTTCTCTAACAAGAATAACTATTTCCCTCTTAACACATCATCATTATATTTATCAACTAAAATCTAGTATCTTTTCTCTTTAGTTTGTCCTATAAGAACACATCAATTATTATGGAACCACTGGGATAGTCAAGCATTTTCTCTCTTTTTTTGTCTGGTTCGGGCCCAATATGGGTCCTTTAAATATATATATTTATGGTATACTGCTAGGTGTGTACTGGAACAATTTCACCTCCTCAGAGCTGGCCAATAGTTCTTCTGGAAATTCTCGCTCCCGTCTACTATCTGTCGTCCCTCTTGAATCGCTTGGCTGTAAGTATGCAAGCCAGCGATGTGACGACAGGCAGCCGGATACTGAAGGTGTATCCGCCTAGTAGGTGAGAGTGATGCTAGGCCTAAGGTGGTCTTTACTGGAACATTTGATGAGGGTTGGGTGGCTGGAATAAGTGGTTCCGAGTTCCCTTTGGTGCCCAAGCGAGAGAGAGGAAGTGGGATGCAAGATGCACACCCAGTGGGTTCCGAGAGGTGAATGACTGCTGCAGCGGAACGGAAGTATATAGGAAAGGTGAGGCAAGTAATCAAATTTACCCTAGTGATACGACCTACGCCAAGGCCGATTTTACACTCCAGGTACCCAGTTTAACGTATGGGTGGGACGAGGCGAACACGAGAGAAGGCCTGCCTAATGGCCACTGAGCAATCCTGGTGGCTAACCAAGTTCTCAGTCTCGTGTGTTAATTGGTTGTAGGAAGCCACCAATCAGGCCCCTGAATTCATTTTAGCCACCATGAATCCAGGTACTCATTTTCGTCTGAGTGAGACGGAACTGACAGGGAATGGAGTTTGTTCAACACTCCTGGGCTACTTGAACCCTGGTGGCAAGCCAGGGAAATTTCACCCACCCCTAGGGCAACATCTGGTCAATGTCGGTCAATGTCTGCTGCAGCCTCCCCCACCCCCTTAATATAGTCACGCCTCCCGCTCTCCGGCGCTGTGATTGGCTGAGCCGGCCGCTCGGCCCCCAGCGCGTCTTGATTTCTCTGTCGCTTGGCCTCCACTCTTTTCTCTTCATAATAATTATGTTCCTGAAAGCTGGTTGGAAATGTCTTTTAGTGGCTTCCGGGAGTATAGGGCTGGCACTGATATATTAGACCCATTGCAACCAGAGGAAACGGCTGGTGAAAAGAGTGAGAGCGAGTTTAAAGGTGTGGCGGTACACATAGCTGTGTGCTCCGAAAATGGAGGCTTCTGATTGGTCGGCCGGGAAGGCGTGGCATGTTTATGACGTGAGCCCGAAGTGTCAAACTCAGCTGATGAAGACAGAAGGTAAAAGGGGGCGCGCTGATTGGTGGATGGCCTTTTTACTTTATCACTCCCTGCGAAATTAAGGCGAGCTCCTAATCGCCGTAATATCGTTCCTCTGAAATCCAGGCCATCACTCTGCCAATCCACCAGTCCACTATGCTCACAAATGCAACTGTGTAACTTGAGTGCTGGATTTTGATTTCCAACTGCAGTTTAAGCCAATAGGACTTGCCCGGGTTGACTGAGGAGTTGCTTGAATGCTCGGGTAGTATTTACTCTCTGTCCTGTCTCACCGACCAGGGCTATTAGTCGGCAGAGCCGGTACTGAGGGTCAGAGGGGAGAGGCATGGTGCCTTTCGACTGACAGGCACGCGCCTCAAGGATCCTATTTATACCCTCGTCCGGGTACCTCTTTGGTGGACGGCTTATTCTACCACTGCGGGTAATGGTTTCTGCGGGGCTCATGGGCTTAGATGCTTTGGCTGGGCTTTTACCCGGAAAGTCAGTCATACGATTTTCCTTTGTTTCATTGAATTTAATTGAGGGAGAGCCGAGGGAGTTTTTATCTTCAAGAAATACATCTTTCTCTTTTCCCTCGGTTCGGAAACACTCTTCCTCACTACTTAGAGTCTTGTTGAAATCTCTCGGGAGATCTGAAACTTCGCTGTCGGGGACCGTAGACTTTTCATCATCGGTATGTTCACAGTAATCTCTTTCCCCACTTGTCGTAGTCTCTTCGCCTCCCCCATTCCCCTCTTGCCCGAACTCAGGGAAACTCTCGTTTTGCTTGCGACACTAACAGACCACCAGAACGGTGAGTCCTCGGTATAATTCCTTCTCAGATTAGGACCTTCAGCATTCCACCTTTACTCAACACACTGCCCAGATACTTAAAAGAGCAGACGATCTCCATAGCCTGACCGTTCAACTTCACCTCACACTCTGTGAGTTCACCCCTTTCGAAGACCATAACCTTGCTTTTCCCCACAGTGCAGTGAGTTCACTGCTCAATAGGTGGCGTTCTGAGAGTGAGGGTCTGAGCCTGGAGGGTGAGACGGTGAAGCACTTGAGCGAAGCAACCAGCCGCTTCAGAGATGGAGCTGCTTTGAGCCATGATGGATGCTTCACATGTCTCACTCCCCAGGCTGGAACAAGACCTCACGGGCTTCACCGGGTTGAGCGGTGGAATGTACAGGCTCTCAGCCTATGCCCGAGAGGGAGTAGTTGGAATATAGAAAAAAAAAAAAAAAAAAAAAAAAAAAAAATTTACCTTCAAATTCCATTTTTCGTACACTGTTCCAAACTCATTTACCAGACCCTGCAACTCCCATTCATTATCGCTCATCAGAACTGTGTCATCCGCAAACAGCAGTATAGGCAGCTTCCACTCATTTTCCTACCTTTTCAGCGATACACCAACATCCACTGCTCTTCCTAGTATTTCTTTCATGACTCCATCCATATATACAGTAAACAACCACGGGGACATCACACACCCCTGTTTCAACCCAACACTCAGGTCAAAGAACTCGCTCTGCTCATTCTCCACACGTACTGCTGCCTTTGCACCCTCATACATGCTCTTCACTGCTTTCAGCAACTTGCCATCTACTCCGTATATTCTAAGTACTTTCCACATGCCTTCTATGTCCACTCTGTCATAGGCCTTCTCCAAGTCCATAAAGGCAAGTGATGATAGACTCCCTAATGGCGTAGGGATGCGGCGACCCCAACGCCCGCCACTTTCTGGTACAGGTAGCCTCCTCTGTGGTGGAGGGATGAGAAATTTCCACCACCACTTTTCTCCGGCGAGACGTAGAAGTCGGCAAAAGGGGATCGGGGGCGGGGGGCCTGGTATCCTTCTCCCCTTAAATAAATCTACCAAAAAAACGAGACAGAGATAGGGGCGAGGGAACGCGTTCGTGGTCCCGGACCCTAAGAATAGGAGCTTTGAATGTGCGTGGATGTAGTACGAATGAGAAGCGAGAGGATATTGGAAGGTTATTTGAAAGAAGGATGTATGATGTCCTTGCACTGAATGAAACAAAGATGAAAGGAGAGGGAGAAGTGGATTTTGGAAACGTGATAGGTAGAAAGTCTGGAGTAGACGAGGGAGTCAAGGGGAAAGAAGGAGTGGCTATTATTGTGAAGGAGGAGTTGAGAGAGTTTATAAAAGAGTGGAAAGAGGTGTCATCAAGGCTAATGTGGGTGAGAATGCGGTTTAAGGGTGAAAGGTGGGTTTTTGTAAGTGCGTATGGACCAGGAAGTGAAAGAGAGTTAGATGAGGTAGAGGGTTTCTGGGAGGATTAGAGAGATTGTCTATAAGGGTTTGATGAAAATGAAAATGTTATAGTTTTAGGGGACCTAAATGCTAGGGTAGGAAATGAGCCTGTTGAGGGAGTCATCGGTAGTTTTGGTGTGGATGGTGTAAACGAGAGTGGAGAAAGACTGAAAAATGTATGTGAAGAGTGTAGATTGAGTGAAGGTAATACGTTCTTTAAAAAAAAGGCGTATACACAAGTACACCTGGCATAGACTTGTGAGGGGAGAGATTGTAGAGAGGGCATTGATGGATTATGTGCTGGTGACAAGGGAAAGATTGTGTAGACTGCTGGATGTGAATGTGATGAGAGGTGAGGCGGAGGGTATGTCAGATCATTACCTGGTGGAGGGAAAGCTAAGAGTTAAAGAGTTACAGGAGAATAAGAGACAAGCGTGAAGTAAGAGAGGTAATAAAAGTTAGTGAGTTAGAGAAGAGTGAAAAAGAGAGGGAGTACAAGGAAAGACTAAATGAAAAGTGGATGGAAGTGAGAGAGATGGAAGAGAGAGAAGTAGAGGTTGAATGGCAACAGTTTAACCCGGGAGCTGCGGGGAGACTCTTAAGAGTTCCCCCGGCGGACTGCGGGGAGACTCTTAAGAGCAGAGCTTTTGAACGCGTACCAAAACCGCGCGTTTATAGCCAGGCGGCTGAAAATTGGTGTAGGTATAGTACTACATGTCAACTCTCGACACCACCCCGCTAAACGCTCGCCCCGCATTCGTGCAAGCACCACCGCGCCAGTAACCACGCACTAGTCATGGAGCCCACACGTCCCTCACGCTCGCTCCCTGATGACACAACCAGCCCTCCTTCTGGTGGTGTTAGCCGCCGTGGAAGGCAGAGGGTGGCTGCTAAAGACCCTAGCTACCAGTACGACACGCCCTACAGCTCGGAGGACGAAACACCTGCACCCAAAGCACGAAAAACACGTGCAAGCACGAGAAAGGTACAGAGGTCATTGGTGTTTCGGGACACTGCCACCACGACACAGGCCACTGCAACAACCACTACCACCACCACTGCCACCACTGCCACCCCTGCCACCCCTGCCACCGGTACCAGCGACGCAGGAGACCACCCTAGGGCTGCAGAACCTGCGGGGGCAGGAAAAATTAAAGGCACGGGCGTAGGGAAGAGAACCCGTACGCCAGCCACAGTGCCCCTACCACCACCACCACCACCAGCCGCCCCTGGCCCGGCTGCCCCTGCCGCCCCTCCCGCCCCTGCCGCCCCTGCCCAAGGAACAGGGAAGGGGAAGGGGAAAGGGAAAGGGAATGGGACGGGGAAGGCGACTCCTGGCCCTGGTGCCCCTGCCGGCCCGGCTGCCCCTGCCGCCCCTGCTGCCCCTGCCGCCCCTGCCCAAGGAGAGGGAAAGCGACTGCTGGCCCTGCTGGTGTCCCTGCCCCTGCTGCCCCTGTTGCCCCTGCTGCCCCCGCCCATGCCGCCCCTGCCCAAGGAACAGAGAGAAGGGCGACAGGCACCACCATCATCTTGCCATCAAGGCCACGCACCACTGCTGCCCCTGCCGCCGCCCCTGCCCCTGCCGCCGCCCCTGCCACCGCCTCTGCTGTCCCTGTCCATAAGACTCCCGCACGTGCAAAAGTGACCCGGAAAACTCTGACACCATCAAAGTATGCCGCCCTGCTGTTTGATGGTGATTCGCAGGACATTGGCAGCCCAGGTTTCGACGACGAAGCCCTAGCACGGGACCAAGGGTGGGGGGATTTGGGAGTGGACAGTGGGAGTGAGTCCGACGTCGGTGACGAAAATGAGGAAGGGCATCGTCTGTCAAGTGAAGAGGAGGGTGATGATGATGATGCAGTGCTGTATCGCGACCATGGAAGCGATATTTCAGACGATGAAGCAGACGCAGACGACATTCCGATCCCTGAGCTGCCTTCGTTCGATTGGTCTGATGGGGTCAATTTTGTACCTGACGTGCCCCAGTTCAATCCTGGGATGTCAGGAACAACAGACGACTGGCCCTGTGACGATCAAGCGAACGAAAGCGACTTCTTCCTCGCTTTTTTCGACATGGAGGTAATGACGTACATCGTTGCCCAAACAAACGCCTACTACAGGTGGGTGTTTGGCAGATTGGACGTCCTTTCTCCAAAAGCGAGAATACGAGGCTGGGTGGATACGACTGTGGAAGAATTTATGACGTTCTTTGCCTTGTTGTTCCTCATGCCTCTGATCAAGAAGCATGTGTTGCAACACTATTGGAAGCACGACCCTCTCATCGCCACCCCAACTTTCAATAAGTTCATGACTCATGACAGATTTTTGTTGCTGCTAAGATTTATGCACTTTGCAGACAACGAAAATCCTAACAGGATTGACAGGATATGGAAAGTTCGGGATGTGTTCACCATGTTGTTGGAGAGGTATAGGAAATACTTTTACCCCTTCCTCAATTTGGTGATTGATGAGTCGCTCGTGCTCTTCAAAGGACGTCTTGTTTTCAAGCAGTATATCCCCTTGAAAAGGCATAGGTTCGGAATCAAGCTCTTCGTTTTGTGTGACTGCGAAACTGGAATAGTGCTTGACATGATCGTGTACACAGGCACTGACATTGACATACCGAAAGCCGCTGCCAATGACCCCATGGGCATGTCAGGTGCCATCGTCAGGAAAATGTTGGCACCTTACCTGGGCAAAGGCCACATCATCTACACTGACAACTGGTATACTTCTCCTGCTCTCTGCCAGTTTCTTCATAACAACCAAACGGGGTCATGTGGGACTGTCAGAAAGACAAGAAAGTTTATGCCAAAGTTCACAGGTGATGTCATTCCTCTCACAGATGCCTCCTCCAGTGACACACCTTCAGAAGACGACCTGGCCCAGGAACACCGCGAGAGGCATGTGCGAAGAAGGCGACGAAAGGGGCAGAAATACAAGCAGCTCGAGAAGTGTGGGAAACTGATAGCCCTGAAGTGGAAGGATAAGCGAGACGTCCACCTGCTTTCCACCGTCCACACAGGTGCCCAGATGGATTCTGGCAAAATCCACTACCGAACCAGGAAGACAATCTACAAGCCCGACATGGTAGTGGACTACACTAAGAACATGCGCCTGGTGGACAAGTCTGACTGTCAGCTGTCAGGCGTTGAGTGTCTGAGGAAGACTGTGAAGTGGTATCACAAGCTCTTCCTCCACCTAGTTGATATCACGATGCTCAACGCCTACAACTTGTGGTTGGTGAAAAAGGATATGGCCCCAAACCAGAAGCTGAAATTCCGGGAGTTCGTCTACAACGTCTCATACCAACTCCTGGAGAAGTATGGCACCACCATTCACAGACGTACGGCATGGCGTGGGGATCACGTTCCTGACCGCATCCAGCTGGGTGTCGAAAGACACTACCCCATCAACACTGAGATGCTTGGCACTCGTCACAGGCAGGCGCAGTGCACCGTCTGCAGCTCCAGTGTCAGGAAACCCCATGTCACCAAAAGAGTCACCTCAATGTGCGCCGAGTGCAAAGTTCCACTCTGCCTGGGTGACTGCTTCAGGGACTACCACACCTTCAAGAATTATTGAGTGTCGCCCTGCCCTGCCCTGCCCTGCCCTGGACTCGCCCCGTGCCCTGCCCTGGACTCGCCCCCTGCCCCGCCCTGTCCTGGACTCGCGCCCTACCTTACCTGACCTGACCTAATTGATCACGCTACCTCATAATGTAACATATATATTATATAATGTATAAGTTCCAAAGATGTCCCTGTGATATAGCTTTTACATTATATAATTGTATGTTTCATTATTTAGTTGATAAGTTTCAAAGATTTACATGTAATATACCTTATTTTTTTAGTATATCAATATATGTTTGTTATTAGCCAAAGTAATGTGTATATAATTATTTTCTTACCTCAAATGAATTGTACAAAAATAAATATGTTTCAACAAATCCTGTCAAACCTACTAAGATAATAAAAAAAAACAATAAAAAAAAACAAAAAAACAAGGTCATGTCATTGTATTCTTACAATATGATATATTCTATGAATATTTCATATTGTTTGAATACAATGGCATGATCTTGTAAATCAAAAAATTATCAAAAATGTTCTAGACAATATAAAACCTTCCCCATAACCCCCTCCTGGATTCGATCACACAACCCTACGACACTTTGAGTTTTCCAGTCCGCGACCTTACCAACCATGCCACAGGAGCTCATACCAAATATCACTCAAAACTTTGTGTCTACAATCGAAATGACAATATACAAAAAAAAATGAATTATCCCACCAATTTACGTTTGTAAATTGATGGGATTATCA
This sequence comes from Paralithodes platypus, assembly GCA_032716605.1. NCBI lineage: Eukaryota > Metazoa > Arthropoda > Malacostraca > Decapoda > Lithodidae > Paralithodes > Paralithodes platypus. Next base: position 37,124,370 of record CM064529.1, read on the forward strand.
ATTATATCATGCCAAGGTTTATAAAAGTTTGTCTCTGTCAAGAATTAGTAATTATATAACTTTATTCTGTCAAAAATTGCCCAAACACTCAACAAAATTGCCCCTCTCAGTGCGACTCCACTCATTTTCACACGGTCAAGCGGTGACCCTTGCCGCTCCTTTATGCCCCAGCTACACCAGCAACAGCAGCTCTGTCTGGGAACAAAATTGGTATAAATACAATAATGGATAAAATACTCTTCACAAATACATTTGTATTGTATAATATTGTAAATAAAAAGAATAATAACTGTGTGGGTGTCGAAAATTGCTCAACCAGCTTTCTTATGTCTCGCCTACGCGCGTATATTGGATTATACATAGTCATGACTGTCATACAAATAATTGCAGTAGGTCTCGAATATACATTTAGATTGCATATTACTTGAAAATAAATAAGTAAACGTTTCTCTGGTGGCAATCTACCCTTTCGCAAGTGTAAGGAGACACCAGTCTATATTTACCCCTTTATCACAAAAGGCAATCTGCCTGTGTTTACTGACCACCGTCGCTGGTGGTCTATAATATAGTACTTTATTTACAGTCAATGGCCTACATGTTTCTGTGGTACTTCACATGTGTCTAAAATGCAATGTCTGCTTGCATAAAAATGCAATTCTGAAGTCCATTTATACGTACGATATACGCATGTCTCAGTTTCTATCTCTCTCTCTCTCTCTCTCCATTCCTGACTCATGTTATTGTAAAACTCTTGGTGGCAACAAACACCAGACACCTGGTAGACATAAGGTTCAAAATCCCAAGACATCAATACGCCTCGGGCGCCTCCACAATTGTCACACAGCTGGCTATCTATCTAGAGATCTGCCTGCCTTCCTTCTCTCCATGACTCACTCACTCCCTCCCTCCTACCCAGCCACCCCCACCAACCCTTTCAGGCTTCCGTCTGCTAGAAACACATTCACAATTTGCGTAAATATCGCATCAATTGGGCTATATGCGGTATATTCCTTGTTATATGGGACGCCTACATACGTACACGTCTTTATTATAGCATGACAGTGCTCTAAATACAAGATTTACGTGATATTTATGGCGTAACACACCCTCTCCCCCTTTCATTCCCAGCACAACTCACTCACACCTTGGTTCACGCATAGAAACTCATTGATAATGTGCGTAAATATCGCATGAATTGGTCTATATGCAGTATATATTTTGATATATGGCACGTATACATACGTACAAGTCTGTATTATAGCATGACAGTGCTCTACGTACAAGATATAAGTGATATGTATGGCGTAAACCACACTCTCAGCTCATAAATTGCCGCCAAACCTCCAACACATCTTCATTCCCGCCTAAAAATTCTCTTATAATTCCCTTATATATTGCAATTTTTGGTCACTATGAGGCATATTCATTGTTATATGGGTGGCCTACACACGTATACATACTCTACATAGCCTAAAAGGGCTCAAAAAAGGAGATATACGTGATAATACGCGGTAACCCACCCCCTCCTCCTATCCCCTGGGCGCGTGAATATTCGGCAGGGAAATCTCGCCGCTCGATGACAATCTAGCCGCGCGGTGCCATTCGCTCCACATTTTTCAACTACGGACCGTTCCCCCACCCCCCCCAGACATTTTTGGGGGGGTCAAATATATATGGGCCGATGCACGCAAACATTCCCTACACGATGATGTACTTTTTATCGAAATTGGCAATAGGTCCCAAAATCATCATAGGTGCGCACAGTCTTACCCTGTAGAAAACCCCCTGTGCGCCGCGGAGAGGTTAAGGAAGGAGTGAAAGCAAGTGCAGAGGTAGTATACGGCAAAAGGAAAGTAGGAGGCAGAGGTATCAGGAAGGGAAGCGAGTGGTGGAATGATACGGTGAGAAAGGCAGTTGAGGAGAAGAGACAGTGTTTTGAGAGGGTTTTACAGGATGGTAGTGTTGAGGTATGGGAGAGGTCTATCTATCTATCTATCTATCTATATGCTCAGGCCCAATCCCCATTTTGGGGGTAGCCGACTCAAGACAGAGCAAGAACAGGGACAACACAAAAACAACATAAAACAATGGGAGAGATACAAGGAGAAAAGGAGAGAGGCAAAACGGAAAATTAGAGAAGCGAAAAAATATGCAAACGAAAGGTGGGGTCAAAGGCTGAGTGAGAATTTTGAAGAACGAAAGAAGATGTTCTGGAAGGAGGTAAATAAAGAAAGGAAAGGAGGACAAAAGAGGGAAGAGTCAGTGAAAGATGAAAATGGAGAATTACTAGTGGAACCAGTTGAAGTGAGGAAAAGATATGCCGAGTATTTTGAATCTTTGTTAAATACAAGAGATGGAAGAGAAGCAGTGATTGAAGCAGAGGTGGATGGAGATAGGTTACCCAGGCCACCCAGGTGGCAGGGAATGAATGAAAGGATTGAGGAAAATGAGGTGAAAGAAGCAGTGAAACAAATGAGAGCGGGAAAAGCAGAAGGTTAGGATGGTATTGCTGTGGAGTGTATAAAGAAGGGTGGAGATGTGATAAAAGATTGGATGGTGAGACTTTTCAATGTGTGCTTTGCTGTGTCAATGGTACCAATAGACTGGAAGAGTGCATGTATTGTGCCGTTGTACAAGGGGAAGGGAGATCGGCAGGAGTGTTCAAGTTATAGAGGTGTTAGTTTATTGTCAGTGGTTGGAAAGCTGTATGGCAGGGTGTTGATAGAGAGGATAATAAAGTGTACGGAAGTTGCAATAGGAGAAGAACAGTGCGGTTTTAAGAGGGGAAGAGGGTGCGTGGATCAGATGTTTGCAGTAAGACAGTTATGCGAGAAGTATTTAGAGAAGCATAAGGAGATATTTTGGGCTTTTATGGACTTGGAAAAAGCGTATGATCGTGTGGACTGTGAAGCAATGTGGAAGGTGTTAAGGATTTATGCAATAGGAGGAAATTTGTTAGAAGCAGTTAAGAGTTTTTATGAAGGGAGCAGAGCATGTGTGAGAGTAGGAAATGGTGAGTTGGGTGAATGGTTTGAGGTAAAGGTAGGTTTGCGACAGGGTTGTGTAATGTCACCATGGCTGTTTAATATGTTTATGGATGGTGTGGTGAGGGAGGTGAAAAGGAGAACTATGGGAAGAGGATTGGGTTTAGTAGGAAAGAATGGTAGAGATTGGGAGTTGAATCAGTTGCTGTTCGCTGATGACACAGCATTGGTGGCGGATTCTGATGAGAAACTGCAGCGGGTAGTCAAAGAGTTTGGTGTGGTTTGTGGAAGGAGGAAACTGAAGGTGAACGTCAATCAAAGTAAAGTATTGGTGTGTAATAGGGGAGAGCATAGGGTGAATCTAGATGTGAGGCTGGATGGGGAAATATTGGAACAAGTAGAGTGTTTTAAATATCTAGGAGGAACGATAAGCAGGAGTGGAGGTATGGAAGTGGAGGTAAAACAGAGAGTGTGTGAAGGAAGGAAGGTTTTCGGAGCAAGGGGAAGTATGTGGAAGACGAGAAATCTCGGAGTGAAAGTAAAAAGTGCACTGTATCAAGGCATTGTTGTGCCAACAGTGATGTATGGGGCTGAGACATGGGCTCTGAAGAAAAAGGAGAAAAGAGGGCTGGATGTGATGGAGATGAGCTGCTTGAGGAGTATGTGTGGAGTTACTCGTAGAGACAGATTGAGGAATGAAGAGATACGTAGGAGAGTGGGGCAGCAGGAACATTTGTCAGCCAGAGTGGACAGAAGGGTGCTGAGCTGGTATGGTCATGTTGAACGAATGGGAGATGAAAGTCTTACAAAGAGAATATGTGAGTCAGGTACAAGGGGAGATAGAAGGGCAGGAAGACCCCCATTGAGATGGAGAGACTGTGTAAGAAAGGCTTTGGATGATAGAGGAATGACTATAGATCAGGCAGGGGAAGTGGTGGTGGACAGGAGTGAATGGAGAATGCTTGTGAATAGTTGAGTGAACACGTGGTCATTTGGAGTAAGGGGTCGGGCGCAAGTTGGACTAGATAATAGTCCATCAGGCGCCTGGCCCGGGGAGACGATTAATATGAAGGGTGCGCCTGGAAGTGTGGTGGGAGGGCTTGTGGCTTTGGCTCCGCTGCATGTCTGCCTGCCGAGATCGGAACCTCTCCGGGTGGTCGGGGGCCGGGGGAGTGCTGGAGCGACCTTGGTGACCCTGGTCTCTGGGTCTTCTCCTGGGTGACCTGGATGTGTGTGAGTTTGTGCTTTTTATCTGTGTTTATTTGTTGTTTTATGTTGTTTTTGTGTTTTCCCTGTTCTTGCTCTGTCTTGAGTCGGCTACCCCCAAAATGGGGATGGGGCCTGAGCATATAGATAGATAGATATAGATAGATAGATCACTACTACTATCACCATCATCACTACTACTATCACCATCATCACTACTACTATCACCATCATCACTACTATTATCACCATCATCACTACTACTATCACCATCATCACTAATACTATCACCATCATCACTACTAGTATCACCTTTATCACTTATACTGTCACCATCATCACTTATATTATCACCACTGTCACTACTACTATCACCATCATCACTACTACTAACACCATCATCACTACTATTATCACCATCATCACTACTACTATCACTATCATCACTACTACTATCACCATCATCACTACTACTATCACCATCATCACTACTACTATCACCTTCATCACTAATATTGTCACCATCATCACTTCTATTATCACCACCATCACTACTACTATCACCAACATCACTACTACTATCTCCATCATCACTACTATTATCACCATCATCACTACTACTATCACCATCATCACTACTATCACCATCATCACTACTACTATCACCATCATCACTACTACTATCACCTTCATCACTACTACTATCACCATCATCACTACTACTATCACCTTCATCACTACTACTATCACCATCATAACTACTCTTATCACCATCATCACTACTACTATAACCATCATCACTACAACACAACACAACAATGGACTCAGACACTTCCACCATCCATTCTGGGACCGTTAAGTGGTTTAACAACAAGCAGGGCTACGGATTTATCACCTTCAATAACACACAAAGGGATATATTCGTTCACAGAATCAACATAAACAGCCCAAACGCCCGCCAATCAATTCTTTCTCTCATTGACGGCGAGAGAGTAACATTCACCACCAAAACGGGGAAGAAAGGAGAAGAGGCTACCAACGTCACCGTACCATCGGGAGTCACTCAAAAAGACTCCAGACATGCCAGGGACAATAGGACAGACAAAAGAACATCTGCAAAAATCCAAATCATTGTCACCACCGCTGTAACACTCGCTGATGGGGACCCAAATCTCCTCAATGAGCTGCTACCAAGACTCCTGACAGCTAATAATCTTCCCACAATCATCATCCCTCGTATGGAGCCCAACAAGAAGACTCCACGAGCCAGCACACAGGTACCAAGACCCACACCACGCCCTCAACTCCCTCTGTCCCGCCCATTAAGCAGACAGAAATCTCGTCCTGACACAATATATACTGTTAAATCAACAACAGCAACCTGCAACTCCAACACCAAGCTCAAGGGAAAACTGAAGATGTCTCCATATATTAACATCTTCGAGCAAAACCTAGAAGAGGACGAAACTCCAACAACATCAAAGGAGACGGAGGAAGCCCTCTCACCACCACCAGCTCTCCCCTCCACCAAGCCTACACCATCCAGACCATCTGAAGAGACTCTCAGGACCACTCCTCCCCCTCCTGTTCGGACCCCACAAGCTGTGAAGAAGAAGAGGAATGTGAAACCTGCAGGTGACACAACACCCAAGTCACAGAAGATACAACCAGCATGTTTCTCCAACATGATTGAATACGCCGAATACCTCGAACAAATTCAAGCTGAAATATTGAAGCAATAATACCCTTTAACAGATATAGATTTTGCATTAACTCACAAGATAAACAACTAGCTCAACTATGTACGACTATTAGACCATGAATAGACAAATACAAATAAAGTAATAAACATCCCTAACAATAGCAAGGTGGTCTGCCCACTAACTTTTCTCTCTCACTGTATTTCATCTTTCCTACTTCCTCTTCCCCCACCCACTCTGTGGTGCCTCTCTCCCCCCCTTAAAAAAAAAAAAAAAAAAAAAAAAAAAAACTGCTATCACCATCATCACTACTATTATCACCACCATCACTACTACTATCACCATCATCACTACTATCACCATCATCACTACTACTATCACTATCATCACTACTACTATCACCTTCATCACTACTATTATCACCATCATCACTACTACTATCACCTTAATCACTACTACTATCACCATCATCACTACTACTATCACCATCAAAACTACTACTATCACCATCATCACTACTACTATCACCATCATCACTACTATTATCACCATCATCACTACTACTATCACCATCATCATCACTACTATCACCATCATCACTACTACTATCACCATCATCACTACTACTATCACCTTCATCACTACTATTATCACCATCATCACTACTATTATCACCATCATCACTACTACTATCACCATCATCACTACTATCACCATCATCACTACTACTATCACCTTCATCACTACTACTATCACCATCATCACTACTATTATCACCTTCATCACTACTACTATCACCATCACTATTATCACCTTCATCACTACTACTATCACCATCATCACTACTACTATCACCATCATCACTACTATTATCACCTTCATCACTACTACTATCACCATCATCACTACTACTATCACCTTCATCACTACTACTATCACCATCATCACTACTACTATCACCATCATCACTACTACTATCACCTTCATCACTACTACTATCACCATCATCACTACTATTATCACCTTCATCACTACTACTATCACCATCACTATTATCACCTTCATAACTACTACTATCACCATCATCACTACTACTATCACCTTCATCACTACTACTATCACCATCATCACTACTACTATCACCTTCATCACTACTACTATCACCTTCATCACTACTACTATCACCTTCATCACTACTACTATCACCATCATCACTACTACTATCATCTTCATCACTACTACTATCACCACAATCACTACTACTATCACCATCATCACTACTACTATCACCTTCATCACTACTACTATCACCATCATCACTACTATTATCACATTCATCACTACTACTATCACCATCACTTTTATCACCTTCATCACTACTACTATCACCATCATCACTACTACTATCACCATCATTACTACTACTATCACCATCATCACTACTACTATCACCATCATCACTACTACTGTCACCATCATCACTACTACTATCACCATCATCACTACTATTATCACCTTCATCACTACTACTATCACCATCACTTTTATCACCTTCATCACTACTACTATCACCTTCATCACTACTACTATCACCTTCATCACTACTACTATCACCATCATCACTACTACTATCACCATCATCACTACTATTATCACCTTCATCACTACTACTATCACCATCACTTTTATCACCTTCATCACTACTACTATCACCATCATCACTACTACTATCACCATCATCACTACTACTATCACCATCAATACCCCACCTTGCCTATGAGTAAAAACTATACTCCAAAGGTTCAAATGGCAAACTTTAATGGGGGTCACCGGCTTTTTTTTTATCTTTTTCTCCTTTTCTCTCTTTCCCTGGCTTGTATCCATTCGGCCCCATTCAGCCAACTGTTTTAAGACGTTTATCCCCATCCAGGTGTCGATTTCTTCCCAGCGAGCGATGGCGAGCCAGCATTGTATGGAGAAATCAGGCATCGCCGAGAATTTTGTCTATCGAAAAATGTACAAATTTAGCTTGCTCTCAAAACAAAAACATATACTGTATATATATATATGCTGGCTCGCTACCGCTCGCCAGGAAAATATTGACACCTTGATAGGGGTAAATGTCTTAAAACAGTAAGCTGAATGGGGTCGAATGGATACAAGCCAAAAAGAGAGGGAGAGAAAGAGAAAACAAAAGCGAGGTGGGCCCCCTTAACACCTAAAGAGCAGCCTAGGCGGTATATAATATGTAGCCACCAGCGGGGTGTTTTTACCCAAAATAGGGCTGTTTACGTGATAATTTTCATGCTTAAATAAGACCCAGAGCGTAAAACAAGTATCTATCCCTGAAAGGGCATAAACAGAGCTTTCCAATGACACCACAACGATCCTTGTATGACCGCTAGTTTTCTTGCAACAACCGCGCAACACAAGTGTAAAAACCATGTAATTCGGTACTTTCCCCATACAATTCACTATGTAGCGAGTGTGAGAGGGTGGAGGAGGATGGGATCCATGTCAGTTTGTCCACCGCGGTGGTCTGGAGCAGTCATACGCTCGCTACTCTCCTGCCACCACTTGTCTCTCTCTCTCAGCAACATTACGTGCTGAAATTGCCACACGACCTATGTCGCGCGCCGCCACATAGTCCAAATTTATTTCACTCGACTTATGTTGCGCGCCGCCAGTTAAGGGTTAAATATATTCTTGATTTCTAAAGTTATCGTACACCACCAAAATCATAACTACTATAGGTAGCGCCAACGAACTTGACAATTGTCTTTACCCCTTAACTTCTCATATCTCAAAATGAATGAAAGCAATCGAGCTGACATTTCTATCATTATGGAAGAGCCCACCAGGAAATAGGTGTGGATATTTACAGCCAGTTTCCTCTAGGCCTTTTTGGTTATGAGAAGTTAAGGCGTAAAAGAAATTGTCAAGTTCGTTGTCGATACTTATACCACAATCACCACAATCATCACTACCATAATCACCCTCATCATCACTACACAGACACAAATTAATTATCATCACTACTGTAATACGTACAAATAAGCACACACACCAGACGTACGGATAGACACACATGTATACACACAGACATAGTGCTTACAATACTATGCCACCCCTACAGGTTGGTTGGATATAACCAGCAGATATATATAATTTCTAGGTTAGATATAAACAAAATATAGTATGGTGACACATATTTACAATTAATTATCTATGTCTAGTCTATGTCTTGATTTATCGAAAACACATCCATAATTTTTGCCACTGTGATGTGTGCCCCTACAAGGTACACACACACACACACACACAGATCCTCACTACACAGTGATCCTCACTACACCTGCATCACTGCTGCAGACAGACAGACAGACACAGTGATTACAATATTAAGCCACCCTATCAGGGGGCTACGTAATAAGATAAAACACATATAAAAGGTGTTTTAGGATTATTCTTGGCAAACAATATGCATTCTGAAGTAGTTCCACCTTAACTACAAAAACTACAATAAAATTAAAGTGTATAGAAAACCTTTTTCATTGGAGGTGTTTGGTGTTTTGGTGAAAGTAATAACAAATAAATAATTATTTTCTACATAGCCTAGCGATTTTGATAAGGTAATTTGACTTTATATCGTCTTTGTCCCAGTTTTGGTTTGTTTAGTTTGCAAATTTGATATTTTAATTTGTAAACAAACATATTGTATACTGGAGATGGCGTCAGCAGCCATTATCTGCAGAATTTCCATTCCTGCAGGGGACGTAACCCCAACAAATTTCAAGATCCACCTACAGCGATGGCGTTTATGTAAGTAGTTCCTCCAATGGCTTCCTCGATGTGTGAAGGAGCGGAAATTGTTCAGTTTTGCCATCCCCGGCGACCGCTGGTATGTAAATAAAGATGGCCGCCATGAGTGTCTCCTCCCCGAGATTCCCACCAGAACATTTTGGGATCGCCTGGCCCGCTCCAACAAGAGATTACAGGTGAAATTACGATGTGGTAGGAAGGGCCATAAGATAGTTAAGGAAATCAATTTGGGTTCCTTCCTCTAGCATCTTAAGGTTCAATAGGGCCTCTATTATTTTGAAGGATCATATGAAATTTCCCTTTAGTTGGTTCAAAAGGCCACCATAAAGAATGACAATGACACTACGAAAGAGGTAAGTGATAAACAAAACAGTGCAAAATGCGATAGGAATGCTAGCTATAAAACATTCAAAACTGAAGACTACGATTCTCCGTTAACCCCTTATGTACCGGCGACGTCTTCTTAACTGTGTTCTGGCTACTGTTAGACCATTCCATTCAGCTTAAAAAGGGCCTGTAGCATTTATTAGGACTTGAAACATCTCACTTTGCCTATTTACTACTACAGATCCATCCTAAACTGCACAAAATCGTCTAAATATAAAAAATCGTCTAAATATAACTAGAATAAAATTGAAAATACGTCGTCGGTACAGAAAGGGTTAACCGAGGTAAAATAAAAGACAACCCCATAGACCAAAAAAAAGGAGAGCAATTGGCAGCCAAATGAAGTGGAGGAAAGGGCAACCCCATCAACCTAAACTGAGGAGAACAATTGTCAACCACATGAAGTGGAGGAAATGACAACCCCATCAACCTAAACTGTGGAGAACAATTGTCAACCACATGAAGTGGAGAAAATGACAACCCCACCAACCTAAACTGTGGAGAACAATTGTCAACCACATGAAGTGGAGGAAATTACAACCCCATCAACCTAAACTGTGGAGAACAATTGTCAACCACATGAAGTGGAGAAAATGACAACCCCATCAACCTAAACTGTGGAGAACAATTGTCAACCACATGAAGAGGAGGAAATGACAACCCCATCAACCTAAACTGTGGAGAAATATTGGCAACCACATGAAGCAGAGGAAAAGTAACAAGCATAAGGTAATGAATACAGAACGATTAAAGTAGAGAAAAAGACAACCCCAAAATGCAAAACAGAAGATTGGCAGCCAAATGAAATAGAGGACAGGATAATCCCAAACCTTGAAATGGCGGATGGAATCAGATAGCATGATTTCGACCTAAAGGATACTGAACTATAAAAAGACAACAAAGAGTTACTGCCGGTCTAATTATGCAATGGATTGGTTAAAGAAAGCGATACAGGAAATCCCACTATAAAACAGCGAAATGAGGATGATAAAAAATCCCTCGAACCTCAAAGTCTTATTGGCATGCCGACCGGCCCACACAACACAGATCCATCTCCCACCCAATCCTAATTATAAGGAAGCCATAGCCCACCACCGCCGGTCTATCAAGGACACTGCACTCCCATAACTGATGTATCTCACTTTACTCACTTACATCTTAGATATACTAATGAAATGGAAGCAACCCTGTCCCTTCTTAATGCACCACTTTAGGCACGTATTAGAACGGAAATCCAACCAGGGGTTTGGAGCGAGGCGCACGTGGCATCGGACAGAGGAGCGGGAGCTGTTGTGTTCCTAATATTTGAAGAACATACAAATGATAGACTTGCAAACTATAATAATCAGAATGGCATGTATCAGGCCCTACACAGTCTTCCATATGAAGAATACTAACAGAAATCTAGGCCTCTTAGAATCGGATTTGCATCTTATGGCGAAAAAGGTTATTGTATTCTACAATGTCAAACAATTGTTTTTTTTTCTCCTTCTCAAGCTATTGAAATACTAAAACAAAATAAAGCATCCATGTTCAATAGACAATCATATTATAGATTGAAGGCAGACGCCAACTCTTATCGATTAAAGCATTTGTATGTTGATTCGTAAAACTAGTTTCTGTTTCAAACTCTGAGTGAAACTGTTCGAAAATGTGACGAAATTCTGAGGTTTTATAAAACTGATGGGAAGCTTATTCTTATTGGTAAAAGTTCTCCTAGTGTGCATATCCTAAGAGCCATCCGCGATGCTAACAATGATCCACAGGCATTATCAGTGGTGGCTGTAGATATTTTTTTGTTCTGTACAAAACTATGGAGAGGGTTAGGTTACATTGAGTACCTTGCCCATGTCTGCACAGAGACTGGGGGTCGTCTATATTATGCCCCAGATATACATCAGAATTGGAAGAAAAAACTCAGTGATGCGATGAAGATAACTCATTTTAAAATGCAAGTTAATATACGTATCAGTGGTGGTTTAAAGTTCGATGAAATGCCGGGTGATTCCAAACCATTTCGAAATCTAAGTAGGCCTAACAAAAATGAGATTAGTTTCAAACTTCCAACTGTGTGCATTGAAAATCAGTGGTTTTGTGTGACACACTTATTTGTAAATTAATGTTTAGGGCAGAAAGAATCCTACAATGTTACGTTGAAGTACCGCACCCATCAAGGCAAGACTATTTGTGCATTTGAGGAGCGTCAATGTATCAGCAATAATGCTAAAGACAGGGTCGCTAAAGATAAGAAAGAGTGACAAGGCCAAAATCAAGGGACGTTCGAGCCAAAATGCCTGGACACACGGAGCTTGAAGCAATTTAAGTCATAGGATGAGGGAAAGACTGATTCTGGGAGAGAGTTCCAGAGATCAGCTGTTGAATAGAAGACATAATGAGAATAATGTTTCACTCTTGGGTTGGAGAGTTGCACAGAGTAGGGGTGGGATTGTGTTGCAAGACAAGTGCTACGCGCCCTACGTAGACCCTTGACCCTTGGTGTTGACTGACCCTTGGTGCTGACTGTCGGGAGTTTCCTCCCAAGACCCCCTTTGAGATAAATTGTGCATTTTTCTGTAGAAAAATGTCCCAGTCGGAGGCTGGTTCCTCTTAAATTGCTCTCGCTCGCTAGGAACAAAAACCAACAACTAAATAGCACGAAAGGTTTTAAAATTAGGAAGAAATGGGCAGAAACACCTTCAAATAGCCAAACTAATGGGGCGATCGTGTTAAAACCTCAACACTAATACGCTAAACATGAGGGAGCAGGGGATTCAGAAAAAAACAAACAACCACTTAAGCAATCAGATGGGTTGCAGACTTTGTTCAGTTTTATGGACGAGAATCTGGGAATACAATGGCTACATGAATATACTGTTCTCTACCACACTCCAAAACAATACAATGGCTACATGAATATACTGTTCTCTACCACACTCCAAAACAATACAATGGCTACATGAATATACTGTTCTCTACCACACTCCAAAACAATACAATGGCTACATGAATATACTGTTCTCTACCACACTCCAAAACAATACAATGGCTACATGAATATACTGTTCTCTACCACACTCCAAAACAATACAATGGCTACATGAATATACTGTTCTCTACCACACTCCAAAACAATACAATGGCTACATGAATATACTGTTCTCTACCACACTCCAAAACAATACAATGGCTACATGAATATACTGTTCTCTACCACACTCCAAAACAATACAATGGCTACATGAATATACTGTTCTCTACCACACTCCAAAACAATACAATGGCTACATGAATATACTGTTCTCTACCACACTCCAAAACAGTATTTTGTGGTTGAAAAAAATCGTACTGAGAGAGAGAGTGTGTGTGTGTTAATACTCACCCATCTATCCATTCATCCAATAAATCATCAGATAGTAAATCAGCCAATCCATCTATTCCTAACATCACAAACAATCGAACACTCATCCATCCATCCATCAGACAGTCAATCAGCCAATCTATCTATCCATCCATCTATTCCTAACATCATCCATCCTTCCATCCATCAAACAACCAGTTAATACATCTAACCATCTATTCCTAACATCACTCATCCATTCATCCACTCATCTATCCATCCATCCATTGAATTCCGGCGAGCCTTTTGAAGCCTGAGATCCTCAATTCGACACTCTTTCGTGGATTCTCCCAGGCGAACCAAACTTAGAGGCTCAGGGAGAGAGAGGCAGGGGTGGGGGAGTGAAGAATGGGGAAGATAAATTGAGAGGGAAGGGGAAATAAAATGGGAGGGGGAGTAGAAGGATAGGGGGGACGATAGATAGGAGGAGGGGAGGGGGGGCGATAAATAATGAGGAAGGGAGGATAGAACGGGAGGGAAGGCGATAGATAGTTAGGGAGGGGAGGATAGAAGGGGAGGGAGGGCGATAGATAGTGAGGAAGGGGAGGATATAAGGGGAGGGAGGGCGATAGATAGTGAGGGAGGGGAGGATAGAAGGGGAGGGAGGGCGATAGATAGTGAGGGAGGGCGATAGATAGTACAAAGGAGTACAAAGGAGTACAAAGGAAATCAAGCAACAACAGATCTAGTGACCCGTCTAGGCTGCTTGTCCTCTAAAACACTGAGGATCAAGTGTCCAAACAGTGGTTTAGAGTGGGTAAGGGAACATTGGAAAGGGAACTACTGCCCTGCCACTAACGTGGCAGGACTAGGAAGTTAGTAGGGGACATATGGGTTAGTAACTGAGGGGAGGATAAAATAAAGTTATTCATTTACAAACGCAGTCAGTCGCGGGTTTGATGCGAGATATTTGTCTAGCCGGAATTTAAATGAAACAACGGTGCTGCAGTCTATAACGTCTCGGGGAAGCCCATTCCACAAGTTGACAACTCGATTGAAGAAGAAATTCTTAGATTCGTGCGAGTTAAAAGATTTACCAATAATTTTGCAACCGTTTCCCCGCGTGTTATTAGATTGGTCGATAGTGAAGTACTTACTACAGTTCATATTGTCGATGCCTTTGATGATTTTGAACACTTGAATTAAGTCACCTCTTAATCTGCACTGGGTTAAAGGAAATAGATTTAATTCTCTAAGACGCTCTTCGTATGGTTTGTTTTTTAGGCTAGGTATCATTTTGGTAACTCTACGTTGAACTCGTTCTAGCTTGTTTATGTCTTTTTGGTAATAAGGGCACCAGCATTGAACGCAGTATTCCAGAAGAGGGCGGACTAAGGAATTGTAAAGGGTTAGGATTACGTCTTTGGATTTATGCTCAAATGATCTGCCTATAAAGCCAATTATTTTGTTTGCCTTCTTAACAACTTCTGAACATTGTTGACTCGGTTTTAGGTTACTCGATATTGTTACTCCCAGATCGGTTTCTCTGTTTACATTCTTAAGCTGAGTGCCATTCATCGAATAGTTTGCTTTCTCATTTAGGTATCCGATATGTAGTACTTTACATTTATCCGCATTGAAACTCATTTGCCAAATTTGGGCCCAATGTGACAATTTATCTAGATTGTGTTGCATATCGTCAACGTGATCTTTTGAGAGTACGCTATTTGCAATTTTTGTATCGTCAGCAAATTTTGAGATTGTACAGGTGAGACCCTCATCTATGTCGTTGATGTAAATTAGAAAGATAATTGGTCCTAGTACCGATCCCTGGGGTACCCCGCTACTTACATTGGTCCATTTAGATGCCTTACCGTTTATGACTACTCTTTGCTTTCTGTCGCTGAGCCAATTTTCTATCCATTTCAACACACCGCCTTGTATTCCATGCGCTTTTAGTTTTAGCATTAAACGTTTGTGGGGAACTTTGTCAAAGGCCTTTTGAAAATCAAGGTATATAATATCTACAGCTTTACTCTCATCGTAGAGGTTGAGGATATCGTGGAAGAAGTCTAAGAGGTTTGTTAAACAGGAACGTTTTTTACGAAAGCCGTGTTGAGTATCTTTAAGTATGTTATTTTCCTCTAAGTGATTTACGAGTCTGTCTCTTATGACCGTTTCTAGCATTTTACATACAACTGAGGTTAAGCTAATTGGACGATAGTTACTGGGTAGGGATTTGCTGCCTTTTTTGAATATCGGTGTTACGTTGGCTATCTTCCACTGATCAGGCATAGTTCCAGACTGCAAGGATTTATTGAATAGTAATGTCAGTGGTTTGGAGAGCTCATCCTTAGCTTCCTTTAGAACTCTAGGCGAGATTGTATCAGGTCCAGGCGTTTTATTTACCTTGAGTTTATCTAAACAATTCAATACTTCTCTCTCTGTAACGGTGATATTGCTTAGAACATCTGAATTATCAATCTGAATCAGCGATGGTGTAGGGATATCACTGAGGTCTTCTGTTGTAAAAACTGATGCAAAGAAGGTATTGAGGGCATTACTCATTTGTACTTCGTCTTTGGTGTATTCTCCATTTTCATCGACTAACGGTCCAACAGTTGAATTAACTACTTTTTTCTTTCTGATATAACTATAGAATTCTTTCGGGTTTGTTTTACTTTGATTCGCAATATGTAACTCTAAGGTCTTTTTACTCTGCTTAATTAACTTTTTGGCTTTGCGTCGTAGCTCTACAAATTTCACCCGTTCTTCGTAATTTTGTGAGGATTTTAATCTATCATTAGCAAATGTTTTAGCAAGCAGGCAGTTTGAAATATCTTTATTCCACCATTTGGGCTTATTATTATGGCCTGGACGCCGTATTTTCGATGGTATGCAGTCTTGCACTGCTTTTAGGTAAGTGGTTTCGAATAACTTCCAAGATGTATTTATGTCGTTATTGTTAATTAAAAAGCTCCAGTCAGTTTCTTTAAACATAGCTCTTAGTTTATGAAAGTTTGCTTTCTTGAAATTAGGGACTTTTTCGATGCTACTATTTGGTTCGTTACTAGTAAAGTTTAAAGTGAAAGTTATCGTACGATGGTCGCTGTTACTGAATTCATCACCAACATTCAAATTCTCTATTAATTCTTCTTTTGTTGCAAGTACAATGTCAAGAACGTTATTACCACGGGTCGGTGTTCGAACAAATTGATAAAGCGAACTCTCTTGCAAGTTCGTATACAAGTCATGTCCGGAGTGTGAAGTAAGAGTATCGCCTCACTTGGTCACAGGTAAATTAAAGTCGCCAAAAATACGGTATCTTGTGAGTTACTTAGATCTGCAATTTGTTCATAAATTTCTCGGTCAGTTTGCACTGATTGAGCTGGAGGTCTGTATATTAATGCAAGTATTATTTTTGTACCTTTATTATTCTTTATTAGCACAAAAGATGTGTCGACGTTCACAATTTGAGGTTTTGACAATAGGGTCGGGTTAAGACTTTCTTTGATATAAATAAAACGCCACCTCCATTTTTATTTATTCGGCTTTTCTCAAACATTACATAACCGGGAAGTGAATACTCTGCTAAAAAGTCTCTATCTACTGTATTGAGCCAAGATTCTGTTATACCAATCACATCATAATTTTCAGTAAACACTAGTTCCTCTAAATCTGAAAATTTATTGCGTATGCTACGAGCGTTTGCATAGAAAACCTTTAAAGTTGCGGTTTTAGAACTCGCAGAACGTTCTTTAATCACATTTTTGGTTCTGATCGGATCTACATTTACATTCATGGCTGTCATCGGTCCTCGGTCGTTATCCCTGGCGGTTTTGAATTTGGGTCGTGTTGGTGGAGCTTTATCCAAATTCGCGGTTCTTGACAGATTAGCATTTAATTCCTTCGCAGGTTGCCGCCCTCGCTGTCTTAGGTCCTCCTTCCTGGTTGTCCTGTGCTGAGTCGATTTCTTCTCCGAAAAATAGTGAGGGAGGGGAGGATAGAAGGGGAGGGAGGGCGATAGATAGTGAGGAAGGGGAGGATATAAGGGGAGGGAGGGCGATACATAGTGAGGGAGAGGAGGATAGAAGGGGAGGGAAGGCGATAGATAGAAGGGGAGAGAGGGCGATAGATAGTGAGGAAGGGGAGGATATGAGGGGAGGGAGGGCGATAGATAGTGAGGGAGGGGAGGATATAAGGGGAGGGAGGGCGATTGGTAGTGAGGAAGGGGAGGGAGGGCGATAGATAGTGAGGGAGGAGTAATAGAAGAGGAGGGAGGGCGATAGATAGTGAGGGAGGGGAGGATAGAAGGGGAGGAAGGGGTTGGATTATATGGGGTTACTGGAAACGGGGCGGGGGTTAAGTAGTAGGGGTAACCATAGAAGTCAATATAGTTAGGGATATACTGTATATATGTGTACAGTATATACAGTATATATATATATATTTAATAGTGGCCCCTCCATCATTGACGATGTTGCCTATTAGTATAATAGTCTCCATTCAACATCCACGTCAGTCGTTTGAATCAACCGCCGCGAGGAAGAATAAGAGTCATATTCATAAGTGCAACACTACTTCTCTTATGGAATCGTCACAGATCGGGTACCCACTACGAAAAAACTTCGTAAAAAATAAGAGAACAAAAAAGGGAAAAGAATTCCCATCTTAACACTGTTAATCACAAGCTTCCCACATTCGGTGGATTTTCTTACGTTGTGGCTTCTTGCCTTCTCTCGCCAAGTGCAACGATTCGTCCTTCTCTTCCTCGCGGGCCTGCTGTCAACACTGGTGCCCCCGCACTCCGGCTTCATTCGACGCTCGCTCTCCTCTAGTGCGTCTTTTCTCATTTGTGTGTATCTGGGAGATAGTGAGCAGGGTTTAGACTAGCTAGCACGGGTTGTGTTATTATTGGCCCGCAGGAAATGTTAAAATTAGGGTACTTTTAGGCGCTTACTTGTTGTGTTCATTCTTGTTACCACGCGCGTGGTTTTCATTGTTGCTATGTGCCTTAGTTTTTGCTTTTCCTTTAGTTAGGAGGCTCTTTTATTCTTCGATAGCTGTTCCTTTGTCCAGCTGTGGGTCTTGGGACCCCATCTTTGTCTTTTTAGCAGACGCGCTGGGTTAAGGTTGTCACACGTGGTTGTGGGACCTTCCGGCGTTCCATGTCTGCCGGGAAGTCCCATTTGGGGGCTTTCCCTGAGCCTTTGTTAGTTCTTTTGCTTTCCCTTTAGTTAGGAGGCTTTTATTCATCACTAGCTGTTCCTTAGTTCAGCTTTGGGTCTTGGGACCCCGTCTTTGTCTTTTAGCAGACGCGCCGGGTTACGGTTGTCACACGTGGTTGTGGGACCTTCTGGCGTCCGTGTTTGCTGAGAGGTCCCATTTGCGGGATTTCTCGGAGCCTTTTGCTCTGCTTTTGCTGCTCTTTCGTGTTTTTTAATTTTGAAAGTTATTTTCTCATGATTAAGCCTTTAGGTTAGCGTTTGGGGGGGTGGGGGATCTATTAATTTTTCTCGGTATATGAATGATTTTGTGTCCCCTTTTTTCTTGCGCTCCCTGAGGGTTAGTGTTGCACACGTCCCGGGAGTCCAAGTAGACGTCCTTACGTCAGGGTTGGTTTGAGAGTAAGGGTGTTTTGGTCCTCGTTGTTGTGCTTTTCACCGAATGAACTCCTCTCTTGCCCCGCCGGGCCCTGTTCCGAGACCGTTCAGTGCCGTCGTGGGGTTGTATTTACCTAATTGTATTTACCTAATTGTAGTTTACAGGAGTTGAGCTAAGCTCGTGTTGTCCCGTCTCTCAGTCTACTTTTTATCCAATTTTTTCTTGAAAATATGGATGTTCCTTGCCCCTACCACCTCCTCCTCCAGCCCATTCCATTTATCAATACATCTATAGGGGAAGCTAAACTTCCTGATATCGTTCTTGCAGGTAGGTCTTTTTACTTTGTAGCTGTGGCCTCTAGTTATTCCTGTATCCATAATTAATATATCCTCCCTATCCAGCCTCTCCAGCCCCCGGGTACATTTGTACATCATTATCATGTCTCCCCTCTCTCTCCTCTCTTTTAGACTCGGTAGATTTAATTTGTCTAGCCTCCCTTCATATGGCAGTTCTCTGAGACTTGGAACCAATCTAGTGACTGCTCTCTGGATTCTTTCTAACTTGTGAATATGCTTCTTTAGATGCGGGGACCACACCACTGCTGCATACTCCAATCTTGGTCTAATCATACTCTTCATAATTTTCCTCTTCCCCCCCTGTCTTGGGATCTTTGTTGTTTTTCCCTTCTTCCGGCGACCTGGTATGGCCGGCGGAAGGAGGGATGTCCGGCAAAGAAAAAATATTTCGGCGTGCCGCCCGGCCCATTGTTGTGTTTACCCCGTCGTTCACGGCGGCTAGGTGTAAACGTTTCGGCGCCTGCTAGCATTTTTTTCATAAAAAAACGCGCAAATACCCGGTGCCAACTGGCCGAAACAATGACTCTTGTCATAGGATGGCACTCCGTCTTCTGTGTGAACGGCCATTTGTGGTGTTTACCCCGTCTTTTACGGCGGCTAGGTACATGTTCCGGCGCCTGCTAGCAATTTTTCTTTTGCACACAGATACCCGCCACCAACTGGCCTAATGACTCCGGTCATAGATTGGCATCTGTGTGAAGTCGATGCCTCTGCACAATTGTGGATGGTTTTTCCGGCGGTTTTCTTTACTTAGCAGGGCCGCCGGGGTCTACTTTACGAATAGTAGACAAACCCTCCGAATGTCACGGCATGTGGACTTTCCTACATGCCTCCCGACGGGAAGTGCTACTTATTAAAGTAATTAAGTATATAATCAACTCTGCGTAAGCAGAGTGCTATTGCCCCCCGTATAGTGGTACATGCTAACCGAAATGTCTGTCTGTCCGTCTGTCTGTCTGTCTGTCTGTCCGAAAACTCCTCCTAGACCGTTTGACGGATTTTCACCAAACTTCACACGAACCTTCGGTGCGTGAATGCGACGGTAATTATTATTTTATTTTTTTAATTTGTGCAATAGTTATGATCTTAGGTCCAAAAACATCTTTCGACGGATTTTCACACAAACTTCTACCGAACATTCGGTGCGTGAATGCAACGGTCAGTCAAAAAATATTTTTTGACTGTATGCAATAGTTATGATTTTAAGTCCAAAATATGGTTTCCCCCCCCCCCTCCCCCAACCCAGCAATGGTGAGCCATAAGAACGCATTCATTCTGGGGGCGAAAACATCTCGCTATGCATTTGCTAGGTTAAGTTAGTTTAGTTGGCATTAGAAGTGATGGTAGTAATAGTGGGATTGATGGTGATAGTAGTGATGATGGTGATAATAGTAGTGATGATGGTTGTAGTTGTATTGATGATGATGACAGTAGTGATGATGACAGTAGTAGATATGATGGTGACAGTAGTAGATATGATGATGGTTGTAGATTTAGTGATAATGATGACAGTAGTGATTGATGGTAGTGATGATAACAGTAGTAGATATGATGGTGACAGTACTAGTAGTAGTGATGGTCATAATAGTATTTATGATGGTGACAGTAGTAAAGATGATTGTAAGATGAAGGTGACAGTATTAGTGATGTTGGTAAGTAGTGATGATGGTGAATGTTGTAGTTATGATGAGAGTAGTAGTGATGAAAGGAGTAGTATTATTTATGATGAGAATAGTATTGATGATTATAATAGTAGTAGTGCTAATTATATTAATGATGATAGTGACTGGTAGTTATGATGGTGACCGATCGCAGAAATGGGTATGCCATTTTGATTTTGGGCGAAATGGCACGTCTACTTTATTTATTATTATAAATTTTATAAATACAGAGTGCATTTTTTACTTAAGTAAATATCATACGTAATGTAATCATAATATATATTAGTGAAAAGCCCATGTACTCGGCCCTCCAAGGGAATTTACCCAGTTTGTAGCCGAGCAATAAGACTTACCCTCTCTGACATACGATACGAGGCCGTTTCACGGGTAACCTCGGGTCATATAAAAGGGCTAATCGCTCAGCGAGTCCGCCAGGGTGAGGGAGTCTATATAACCAGGACCTCCGGCATCATCGCCCTGCGGCGATCCAGTTCCGAAGGTCAGATTATATGCTATAATCTACACGGTTTTTGGGCCAGTGACGCTAGTCACAGGTAGGCTTTTTCTACATCAAATAATTCCAATATTTGATAGACTCAGGTCCGGTCGAAGGTTAGACTAATAGTGAGTTTTTCTAACTTTCCGGCGGACTTGTACTAGCATGTGATTAACTCCTCTCAGGTTATCCTTACGAGCATTGATTCCTGGATTTTTTCCAGATCAGCACGGCGGCGAGAACAGGAGGGGGGGGGGGGGGGGGGGGGTGGTGTACCGGGTTCAATTTTCCAATTTTTATACAAAAATACTCTGCTGAAACATGACTTACTGGACAGAATATACAGCACTGTGATTTATCAACTCTGCGTAAGCAGTGTTTGGTATCGCCCCCCCCCCCCCCCCCCCCCGTATAGTGGGTACCACACAAAAAAAATGTCTGTCGTCGTCGTCGTTGTCGTCGTTGTCGTAGTTCGTCTGTCTCGGAACTCCTCCTAGACCGTTGGACGGATTTTCACCAAATTTCACACGAACATTTGTTGCATGAATGCAAACGTCAGTCAAAAAAAGATTTTTTGAATTTATGCAATAGTTATGATTTTAGGTCCAAAATATGGTTTTACCCCCCCCCCCACCTCCCGGACCCCCAACCCTTCCGGTGGGGTGGGGGGGTGGGGGGGCCCATCCAGCAATGATGGCGATCGGGGCTCACACACTAAGAACGCATTCGTTCTGGGAGCGAAAACATCTTGCTAGTATTTGCTAGGTTAAGTTAGTTTACTTGGCATTAGAAGTGATGGTAGTAATATTTGGATTTATGGTGATAGTAGTGATAATGGTGATAATAGTAGTGGTGATGGTTGTAGTTGTATTGATGATGATGACAGTAGTAGATATGATGGTGACAGTAGTAGTAATGATGGTCATAATAGTAGTGATGATGGTGACAAGTAATGATGATAGTTGTAGTGATAATGATGACCGTAGTGATGATGGTAGTGACGATGGTGTGAGTATTAGTGATGATGGTGAGTAGTAGTGAGGATGGTGAAATTTGTAGTGATGATGACGATAGTTGTGGTGATGAAGTTCATAGTAATGGTGATGATGGCAGTAGTAGTGATGATGGTGACAGTAGAATAAAATATGGTAATATTTGTGACAGTAGTAATGATGATGGTTATAGTAGTAGTGATGATGTTAACAGTAGTAATGATGATTGTAAGATGGTGGTGATGATATTAGTAATGATGGTTCATAGTTGTAGTATCAATGATGATAGTAGTGATTAACCCGGGAACTGCGGGAAGACTCTTAAGAGTTCCCCCGGCGGACTGCGGGAAGACTCTTAACCATCTCACGACCATAGGACGCAGAGGTTGCCAGATTAGCAATAAGAAATAGATTACTCTCACTGTTATAATTACCTCTCCAAAATTAGTTTTCTTCCCACAGCTAACTCAAAGACAACTGCAGAGGTTGAAGTAAACAAACTAAAGGTTTATAGATACCCCTGACGGTAACAAAGGATTTAAAGTATCCCTAATAGGCTCAAAAATCGCATCAGGATGTGAGAGGGTTAAGGGTCAGAGGAAAAAAAAATCAACTTTAAACATCGATTTTTTTTTTATTTTTTTTTTTTGCCCCTGGGCCATGCAAAATATCACTCCTCTACCTTCCCTCCTTCCCCTCTTTCCTCCCCTCCTTCAGTTATCACCTATTTTCCCTGTTACTCCCTTATTCTGAGGTATATTTTCGTGCTAACATTAGCGAGTTGCAAGCAGGGCATTGTCATCACTGTTAGCAAGCGAGTGCAAGAGAGAGAGAGAGAGTATCGATCGACTGTGTCTCAGTGGCCTTGGGGGAAATTGGCGGGAAAGCAGGTTGCCTCACCCATACATTATATAACTCGCGGCCTGTATCTCCGATTTTGACCATCCAAACACTGTTTTCACTCGTTTTATTGTTGTTTCAGGTTAATACCTTTATAATCAACCCATAATAGGCGTGTATGGATAAGTATTAATACTATTTATGGTAAAATTAATATGTTAGTGATGGAAACAGCTCAAATACGTCAGCACAGGCAGACGTTTCTAATTACCCCCATGCGCACTTCTTAGGTTAAGATGCTAGTGACAATGGGCAGTGATTATGGTGAGAGTAGTAGTGATAATTGTAATCAACTCTGCGTAAGCAGAGTTTGGTATCGCCCCCCCGTATAGTGGGTACCACTCGAAAAAAATGTCTGTCGTCGTCGTCGTTGTCGTCGTTGTCGTCGTCGTCCGTCTGTCTCGGAATTCCTCCTAGACCGTTGGACGGATTTTCACCAAATTTCACAAGAACATTTGTTGCGTGAATGCGAACGTCAGTCAAAAAAGATTTTTTGAATTTATGCAATAGTTATGATTTTAGGTCCAAAATATGGTTTAACACCCCCCCCTCCCACCTCCCGGACCCCCAACCCTTCCGGGGGGGGGGGGGGCCCCCTCCATCCAGCAATGATGGCGATCTTAGTGTGTGAGCCCCGAAGGGGCTCACACACTAAGAACGCATTCGTTCTGGGAGCGAAAACATCTTGCTACGCATTTGCTAGGTTAAGTTAGTTTAGTTGGCATTAGAAGTGATGGTAGTAATATTTGGATTTATGGTGATAGTAGTGATAATGGTGATAATAGTAGTGATGATAGTTGTAGTTGTATTGATGATGATGACAGTAGTGATGATGATGACAGTAGTAGATATGATGGTGACAGTAGTAGATATGATGGTGACAGTACTAGTAGTAGTGATGATGGTCATAATAGTAGTGATGATGGTGACCAGTAATGATGATAGTTGTAGTGATAATAATGACAGTAGTGATGATGGTAGTGATTATGGTGTGAGTATTAGTGATGATGGTGAGTAGTAGTTATGATGGTGAAAGTTGTAGTGATGATGACAATAGTTGTGATGATGAAGATCATAGTAATGGTGATGATGGCAGTAGTAGTGATGATGGTGACATCAGGATACATGATGGTAATACTTGTGACAGTAGTAATGATGATGGTTATAGTAGTAGTGATGATGTTAACAGTAGTAATGACGATTGTAAGATGACAGAACCATGAGTGAGGTTGCGTGCACTCATGATGAAGGCTCCTCAAATTTGTTATGCTCTGCGCGGTAGATTCAAACTACGGTAAATGAGCGTTTGAAGAGGAGGCCTTATGTAATAGGCATAATCGTCAATGATTACGGGGCCACTACTAAATATTAGGTTTTCTTTATCTCCTTGCAGGAGTCAAACCTATAATTTGAGGCAGTCCGGTCACGGCAGCTCCTCAGACTCGGTATGGCTCAAGGGACCAATGAATGCTTATTATAGGATTTGGTTCTCTCTGGTCTCCATCGCGAAGCTCATGATTTGCTAAGACAGGGAGATGGGGAGGAAAGGAGGATATTGAATGTAGAGAACCCCCATCAGGTCTCCCTGAACGCTCTAAGAGGCCAACAGACAGTTTCCCCTCCCACTCTCTAGTACATTTCAAATAAAATGCTTTAAGGAATGGGTCGTGTGTCCTCCCTCCGTCCCCCTCTCTCCCTCGGCAGTGCTACTGCAATGGGGTTCCGAGGTTCGACGAGGTGTTACTTCCTAAGGGTGGCTGCGCCACCTTATCTCTTCGGCACGACCGGCCTATGTCGGTCACCGCAATGTGCTCGCCAGAAAGAAAGTTACGCGACTTTGCCTCACCCGGCGTCACATAACAGAATGATACAACCCTCTGCGTAAGGCATGTGATACCTAGTAATTACACAGGACACACACGATCCCCGGCCCAGGTCTGGTGTGCGTACGTCTAACCCTGCGACAGACACACACCAGGAAGTGTCGCCTCTCTCACACTTACTTGGGTGATAAGCCAGACAACCGTCTGCCTGCAGGCGGCTCCCAGGAGGTCTTTAGGGTGATGTCCTACTAGTCAGTACATCTAGATGGTTTGGAGGACGGTATCCTTAGGGGTCTCTCCTACAGTTACCCTTGTCAATTCCCCAGGATGTCCCTCTCTTTACGTGCGGTACAACGCGAATCGGTATTCACTCTCGCAAAGCTCACTTCATGATTACGCAATTTTAAGCCCTCAGCAGGCCTTGTTGGGGTGGTCCCTTTTTGGGAAGTCCAACTGCGGGGGGCTAGATGTTCGTCCCGGCGAGATCTTATTCCCATCTCTAATATTAGAGAGGATTTCTTCCTCTTTACATATGCTTATTCGAGCTGTGCGCACGGACCGAGAAGTTTTTACCAGGGTCAGGAACAGCTTAATGGCAGGTCCCCACTTTTACGATAACCTCTGAAGGCCGACGCAGTTATTTACTCTCCCCCTACTTTTCTTGTCCAATGAGATAGATGAAAACCATTATGGGCTCCCTCGCCCTTAATTTGTTCCATATGAAAGTACAGCCACGTTCTCCTTACACACAGCCAGTAGAGCGGCTTATATTGATCTGGCAAAAAAGCGTGCGCTTTTCGTTACTTAGGCTTATACTAAGTAAAGCCTAGCAATAACTTAACGCTGTTAGCAGTCCTTACGCACCAAAGATCTCTCAAACATATCAGCTCTCTTAAATTTGTATGTAATGGCCGCCAACAGTCACCCTTCAAAAGTGACAGTTTCAATCGCAGGCTCCTTGTTTTCCCTCCGGCTTATACTAAACAGCTGTCCCTCCTTAATATATGGCCAGCCGCGCTGAACCGGAGCTTTCTCTGACCTCTTTAACACCTTACGAGCGGCCTATGCGGTTTATTTATATGTACCGCCCAGCGGGGTGTTTTTAGCCATAATAGGGCTGTTTACGTGATTATTTTCATGCCTAAATAAGACCCAGAACGTAAAACAAGTACCTATCTCTGAAAGGGCATAAACAGAGCTTTCGAATGACACCATAACGATCCTTTTATGATGGCTAGTTTTCTTGCAATAACCGTGCAACGCGAGTGCAAAAAGCATGTAATTAGCCACTTTCCCGATACAATTCCTTATATAGCGAGTGAGAGAGGGAGGAGGGAGCTGGGATTCGTGTCAGTATGTTCGCCGCGGTGGTCTGGAGCAGTCATACGCTCGCTACTCTCCTGCCACCACTTGTCTCTCTCTCTCAGCAATATTACGTGCTGAAATTGCCACTCGAGTTTTGTCGAGCGCCGCCACATAGTCCAGCTTTATTTAACTCGACTTATGTGGTGAGCCGCTAATTAAGGGTTAAGTAATCATGAATGATCTTTGAGCGGTATGTGGCAAAACAGTTCAGACTGAGGTACTTTTACCGCCAGGGGAAGCCGGGGCTGGGCCATTCCGGTCCTACGGCTCATGTCCCCCCAGGTATCTTGTTCGATCCTCTTAGACTAGACAATTTTCAACATCCCCCGGCGGACTAACTGATATAGCCAGTTGTTGTTCTAGCTCTCTAAGTTTTTTCCAGGATCCTACGTGTCCTCGCTCCACACCGAGTGGGCAGAGGACGTGGTAGTCTTAGGAGGCGCCCTAGGTGCAGACCTTTTTTCTTTGCATATAATTGTTCCTTTTTTTTTTGGTTACAAACTCGATTTCTTTTACGGCCCAGCCCCTTTTTTCTTATAGCCTGCACATGGGCACACTCCTTTTGTTGTTTTACTTGTATTTCCAGCCGTTAGTACTGTGATGTGGACGCCCGATAGGGGCTTAAGAAAAGGCTGGGGGGGGGGGGGATGTGGATCTCAGTACAAGAGATAAACCCCCTTCCACAGGATTACAAGTTAATGCAGGGCAAGCTAGGCGTTATTTACGCCGGGCCAAGCCCAATTAGATATGCACGAGCTAAGAAGCTCGGGAAAAATGGTTTAATTATTAAACCTGATGTATTCATTTTAAGTTTGCAAAGCTTAATTAAAGCTCATGTAGCTAACGAATAATAAAATATTGTGTTACACTACTGTTCATTATACTGTATAATTATGTTACGTTCATTTTCCTTGCTAGTGGCACTAGATTACGAAAAGTAGGTGACACTAGATTATAATAGGTCCTAAGGGACTCTATAAATATAAAGTAGGTGACACTAGATTACAATAGGTCCTAAGGGACTCTATAAATATAAAGTAGGTGACACTAGATTACAATAGGTCCTAAGGGACTCTATAAATATAAAGTAGGTGACACTAGATTACAATAGGTCCTAAGGGACTCTATAAATATAAAGTAGGTGACACTAGATTACAATAGGTCCTAAGGGACTCTATAAATATTTCCATTCTAACTTGTCCAACTTATGTTGTTTTTATGAATAATACAGAATTATTTGCCCTACAGGTTATATCATTATTTGCCCTACAGGTTATAGAATTATTTGCCCTACAGGTTATATCATTTTCAAGTTTCCAGGCTAGTCGCACTAGACTCAGGAGATCGATAGACATCAGATAGCGACTCCGATATGTTCCTGGCTAGCTGCACTAGTTTCAGTATGATTAATATTTGTCAATATGACTATGCCGGGAACCGAGCTGAGCTCAGCATCGGTTCCGGCCCAAGGGAACGAAGAGTTATGCTTTTAACTCTCTCACTCAATACAACAAACACCTCATGTATGAAGACTCAATACAACAAACACCTCATGTATGAGGACTCAATACAACAAACACCTCATGTATGAAGACTCAATACAACAAACACCTCATGTATGAAGACTCAATACAACAAACACCTCATGTATGAAGACTCAATACAACAAACACCTCATGTATGAAGACTCAATACAACAAACACCTCATGTATGAAGACTCAATACAACAAACACCTCATGTATGAAGACTCAATACAACAAACACCTCATGTATGAAGACTCAATACAACAAACACCTCATGTATGAAGACTCAATACAACAAACACCTCATGTATGAAGACACAATACAACAAACACCTCATGTATGAAGACTCAATACAACAAACACCTCATGTATGAAGACTCAATACAACAAACACCTCATGTATGAGGACTCTGTTGTTGGAGCAGGCTTCTTTGAAGCAACGCACTGCTCTCCCCCTGTCAATATTTTTTAACTGTGTTGTAAGCACAACTACATATACAAATAGCTTTTCCTGTTATGAGGTTTATTGACTTAACCATACGGTTATGAGGAGTTTTAATACTACTACGAATGTCCCCGTCCAGTCTTGGAATTCAGGCAACATCGTCAATGATGGAGGGGCCACTATTAAATTATAGGTTTGATTCCCAAAGGGAAGTAGAGAAAACCTAATATTTAGTAGGGGCCCCGGAATCATTGACGAAAAAGTCCCTCCCAGCTATCCCCTTCCCATTCGTTGATATTTTTTAGTTATCTTGATATATCATTGAAGGACGAATCGTTGCGCTTGGCGAGAGGCGGCAAGAAGCCACAACGTAAGAAAATCCACCGAATGTGGGAAGCTTGTGATTAACAGTGTTAAGATGGGAATTCTTTTCCCTTTTTTGTTCTCTTATTTTTTACGAAGTTTTTTCGTAGTGGGTACCCGATCTGTGACGATTCCATAAGATGGGGCCGATTACAGATCACTCCCGCAGATACTGAGAGAGAGAGAGAGAGAGAGAGAGAGAGAGAGAGCGAGATCGAGAGCGAGAGAGAAAGAGAGAGATAGAGATAGAGCGAGAGAAAGCTGTTGTTCCTACATCACACCCCGTGGAATGCAATAGACCCTCCGAAAATCGTCAAATGCTAGCCAGAATGAACTATTAAAACGGATCCTTATCATCGAGGAGTTAATAGGCCGAACTCTCTAACAACTAAACCCATATAGACGCAAAAGATCCTGGCCATTGTATCACATTCAGAGCCATAATGTGAACTATAAAGCACAATTTTACCTTTGCATATACAATAATGAAGAATACAAATAAAGGACTTCGCTCTCATTTGACACCCTGATCACCCAAACATAAGCAGAGTTATCAAATCAAGTACGCTAGATAGTAGATAAGTGCCGAAAATCGCTAGAATAATGCCCCAATCTCTAGAATATCGCTCTAAAATGGTTCAAATACCCAAAATATCGCTAGAATTCATGCCCTAGATGTAAGAATTTGCCTCCAGATCGAAGTAAATACCTCTAGAATTGCCGGAAAAGTTGATAAATTGGCAACAATAACCATAACCCAAACGCCAGCATAATCCTGACTGAAATCCCCCTCCTGATATGGCCAAAATTCGAAAGCCACCTCTATCAAGCTTACAAAAAACATCCCATATACCCCCCTTCGAGATAAATTTGTACATTAGTCGGTAGAAAGTCGGCTGGTTCCTTCTATAATTACAACCTCGCTATCGCTCGCCAGGAAAAAAATTGACACCTATATGGCACGAAAGGTCCTAATATTGACAAAGTAATGGGGTGAAAGGTCTTAAAATCGCCAAACTAATTGGTCGAACTTCTTAAAATCTGAAAACTAATGGGACTAAACATGAGGGAGAAGGGAAGCCAGAAAAAACGGCCCAATTCCTCTTAACCCAAACGCTAGCATACCGGTAATCCTGACCTAAAATTCCCCTCCTGCAATGGCCAAAGTTCGAAAGCAACTATGATAAAAAAGGATACATTCTAATCACCAAATTACATAACCCAAACGCTAGCAAAAGGGGCGGCGTCACACGAGCTATATTTCCGTCAATTGTTACGAGCAATTGTTGATTGGTAGTTTCAAAATTTAAGATCTACAAGTATTAAACCACCCAACATAATCTACCTTCGATCTCGTTTCCGATGCCAATGTGAAAGAGCCTCCAAATAGTACGAGGAAAATAAACACTTGCCGGAAAATGCGATCGTGTGACACCACCTTAAGGGGAGATAGGTCGTTTTTCTGGGCCCTCTTCTTCCTCATGTTTTGCCCCATTAGTTTTCAGATTTCAAGACGTTCGGCCCATTAGTTTGATGATTTTAACACCTTTCACCTATTTCGTTGTCAATTTTTAGACCTTTCGTGCCATTTAGGTGTTAATATTTTCCTGGCGAGCGATAGCGATCCTGTAATTTTAAGAGAAACTGGCGCTCGGCCGGAAATTTTTTCTACCGAAAAATGTACAAATATATCTTGAAGGGGGTCGGTCTAATTTTTTGTTTTTTTTTAAAGCTTGATGGAGGTCTAGCGAGGAAACTAAATATTATATGAATAACTTAATAAATAGACCAAAAAATCAGCCACTATCCCCTTAATCCATGGCCTAAGTTCACAAGCAACAACAACAACAAACATACGGAGGGTCCATTTTGTTTTCCTAAGTAGTGGCATTGTCTTTCAACCGGAATTTCCATTGTGGTTCCCAAAAAATATCGATTGAGATAGTTTAAATGTGTTTGGTAGTCACTATCTAACTGAAAGCATTAAATATCAGAACCCAAACGCTATACTCTGTTCCAAATAAGTAAGCCAAACAAAATGAACATTAACCTCTATAGCCTAACTCACAAACAACTAATAGATCTTGCATTTGGGAAGGGTTAGTCATGGAACAGGTGTGGAAATCTACAGACCATTTGTTCTAGCCCTTTTTAAGCGTTAGAGGCAGCCTGCTTTTTGTCTTCTTCATACACATAACAAAAATTATAAAGTTTCGTACTGTGGGAGGTCTTAACCCCATGAGGGGTTAACATTAGACGATTTTATGCAATTTAGAAAGGTCCACTAGGAATTTAAATTAAGGAGTCAAATACAATTATGCCTCCGACTCCCACAGATCGTTCCTAAGCTTAATACAATCGTTCAATAATAGCCAAAATATACTGCTTAAACGTGTCATAATCCTCAAGGGGTTAATAATAATATCGTCTAGTGGTAGCAAAGACAAAAAAACATTAATAGTGTGAATACGATTTTAGTTGAGTGAATGCCGCTCTGTTTACATGTAGGCTGCGCAGGCGCCCTCTCCGTGACAAACTTGAGCTGGGTAAACATGTAGAAATCCTTCGTAAGCTATGTTATGGACGGGTGTTGTGCCTTATTTTGTCTAATTAATTATCGTTTTATATTTTAAACGTGTGAAATGGTTAGAGCCACGGCATTGCAAGATGTTAATGGTTTGTCCGCGGATCAGGTACTGCCCACTGCCTGCTATTTCCATGACAATATGATGACACAAGTATGGATACCGGTGAGCATGCAAACGTGGATACAGGATTTGTAAGCACGATTATATATATATATATATATATATATATATATATATATATATATATATTATATCTCCTTGTGTAATGCCTTTGCAAAATTAATTAGTGGTTCTTAAATCACAACCTAGGAAGGGGGAAGAGTTCGAGTGAAACAGAAAGTGGAGCTGGGGTGGCTTGCTTTTGTCTTCCCGCTCTGGTCATCACGTGTCTCCCCCCCCCCCCCCCTCCCTCCTCGCTTACTTGGCCCTGCAGCCTCCGTCGCCGCAGGGAGTGTTTTCTTTAGTGCATAATAATCGGGTAATATGCATCTATTACCCTGGTTGCGGGTTGATATATTGCTACACTATGAAGTGGAAGGAACCAAGAAGTTAAGGTGACGTCGGCAGAGCTAGAGTATAGTGAGAGAAGGTAAGAGTAGTACTACCGTTGCTTTTGGCTCACCAGTCGCCATGCGTTCACGAGGCGAGGTGTTGTTAATGTCTTGCACAATGGTTTGAGGGAGTTGGTATAGGCTATTTGTTGGTCTATTATTTTTTTGTATTTTTTTTGTGTGTGGAGTTGATGATTTTGGTAGATTTGACACTGCGGGGCGGGAGGCGGCGAACGTATTGTGCATGCATCAAATGGTCGGCGTGGGCCGGGGCAACTGCCACAAAACGTGTCGGGCCGGGACGGTAAAATTCAAGACAGCTATAGCCGCCTTATTTACCAAATTTTCTTTATATTTTGTTCATGGAATATAGTGTTTTATTGTTGTTTTCATGGTTTGAGTGGAGGATTTGCATTAACTTACCCATTATTCATTAATCTGAAGATACGGCGTCAAATGGCGCCATTTATTGGGTGAATCGTGCTTTTACAGTAGGTAAGGGAAATTATGGGGTACATTGGATAAACGATGGGTTGAGAGGGACCGCCCCCTTGATTTATTGTCATCCTCATATATGTAGATCTGTAAGGGGGCAAGAACAGGTTGCCGGTATTTCGTTTTTGTGAGTAGCCTAACCTCACGCCAATTATTGGGTGAATCGCACTCACCGCATCTTTCAAAACAAGGAGGAGTAAAGTCGAAGGATTCATTGTGCGCAATGCTTTGTTTACGGTCGGGACTTATTATTTTAGTGTTCTTTTTGGTGACTGGACGATAGTAATATCTATGAAGTACTTCTAGTATTAAAGGAACTTAGCTGTGATGCAAAGAGTGTAGGTTAGGTGATGGACATGTCGGTAGGTGTAGATCAGTGAAGTTCTGTTGTTATGTGGCAGCAACTGGTGGTTTGTTGTGAGCGGGACGAAGTCTCTGTGTGAAGTGTACTGAGATTCCCTCTTATCGTAACAATATAAATATATTTAACCCTCTCCGACATATGACGCAATTTTGAGCCTATTAGGGATACTTTAAAGCCTTTATTACCATCAGGGGTATTTACAAACCTTTAGTTTAGTTACTTCAACCTTTGCAGTTGTCTTTGGGTTAGCTGTGGGCAGAAAACTAATTTTTGGAGAGGTAATTATAAGAGTGAGAGAACTCTATTTCTTATTGGTAATCTGGCAACCTCTGCATCATATGAGTCTGAAGGGGTTAAGGGTTCTAAGGGGAGGTGTGGTGGAGTGGTCTTGCCACTGGCCTGGTAATCCAAAGGTCCCGGGTTCAAATCCCGATGTATCAATGGGAAGATATTATTGGGATGGAATTTGTGCTGTAGCTAGTATCAGTGCATTACCACAAGCCCACCGAAACGTCAATAAAATACCCTCATTGTTCCCTGATTAAATAGCACTGTATGAATATTCCCATATTCAAAATATGCTATAGGGGTGCAATGCCTGTTGAGTTATCTGCTCAACAGGTGGCGTTGTGTGTGTGTAAGTGTGAGAGTCCAAGTGTAGGGGGTGAGACAGTGAAACACGGGAACAAGGTGGCTTCAGAGATGGGGTCGTTTCGGGCCATGAGTGAGCACCGTGCCTCATGTGAAGGCAAGATGGCAGGTGCTCGTTGTACTCTACGTGCTTCACATGTCTCACTCCCTAGACTGGAACAAGACCTCACGGGCTTCACTGTTCATTGTAAAGCGGTGAATGTTAAGGCTCTCAGCCTATGCCGGAGAGGAAGCAAGTTGGAATATATAAAAAAAAAAGAAAAAAAAAAGAAAATATCGCCCACCGTGATTAAATAATAAGGGAAAATAAACTAAGATATAATTGGTGCAACCACAGTAATACTTATCCACAAAGATAAATAAAGTAATGTGTATAAACAAAAAGGAACCAGCTGTCGTGAACCCGGAAATTCAAACTACGGTATATATACCAGCAAGGATTCACGACATACTCCGCCACCAGTTATATACAAAGTATTTACAATTGTCCCGTCCCGATCATGGATCGCCACAACTGGGAGGAACCCAAAGCAGCCCGACGTGACGGCCTCTGAGGGGTATCACCTCGGTCCGCTCCAGTAGCAGGAAGGATATTATCAGAGTTCGGCTTGCTGTCGCCATGCACTACCTATAAATCTATCTCTAGTGGGTATAGCTTAACCACCGGTCTGGTGGTCAAACCGGCTCCTGTTTTTACCTGAACTACCCTACATTCGTGGTCAGGACCACGAAGAAGTTTCATTATCCGACCTATACGCCAAAAAAGTCGGGGGCCGTCATCATGTACTAGAACGACGTCCCCACCTTGCGGCGATGCTATCCCTTTTTTTACCATGAAGTGACGATGTTGCTCCCTGAGTGATATTAAATAATCAGTGCTCCACCTTTTCCACAGGTCATGTGAGAGCTTTGTAACATATTGGAAGCGTTGGTTGACGGAATCGTTGTTACGCCAAGTCGTGTCCTTGAAATCTTCATCCGTGACTTCCCGCCTTGGAAAGCTTCTGATCCGCCTCCCATGAACCAGTTGTGAAGGAGTGATGGGTAGAGGGTCTTCAAGATCACTGTAGCTGTAGCCAAGCGGGCGATCATTGACTGTGGCCTCGAGCTACAGTAATACCGTATTCAGTTCCTCTGTGGTAACCAATGGTCGACCCAGTACCTTCTTCAAGCCAGCCTTTAGGATGCCAATGACCTGTTCCCATATGGCACCGAACCATGGTGCCCTGGCCGATATAAACCGTCACTCGCACTTGAATTCCGCTAGAGTACCTTTTAACCTTGCATCATCCATCAACTCCCGTAATGTACTGGCTCCGCTAACTAATGTGGTGGCATTATCACTCATCATAATCTCAGGGTAACCCCTCCTGCTACTAAACCTACGGAACGCATGCAAAAATGATTCGCAGGAGAGGTTAGACACCGTCTCTACATGGACCGCTCTAGTAACTGCACAGGTGAATATGACTACATATAGTTTACTTACAGTACCCCCCTTCTCTTTTACTGGCAAGGCACCTGTGTAGTCAACCCCCGTTACCTGGAAAGGACTCACTTCCTGAACCCTAACTCCGGCAATGGAGGGGCCTATACAGCACGGTATGATGTACCTTGCAATCTCTTGCAGATGATACATCCCCTTAAGGCTTTCTTTACTACCTGTCTAATCTTGGGGATCCACCTTCTTTGCCTTATGTAATTTACAACATAACTAACACCACTATGGTTACACACTTTGTGGCAGTAATTACTAAGGAGAGTGGCTATACGATGTTTTTTAGGGATAAGGATAGGGTACTTGGCGCTATCATGTAAAGCTGAAAAGTGTAGCCTACCTCTACAGCGTATCATGCCTCCCTCCATATAGAGGCCTAACTGCTTCACTATATTGCTCGGTGTGCCCTGTCCTTTTGACAAATAGTGGTGTTCCTCAGAGTAAGCTTCTCTCTGAGCTACCTTAATCATGGCTGACTCTGCTGCTCTTAATTCCGGCACCGTCAAGTATGCCGGTTTTGCCTGATAATTCCCTTGTGTCTTCTCTTTAAGAGTCTTAATAAACCTAAGGACCCATGCCATTACATGCCATGACTTCATATATGAGCCATACCGGTCCCAATTCAATATGGCAGTAGGGGCAACTGGTACCGGCAATGACAGGGTTCTTTCTTGACTCATGTTACAACCCACAGTGGTGTCCCCTCCTATTGAGCCCCCTATTGGGCCATGATCAGGCCATAGCATTTGGTGAGGTAGCCATGTGGGCCCTCCCCACCAAAGCGAAGAAGCAACTAAGGACACATATGAAATCCCTCTGGTAACTAGATCACTGGGGTTGTCCTCTGTGGACACATAACGAAAATGAGCGCCAGGGACTAATGACTTTATCTCATCAACTCTATTTTGAACATATATAGGCAAATCTTTTTACTAGACAACAGCATAGGGTTATCTGGCTGTCCGACCAGAGGTATACATTCTCTATAATCAGCTCGTCTGCGAAGGCCTCACATATATAACATGCGAGACGAGCTGCGAGAAGAACAGCAGTCAACTCCATCTTAGGTATGGTGAGGGACTTAATAGGCACCACCTTAGCTTTGGCCATTACTAACCTACTCACCTCATCACCAACCGCATAGGCCGCTACACCATATGCTACTGAGCTAGCGTCACTAAATAGGTGCAGCGTAACCCTCTTAGAATTAGTGACCTGATGGGGAAACATGATACCTGTACTATCTATCATATCGTTATATATACCCTGCCAGTTAGCTCTGATGTCATCTGGAATGGGGACATCCCACCCACACTCTAATCTCCACAAGTCCTGTACGAACCTCCGCACCTGGATGGTTACCGGTAGCAATACTCCTAGAGGATCGAACACACTCGCGGTTAGACTTAGAGCCTCGCGTTTTGTAACCAATGCAGGGCTACTTCTGCGGCAATTAACCTGTAACATATCCTTATCAGTTAGCCACTCAACGCCAAGTACCTTAACCCCGTCTTGTTTGGCGGAAGCTATACCATTCAGGTGCAACAGTTCCCGCAAACCCTCATTATTTGTGACCCACTCACGTAAAGACAGGTTAGCGCTGGAAAATATTCTACGGGCATCCCAACATTGTGTCTGCAAATCACCCACATCATCACCAGTCCCCTGTAAGTTATCAATATACAGCCCCCTTTTTAGCTTATTAACTACTTCACTGTTCTCCTGTATCATAGACAGGTGTTTTTGATTGGTAGCATTAAGGAGGAACTAGGAACAGGTGGCCCCGAACAGAACTGTACGGAACCGGTAGACAATGTAAGGACTTGCAACATCCAAGGGATCAACGGGCCACAGAAACCTAGTAGCATCCCTATCCTTCTCACTCAACCCCACCATGAGAAATGCTTTCTCAATATCACTCACCCAGGCAAATTGATGGCATCTAAAGCGCAGAAGCACCTGGGTGAGGTCAGCCACTAGCGATGGACCTGTATGGAGACAGTCATTCAGACTGAACGCCTTCTCGTCCATCCTAGCCGAACAGTCAAACACTATCCGTACAGGCGTAGTAACACTATCCTTGGTAATACCATGGTGAGGTAAGTAGTGAATGGGATGACCAGCTTGATTCTTGTTTTCTACCCTTTCAATAAACCCCCTTTCTATCTGATTATCCAGAACCTTTGTATACTGTTGACAGTAGTTGGGATCCTTTATAAACTTATGCTGCAAGCCTCTCATTCTGCCCAGGGCTAACTTAAAGTTATCAGGTAATTTATCTATGTTATCTCTCCACGGCAGTTCCACTATATACTGTCCCTGTGCTTCGGAATACTGTACCGTTTCAGAAAATCTATTTAAGACTTTCTCCCCTCCCTTACCAGCCTCATTAGGACTTATACCAATATGGTCCAAGTCCCATAGAGCTGTCAGATTCTTTAATTCTGGAGATTTACTGCCAATATCTTCCTGTATCTCCACTAAAGGGTCTACTGCTAACTTAAGAACAGTGACTAACTCTACAGGGGTCTCTTCTATATCTGACTGATAAGTGCCACTCAGTGCATAACCATAAATTGTGGGTAACATAACTATACTTCCTTCCCTGACATAGCCTGAATGTACAAAGTGGTAATAAAAGTCCGCCCCAATCAGTAACCCAATCATATCTCCATCAGTGATACCTGGATCTGCTAATTTGTAACCCCGAGCCTTGATAGCATTTACCTCCATCTCTAATCCTCTCCCTGGCTTGTATACTGGTAACTCCTCCACCACAACGGCCCTCAATTTACGCACCCTTCTTCTGTGATGATAGGTTAACTCTACTATTTCATACTCAATACTACCAAGTGAGCCAGTAAATCCCTGGAGCCTTAGCTGTTCCTTACTGACTCTAACGTAATCAAGCTGCGATAAAGCAGAGCGCAAAATGAAGGTACATTGCGAACATTGGTCCAACAAAGCTCTTACTTTACTGGTATGACCGTTTCTGTCGGTCAAGGGAATCTGAATGGTAGGCAACAACACTGCATCACGGCCCGAAGCCACAGCCATGGTCACTGTTGGTTCAGGGGCCACTGGTTGTCCAGTTTGTTCAAGGCGTGGCGTCGGACACAAATAATTGAAATGTTTCTGTTGGCAGAATCGGCACGGCCTAATTTTAGGGTTACTACACCCCTGGCTGCCATGTTCTGACGACAAGCACCCGACGCACAATTTCAACTGCCTTGCTCTATTGGCCTTGGCAGGACTGTTCTTGTATTTTGCACACTTTGCCCCAAAATATCCTGTCTTTAAACACAACTTACATCCATACTTCTGCTTGGTATTGGGTTTCTGATACACCGCATATGCTGCTGTGGCAGTCGCCCCAAACTGTTCTATTGGATTATGTCTACTTTCTAGATTGCACACTTCAGTCTTAAACACACGAACATATTCATCCACATCCAGCCAGTTGTCTTTTAATTCACGCTTAATCACTTCAGAGAGTGCACTAGGAAGTTTATTATGCAACAGTACTGCACACATATCACTTACTGTTACGTCCATAGAGCATAATGACTCTAACGCACACTCAAATGACGCGGAAAAATCTTTCAGAGCACTGACCTCCTGGCTAGGATGCAGGAGATTACACAGTTTCGCTATGTGAGCTGCTTTGATGCGATCCTTTTGACCATAACTGTTTTTCAGTATAGTGACTGCTGGTTCATAACTTGCAGTGACCAAACTAAACCCATCAACAATTTGTAGAGCCTCACCACTAAGTTGTCCCTTTATATACATAAATTTCTGAATGTCAGTTAAGTCTGTTTGGGAGTGAACACTACAATCAAAGAGCTCCCAGAAACCCACCCACTGTGTTGGATCCCCATCAAAAACTGGCAACTTTAGGGAGGGTAGCTTAATACCCTTCTGTTTCCTACTTGCTGCACCATCATGAGTAGTGATTGTCTGTAGAGCACTATCTAACTCAGCTAACTGCCTGTTTACATGTTTAACCCTTAAAAAGCGGCTCACCACTTAAGTCGAGTTAAATAAAGCTGGACTATGTGGCGGCGCTCGACATAGGTCGAGTGGCAATTTCAGCACGTAATGTGGCTGAGAGAGAGAGACAAGTGGTGGCAGGAGACTAGCGAGCGTATGACTGCTCCAGACCACCGCGGCGAACCTACTGACACAAATCTCAGCTCCCTCCTCCCTCTCTCACTCGCTACATACTCAATTATGTACCGAAAGTACCGAATTACCTGCTTTTTGCACTCGCGTTGCACGGTTATTGCAAGAAAACTATCCATCATACAAGGATCGTTATGGTGTCATTCGAAAGCTCTGTTTATGCCCTTTCAGGGATAGGTACTTGTTTTACGTTCTGGGTCTTATTTAGGCATGAAAATGATCACGTAAACAGCACTATTTTGGCTAAAAACACCCCGCTGGGCGGTACACATAAATAAACCGCATAGGCCGCTAAAGAAGGGTTAACATACTGCATATCTTTCACCATCTCATCCTCTAACTGATCATCTGAATATAAGCTATACAACTCTACGTTATACGACTTGATATCAGTTAGGGCCTCTTCTAAAGTAATTTTCACACCCTTTACATCATGCAGTGTAGCAGCATGTTCAATAAATTCAGACAGATTAGAGGTAAGCTTAGTAATCCCTCCCTTCTTGGCGGCCCTGAACCGCCGCAATGACTTTATTTTCTCATCCACTCTTAAAAAGTTTACGGTAACTAAAGCTTAAGGAACAACAATACTAATCGTCACTGTAGGCTAACCTATTCTAATCTATTCTAAGCCTAGGCTAACCTGCTTACATTGATGACGACAGCAACCAAGCAAATTGAAGCATGCAGATCGTGTGCCCCCTGTGAGTTTACAAATGATTAAAGAAAAGGAAAATTACCCTATGTCATATTACTTTACTTTACAATATTTATTTTACTAGGCTAGGCTATATTAAATTTTAACATATTACAAAGAAAAAGAAAGAAGGATCAAGACTCCTGTGAAGGAGGAACAGCCGCAGCCGTCGTCCTAGTCTTGAGATCTAGCCTATTGCGTCGACTGCTCATCCTCGGCCCCGTCCTTCTCCTCAAAGAAGGCACGCGCTCTGTCCAGTAGCCTATCTAATACCTTCCGGCACCCTGGCACATCTAACCCAGGCTGAGGTCTGCCTGACAGTGTCCACCCTTGTCCCTGGTCTATAGAACTGTGTAACAAAAAAAAGCAGGGCACTGCACTGGACGGTCCAGCGGAAAATCCCGGACATATGCGCCCCTCAACATTTGTCCACTGGATCGCCCAGCTCTACACAAAGGCAGACAAGTCAGGCCTAATACCCCCCCAATTCTTATCAATATATAACAGATGGCCCAGTATCCTGGTCACGGCACCAATTATATCCTGAATATTATTCCTAGGGGGTAGAGGAGAAACAGATATAAAGTAAATAATTAGACCTGGGAAGATGAATTGGCCTAGGCTATAAATATGATACCGGTCGGCGTTGGACTTACGTGTTAGATTGTATATGTAGACTATCTGTGGTA
The DNA here is from genome assembly GCA_032716605.1 of Paralithodes platypus. Lineage (NCBI taxonomy): Eukaryota > Metazoa > Arthropoda > Malacostraca > Decapoda > Lithodidae > Paralithodes > Paralithodes platypus. The sequence continues at coordinate 37,165,053 of CM064529.1, forward strand.
GTCCCAGTAATATCTATGAAGTACTTCTAGTATTAAAGGAACTTAGCTGTGATGCAAAGAGTGTAGGTTAGGTGATGGACATGTCGGTAGGTGTAGATCAGTGAAGTTCTCTTATGTGGCAGCAACTGGTGGTTTGTTGTAAGTGGGACGAAGTCTCTGTGTGAAGTGTACTGAGATTCCCTCTTATCTTAACAATATAAATATATTTAAGGGTTCTATATCGCCCCCCGTGATTAAATAATAAGGGAAAATAAACTAAGATATAATTGGTGCAACCACAGTAATACTTATCCACAAAGATAAATAAAGTAATGCGTATAAACAAAAAGGAACCAGCTGTCGTGAACACGGGAAATTCAAACTACGGTATATATACCAGCTAGGATTCACGACACGCAACAATCCATGTGTCGCAACTTGACAGGGGGACCTACTAGCACGGGAGAGTTTGTAATGTGCAGGGGAATCAACAGTGAACAATTCTGTCATTTAGTCCCGGTGACCCTAGAGTGCCCACTTTTGACCGCCGAAGGTAAGATGGCCATGGTGGACACTCTGCCAGTTGAGGGGGTGGACTTTTTGCTCGGGACTGACTTGGCAGGGGATGCAGTTTTCCCGCCTCCTATAGTCGTCGCTGAGGCTGCTTTTGTGAACCCTGGTGGTGGTTGTTTGCAAGAAGATAACATGGACTCTATCTACCCTGTTGGTGCAGTGACCCAATCATTTGGCATAACAGGTGGATGATTTAGTGGATGCGAGGGCCGACAGCCAAGAGTGCGGGCCATCCCATGATGCACTACTAGATGACACTGGCTCGGAGACAGCTGTGGGCTTGGCTGACCCCAGTGTGGCTACCGAGACTAGTAGAGGTGCCGGACGAGGAGTCTGACATAGGGACACCGACTCAACCTTTTTTTTTTTTTTTTTTTTTTTAAAGAGACAATGAACGGAGGAAGGAAAAACACAGATAAAACAAAAAGGTCCATGTGCCTAAAGGCATCCTCCATTCATAAAATGTTTGTAACAACTGGACTTAAACATTTGTAGATTGTAAGTTTGTGGAAAGCAATTCGAGGGAAGTGAATTCCAAAGAGTAGTAGCTCTGGGGATAAATGAATTCTGATATGCAGAAGTTCTGCATTGTGGAGGAGAAAGTGTAAATTCATGGGCGCTCTCAGCTGCCCTAGTTTTACGGGGAAAGATGTGGAGAGGCGGCACAATTGAAGCAAGTTCCTCGGAACAATTACTGTGAAAATATCTGTAGAATAATGCAAGGGATGCAACGTTTTTCTTCGTATGGATAATGTAGGAAGGTCCTGTGTGATTGCAGGGTTATTGATTAATCTAATAGCTTTATTTGAATTTTTGTCCAACTGCCTCAATGCAACCACTCCACTTCCACCCCACAGAGGTGAACAGTAATCCATCTGAGAACGCACATGACTTTTATATATTACGGCCAACTGCTCGTCAGTGAAGAATTCTCGAACTCTGTACAGGAGTTCCCAGTTTTTTAGAGCATTCTTAGCAATGGCTTCTAACATAATGTGTCCAGCTCAAGTTAGTAGTTAATGTTACACCGAGAATGTCAATACTAGGGGAAGTGGGAATATTTTACATCATTAAAAAATATAAGTGAGTCAGTGAGATTCTGTCGGTTAGAAAATTGAATTACTTGGTTTTCTGTGCATTAAAGGAAACTAGATTCTTTTGTCCCCATCCATTAATTCTAGAAAGGTCCTGGTTCAGAGAAATTGCAGTGTTTATTTTGAATTTGTAAGATCGGGTTGGGTGAAAGAATTGGAAATGTGAAGGAACTGTGGAGTGTTGAGTCATCTGCGTAGGAATGTATGGATTATGAGTGGTAGATATGAGATCATTGATATGAATGAGGAACAAAATTGGGGCCAAAACTGATCCCTGGGGAACACCAGCATTTATTGAGTGAAATTGAGAATACCATCTACCATTACACGTATTTTTCTGTTATGAAGATAAGAAGAAATTAGTGGAACTAATGATGCAAGGCCGTAGTGTGACATCTTCGACAATAAGGATTGATGCCAGACTCTATCAAATGCCTTTGATATATCCAGTGCTATTGTATGTGTTTCACCACGTTGGTCTGTAGCTTGGTTGATTTGATGCGTAAGAAGGCAAAGCATGTCTGCAGTTGATCGACATCGTCTAAAACCATATTGCCTATCACTGATTAATTTATTATCTCAAGATGCTTAATTATGTGATTATTTTAATATAATTTCAAAGACTTTACCAAGAGTGGAAGTTATAGCTCTTGGTCTGTGGTTTGTTGGATCTGAAGAGGCACTTTTTTTAGGAAAACTGGATGGATGTTTGCTTCTTCCAGGGTACTGGGAAACATGAGTATGAGTACACAGACGGAAAATTTTTGCCAATACAGGAGCGAGCCACCAAGGAGCAATTCTTAAGTACTATTGGAGGAATTTCATCTGGACCAGGAGCCCTATCTACTGAGAGATTCTGCAAAATAGTTTTGACATGTCTGGTGTGGATCTTAAGTGAGGGAATCTCAGGCGAATTAAAATTAAGTACAGGGACATCTTGATTTATTTCATCTAAGGTTGAGTTGGCGGAGAAAATATCCGCAAGAAGGTTAGCTTTACCTCGTGGGTCACTTACAAGATTGCCAGTCGGAGATTTTTAATGGTGGAATGGATGAAACAGTAGTGAAGTTGGATTTGAATGAGTTAAGGTAGACCAAAATATTTTGTTATCATTTGGATTATTTAGAAGTTATTTGCCTGCATGTGGAGAAAGTTTGATTTAGTTAGATTTAATACAATTTTGGCATGATCTCTGATGTTTCTAAAGTAATTAAAGGCTTCATGTGTTTTTGATCTTGTGTATGCATTGTAGGCTATTGCTTTTTGTTCAGTTACTCTAGCACAATTTTGGTCAAACCATTTAGGTGAATTAGATCTTTTACTGTACTTTTGATGAGGAATAAAAGTTTCCATTCCAATTTTTATAAAATCTTGTATGTGGCTCAAGGTGGAGTGTGCATCATTAGAAAAAGAAAGAGGGTCCCCAGGGAATATCAATAAAGAAACCTTGAAGACCCTCCCAGTCTGCCCTATCATATTGCCATTTAGTCACCAAAACAGGTTCAGAGTGGAAGGTGTGGTAGGTGATAGACAGGTGGCCTGTATCAGACAGTGATCAGAAGATCCAAGCGGGGACCTCACTGTAACATCATAATTTTCTGAATTGGTTGTTAAAAATAAGTCCAGTAGGTGGGAATTATGATTAGGATTATCTGGTACACGGGTGGGTTGGTTGACTAGTTGAGTGAGATTAAATGAGTCTGCAAATAGCTCACATTCAAGACCAGCATCATCAGTCCTGGCTGAATGAGGCCATTCAACATTATGGACATTAAAAATCACCCAACACAGTGATTTCAGAAGAAGCATTTAAGTTGAGGACACTGAGTTGTGAGGACAGAGAATCAAAAAGACTTTGCTCTGGAGGAGTATTTGGGGAAACGGTAGATGCAACATATGTATTTAAATTTACCAGCAGAAATTAATTTGTATATAGAATATCAAAATAGGGACAATTGAAACTAGTAACCTCCTCCAGGGCAATTTCAGATTTTTTGCGAAGCAACATACACCTCCCTTAGGTCTGAAATTTTGGAGCAGTTGATAACCTGGAAAATTAAATCTAGACGTGTCAGATTTTGGATGTTACTTGAGTCTCTGTCAAAAAAAGGAGAGTAGGGGATTCTGCTTGAAGAAATTGGTGTACAGAATTGATGTTAGAGTGAAGTCCCCTTATATACTAAAAAAAAGCTGCACCGACGAGCAGCTTTGGGGACGTTGCAATGCTCTTAACACAGTCGCATGATGACGACCGGAGGGCCCTGTGTCAACGACCCAACCCTGCCGGGGGTGGATATCCGAGGGACCACCAGGTTTGCTCTTAACAATTGCACTGCCATATTTATTTGGTAAAGGTGTATGGTGTTATATGTATGATATGTAGTGGGAAGAGTAGTGTTTTATGGATAGAGGATAGCGATGTAGGGCAATGTCGTGAAGTTGGATGTGTATGTTGTATAAAGAGGGTTTTCCTGATACCCCTGATGTGTGAGGCAGAAAGATATGTATCCAGCTACCAAGGCCTGGGAGAGAAAATGGAATTCAGGCTATTCCCTGAGTCTCCCGAAACCTTGGCGGTAGTACTTCCCTGGGCGGGGCTGCCTACCCCTACTACCTATGAAGTAGGTCAGAGGTAACTGGCTTGTCGGAGCTACCTAGAAATAAACTGAGCAAGTTGCAGCCCGAGGACCCGAGTCTGGGCCTCCTGTTTAACCTCTCAGCTGCGCAACCCCTGTAGTAGGTAGTAGGGGTAGGCATCCCAGGGAAGTACTACCGCCAAGGTTTTGGGAAACTCAGGGAATAGCCTGAATTCCATTTTCTCTCCCAGGCCTTGGTAGCTGGATACATATCTTTCTGCCTCACACATCAGGGGTATCAGGAAAACCCTCTTTATATAACATACACATCCAACTTCACGACATTGCCCTACATCGCTATCCTCTATCCATAAAACACTACTCTTCCCACTACATATCATACATGTAACACCATACACTTACCTAATAAATATGGCAGTACAATTGTTAAGAGCAAACCTGGTGGTCCCTCGGATATCCACCCCCGGCAGGGTTGGGTCATTGACACAGGGCCCTCCCAGTCGTCATCATGCGACTGTGTCAAGAGCATTGCAACGTCCCAAAGCTGCTTGTCGGTGCAGCTTTTTCTTTAGTAATATAAGGGGACTTCACTCTAACATCAATTCTGTACACCAATTTCTTCAAGCAGAATCCCCTACTCTCCTTTTTTTGACAGAGACTCAAGTAACATCCACATCTGACACGTCTAGATTTAATTTTCCAGGTTATCAACTGCTCCAAAATTTCAGACCTAAAGGAGGTGTACGTTGCTTCGCAAAATCTGAAATTGCCCTGGAGGAGGTTACTGGTTTCAATTGTCCCTATTTTGATTATTCTATATACAAATTCATTTCTGCAGGTAAATTTAAATACATATGTTGCATCTACCGTTCCCCAAATTCTCCTCCAGAGCAAAGTCTTTTTGATTCTCTGTCCTCACAACTCAGTGTCCTCAACTTAAATGCTTCTTCTGAAATCATTGTGTTGGGTGATTTTAATGTCCATAATGTTGAATGGCTCACTCATTCAGCCAGGACTGAGGATGCTGGTCTTGAATGTGAGCTATTTGCAGACTCATTTAATCTCACTCAACAAGTCAACCAACCCACCCGTGTACCAGATAATCCTAATCATAATTCCCACCTACTGGACTTATTTTTAACAACCAATTCAGAAAATTATGATGTTACAGTGAGGTCCCCGCTTGGATCTTCTGATCACTGTGTGATACAGGCCACCTGTCTATCACCTACCACACCTTTTCACTCTGAACCTGTTTTGGTGACTAAATGGCATTACGATAGGGCAGACTGGGAGGGTCTTCAAGGTTTCTTTATTGATATTCCCTGGACCTCTTTCTTTTCTAATGATGCACACTCCACCTTGAGCCACATACAAGATTTTGTAAAAATTGGAATGGAAACTTTTATTCCTCATCAAAAGTACAGTAAAAGATCTAATTCACCTAAATGGTTTGACCATAATTGTGCTAGAGTAACTGAACAAAAAGTATACACAAGATCAAAAACACATTAAGCCTTTAATTACTTTAGAAACATCAGAAATCATGCCAAAACTGTATTAAACCTAACTAAATCAAACTTTTTCCACAAGCAGGCAAATAAACTTCTAAATAATCCAAATGATAAACAAATATTTTGGTCTACTCTTAACTCATTCAAATCCAACTTCACTACTGCTTCATCCATTCCACCATTCAAATCTCCGACTGGCAATCTTGTAAGTGACCCACGAGGTAAAGCTAACCTTCTTGCGGATATTTTCTCCACCAACTCAACCTTAGATGAAATAAATCAAGATGTCCCTGTACTTAATTTTAATTCGCCTGAAATTCCCTCACTTAAGATCCACACCAGACATGTCGAAACTATTTTGCAGAATCTCTCAGTAGATAAGGCTCCTGGTCCAGATGAAATTCCTCCAATAGTACTTAAGAATTGCTCCTTGGTGCTCGCTCCTGTATTGGCAATTTTTTTCCGTCTGTGTACTCATACCTCATGCTTCCCAGTACCCTGGAAAGAAGCAAACATTCATCCAGTTCCTAAAAAAGGTGCCTCTTCAGATCCACCAAACTACAGACCAATAGCTATAACTTCCACTCTTGGTAAAGTCTTTGAAATTATATTAAATAATCACATAATTAAGCATCTTGAGAATAATAAATTAATCAGTGATAGGCAATATGGTTTTAGACGATGTCGATCAACTGCAGACATTCTTTGCCTTCTTATGCATCAAATCAACCAAGCTACAGACCAACATGGTGAAACACATACAATAGCACTGGATATATCAAAGGCATTTGATAGAGTCTGGCATCAATCCTTATTGTCGAAGATGTCACACTACGGCCTTGCATCATTAGTTACACTAATTTCTTCTTATCTTCATAACAGAAAAAATATGTGTAATGGTAGATGGCCTTTATTCTCAATTTCACTCAATAAATGCTGGTGTTCCCCAGGGATCAGTTTTGGCCCCAATTCTGTTCCTCATTCATATTAATGATCTCATATCTACCACTCATAATCCAATACATTCCTATGCAGATGACTCAACACTCCACAGTTCCTTCACATTTACCAATTCTTTCCCCCAACCCGATCTTATAAATTCATAAATAAACACTGCAATTTCTCTGAACCAGGACCTTTCTAGAATTAATGGATGGGGACAAAAGAATCTAGTTTCCTTTAATGCACAGAAAACCAAGTACATTCAATTTTCTAACCGACAGAATCTCACTGACTCCCATATATTTGTTAGTGATGTAAATATTCCCACTTCCCCTATTATTGACATTCTCAGTGTAACATTAACTACTAACTTGAGCTGGACACATTATGTTAGAAGCATTGCTAAGAATGCCTCTAAAAAACTGGGACTCCTGTACAGAGTTCGAGAATTCTTCACTGACGAGCAGTTGGCCGTAATATATAAAAGTCATGTGCGTTCTCAGATGGATTACTGTTCACCTCTGTGGGGTGGAAGTGGAGTGGTTGCATTGAGGCAGTTGGACAAAATTCAAAATAAAGCTATTAGATTAATCAATAACCCTGCAATCACACATACATTATCCATACGAAGAAACGTTGCATCCCTTGCATTATTCTACAGATATTTTCACAGCAATTGTTCCGAGGAACTTGCTTCAATTGTGCTGCCTTTCCACATCTTTCCCCGTAGAACTAGGGCAGCTGAGAGCGCCCATGAATTTACACTTTCTCCTCCACAATGCAGAACTTCTGCTTATCAGAATTCATTTATCCCCAGAGCTACTACTCTTTGGAATTCACTTCCCTCGAATTGCTTTCCACAAACTTACAATCTACAAATGTTTAAATCCAGTTGTTACAAACATTTTATGAATGGAGGATGCCTTTAGGCACATGGACCTTTTTGTTTTATCTGTGTTTTTCCTTCCTCCGTTCATTGTCTCTTAAAAAAAAAAAAAAAAAATCCCTCGAATTGCTTTCCACTAACTTACAATCTACAAATGTTTAAATCCAGTTGTTACAAACATTTTATGAATGGAGGATGCCTTTAGGCACATGGACCTTTTTGTTTTATCTGTGTTTTTCCTTTCTCCGTTCATTGTCTCTTAAAAAAAAAAAAAAAAAAAATATATATACACCATACCCCTGTGCGTAGGTATTTAGATGCATTCCCCCCTAAAATCGTTAGTTTACCATAAATATAATTAATACTTATCCATATGCGCCTATTTTATGTTAAATATGAAGATAGTAACATGTTACAACACTAAAACAAGTGGGAATATGATTTGTATGGTCAAAATTGCGAATTGTTAGCGAGTGGTTCATTCAACAATTGTGAGCCAGCCAGCCTCACACCCTCCTCTCTCGAGCCTGGAGAGTGACTGAGGCCTGTATCTCTCTTTCTCTCTCTTTCCCACGCCTAGACACACACATGACCACAGCCTAGGATCGGTTTGGAGATGTTTACACAAAAATATACCAATGAATAAGGGAATAACTGGGAAAATAGGTGATAATTGAAGGGGGGGGGGAGGGTGGAAGGAGGAGATGTGGAGGAGTGATATGAGATATGGAGGAAGAAAAATAAAAACAAATGTTTCAAGTGCTACTGGGCTCTTTTAAAAGTTTTTTTTTAGGCCTAGGATCTTAAGAGTTTCCCCGCAGTCACCCAGTAAAACCTTTTAAGAGTCTCCCGGCAGCTGCCGGGTTAAGAAGGTTAGTACGACTGGTGGGAAGAACGGTCAAGCAAAGTTTATTATAAAAGGGGCATTGATGTATCGGCAGTGATGAACGCCGGATACTAACTCAGGCTTGGGGGAGGAGCAGTTAGTGGTGCCTGCCCAGTTCAGGGAGGGGCTGGTTAGGCTAACGCATGTGGCACCACTGGCGGGTCATTTAGGGGTATGTGAGACTACGGATAGGCTACGTTTTTATTTTTGGTGGCCATGCATCGGTGGCTTCTTTTTTTATGTTTCATATTGGTTGTCATTTCAGGGTCGACCCATGGCTGCTAAGTTTTATGGTCAGTACCAGGACATTAACACCTTACAAGCGGCCTATGCGGTTTATTTATGTGTACCGCCCAGCGGGGTGTTTTTAGCCAAAATAGGGCTGTTTACGTGATCATTTTCATGCCTAAATAAGACCCAGAACGTAAAACAAGTATCTATCCCTGAAAGGGCATAAACAGAGCTTTCGAATGACACCATAACGATCCTTGTATGATGGATAGTTTTCTTGCAATAACCGTGCAACGCGAGTGCAAAAAGCAGGTAATTCGGTACTTTCGGTACATAATTGAGTATGTAGCGAGTGAGAGAGGGAGGAGGGAGCTGAGATTTGTGTCAGTAGGTTCGCCGCGGTGGTCTGGAGCAGTCATACGCTCGCTAGTCTCCTGCCACCACTTGTCTCTCTCTCTCAGCCACATTACGTGCTGAAATTGCCACTCGAGTTATGTCGAGCGCCGCCACATAGTCCAGCTTTATTTAACTCAACTTAAGTGGTGAGCCGACTTTTAGGGGTTAAACAGATTGGTGAGGTTGACTATGTAATAGATACGCCCGACCATCGCATAGCCTCCCAATTCTGCCATATTAAAATGTTGAAGCCCCACTATAGACCGACTTCATCTGGCCGTGGCGCTGACGCAGGTGATGCTGTGCAGGCAGTTGTAGCCGTAAGGAATGCGGGGCGAGCATGTCTGGTATCGGAGGGGAAGCCTTAGCACCTATGAACTGTGGGAGTGACTGCACAGGTGGTACAGGTTGTCCCTTGCATGACCTGGCTGTATTAGGGACGGAGAAGGAGAAGGAGGGAGACTATAGTTTAGAGGCTGCGGTCCCGGCTGGGTTGTGGGAGGGCAATGGGTATGTTGCTCTTCGAGACAAGTTGCAACCTCTTGTTCCTAAGCGCCAAGAGGTGTTGTTTACTAGGTTGTGGCAGTACTTCCGCATGTTTGATGATTCTCCAGGCATCATGTCTGGGGCGGTACCCGACATAGAGGCTGGAGACAGTACAAAGCTCAAGTTGGCTCCCTACCGTATAAATCCTGCTTGGCAACCTGTCTTAAAAGCAGAGCTGGACTACATGTTGGAAAAGGGTCTGGTGGAGAATGGATGTAGCGAGTGGTCTTTGCCAGTGACTTCGCAACCTGAACCGAATGGCAAGATCCGTTTTTGTGTTGATTCAGTAGTGTTAGTCTATTATCCCAGACAGACGCCTATCCATTACCCAGAGTGGACGACCCCATCGACCGCATCGGGGCTGCCACGTTTATCACTAAGGTGGAATTAGTGAAAGGTTAATGGCAGGTCCCGTTGCCTGAGAGAGCGAAGAGAAGTGCCAGTCTTGTGGTGGACTGGGCAGTTTATCAGTGTCAGGTGATGTTTTGCTGCCGGAACGCAGTTTGGATGTGTGGCATGTTAAAGGCACTGATAATGTTATGGCTGATTGTTTGTCAGAGGAGAGTATGTTTTGAGGAGAACCCTTGATGGTCAGTCAGTTTTGGTGTAGCCTCTTGCTTTGGTTTGATTAGCATGTTTATGTCTGGTGCTTGTTGGTTGCCGTATGTAGCCCAGCCTAGGGTCGTAAAGTAGGAGTTGCTGTGTTTCTGTGTAGAAGAAAATATTTAAATACAAAAAATATAAAACTATAAAAATACTAGAAAAAAGACTGTAGAGTCTATGTCTTGTAGTGTTGTTGAAGTATAAGCAGTCTGTTGTTTCAAGATGCACCAACAGACTCCCCCTGGGTGTGAGTGTGTCACATCCCCTGAACTTATACAACCTAGTTCAGTTGTATGTGTGTTATAATACCTCATATAGCCCTGTGAGAGGCTAGCTGCTTCCTATACCTCTTTCTTCCTTTCCCTCGAGCAAGCCCTTTGGTTGTCAGGATGGCTCATGCAGTTACGCTGCCGTTTGGCAAGTAGTATAATTATTTAGTTTAGTTAGCCCTTGTGCGATTAATTCAGTTTATCTTAAGTTACCCAATGATGTCTTATGTTTTATTGATTACTTCTGTGTTATTAGTGAGAGCATAGGAGCTTAGTTCTATTATGTAGTCTGGCGGTGTCTAGGGCTTTCCTCCTCCCTCCTAGCCAGGGCATGAGACTACCTCAGCCATGCTAGCGTCACTCCCGCTACAGCTCTCGTGGTGACCACTGCACCAGTCTCGTCGGTAGTGGGCTTGCTATGCTTTTCCCTTAATACAGCACATATTTCTTTTAATTCCTGTTGTGTCGTTGCATAGTGAGTCTGGAGTAGTGTTAATAATATAATTATTGTTTTAACCTAATTCCCTTTTATATAGGAATGTTCTGCATTTGTTAGACCCAAGTCCTGCAGCCGTTTGGCATCTAAGATTATAAGCTTCACACTTTTCTTCTTCCATTTTGTTTCCTTTATTCTACTGCATTGCTTATTATTATTATATGTATTTATTCTTCATTATTGAAGTTGGTATTCACAGTGGTTTGCTGGTTTGCTCTTGGTAGCCTGCCCCCAACCTACTGGAATACCAACTATTGTGTTTCATGTGTTAGGATAATGCATTAGACTTTCCCCATGTTTTTGCTCCATATTATTCCTAATTACTAAGCGATTGGGCATGATCTGAATTGTTCGGGGAGCCTAGCAGCATTTTAGTTACCATTGTTTTGTGCAGTTTAGAATAACCGTAGAAGTACTCTTGAAATACTAAATGCACTATCAACCAGACTCGGGGACAGTAGATATTGTTGTGTCTCCTTGTATTACTGCTTTAATAGAGCAAAGAGGAAGATAACCCCTTTTCCTAGAGAACCTGCGTGTCTTGGTGTTTGAGTCAGATATTAAGAGCGTGTCTGTTGCAGGGTAGTGTAGTACGGTGGGCAGTATTGGGTGCAGGTCTACAGCATTGTTTATCTTTTTGCTACAGCATTTCTTTTTGGACAGTGCTATGGGCTAGGGTATTAGAGCATCTGCTTTCCACGGCCTCCCCTCGTTACAACATATATATATATATATACTGTATATATATATATATTATTTTTGTTTTCAATGTGGTTTCCTATTTTCATTTCATGGATTATGTTTATGCTCAATGTTGCTGAAAATGAATCTGATGTAATTTAATGTTCTCATAAATTTGTTTATGTTATTTACAAATGGTATAAGGACCCTTTGTATTAAGGTTTCGTACTAATAGTTCTCCTTTACAAAATTTGTTTTTATGTTTTTGACTTTCGTTGATATCTCTCTCTCTCTCTCTCTTGATATCTCTCTCATATCGTCATGTGGGTGAAAGAACCATGACTAATTATTATGTTCTCTCCACCAACCAACTTTACTCCTAAACTCGATTAATGAAATTAACAAACACATGTGGCAGTCAGGGGATTCTAACCCAGGACACTCACACCGAAAATCAACACACTTATGCATTGCGCCACGAAGACAGATAAAGACTGACTAAGGTATAATTTTGTTAGGCCTGATTTGTTGATTATGTTTGGTGCGTGTTAGATGTAACCTTCGTGTTAATATATTCGTGTTCCAAGGTCTGGAGACGTAGACAACTGTAGCATATCCAAATATGTTTCTAGGGCAGTTACTATATTCAGTTTGTTCAGTGATATCTTACGTTAATAAAATAAAGCACGAGGTTAATTTGGGTAAAGTGATATATGTTATACCAAATAATATAAAATTATGTTTTGTTGAATGTGTTATATATTATTGCGATACCAATGGTGATCTAAATCCACTTTGATTGTTGCACAAAATTGTTTTCAACAATTCCTTCATTTCGGTATTATACTTGATATTAATTGCTCTTATGTCACACTCATTATTCACCGTGATTATTTCTCCCCTTTGTCACCTTTTTCTCATGTATTCTCCTCTCCTTATTCGATTCCCTCCCACTCTCACTTTCCATCTTATCCCTCCTTTCTTTATCACCATGATCTATGCACTCTTTCATGTCCGTTTATGTATTCGAATTTGCTTTTATTTGTCTTGTTTCATAATTATATAACTATCCCGAATGTCATGTTATATTGGTTCTCCTCATTTGCCCTTTCATTGGTGTTCTGCTTGACACACACATAGCCTATCTCCTTCATCTTCTCCATTCTGTCTTACTGCTTAAATCATGCTTTTAGTAATTTATCACCTCCTTGTATCTTCCCTTGATGCACTTGTCACAAGCGCTGAATATTATATTGTTCTACGCACTGCCTTCTCTTTCCTTTTCGAATATAATTTTTTGGGCCCTTCTTATTTTCCCTTATTCCTGTATTCCTTTTGAAGATCCGGTTTCCTAGGATAAACTCCTACTTCTGAAATCTTATGAAAAGGACCAATGAAGATGACAAGATATAAATCTATAACTATTAGTGTCTGTCCCTATTCTTCTATTCCTACTGCAGATCAGGTTCCAAAGGAGCACTCCTATTGCTGAATATTATAGAGATTCAGTAAGAATATCAGATGAAGAATAAAACTACACTAGACCATGAATGTATCCTAAGCAGATAACAATGTCAACAACTTTAATAGGACGGTCAAGTAATGGATAGCACCACATAAAAGCCTCGTAAACATAAAATATGATAACCTATAGACATGCAAGCTAGACAAAACAAAGGCATGCAATGCACTAGACTAAAGAATAAGAACTCGGAAGAAAATATATCAACATCGACAAACGAACCAGCAAAGAAATGATGATACCAATTGAATAGCACAACATAGACTCGGGCAGAATGAACATTACAAACCCGTAAGCATGGGAAACGTGAATGCAAACACCAACCAAACACAAGAGGACAAATGTCAACATCGATAGAGGAACAGTCAAGCGAAACAAGATAAACACTGAATAGCCTCGCATAATGCATTGGCAAAATACACATGATAACGGGTACACGGATGGAGAAGGAGGAACTTGGCAAGGAACTTCCCACTGAGAAAACCAGCTTAAAGGACTGCTGTAAAAGGCTGTTTAATATGTTCAGAGTAACACTCCAATGTTTGACGCATTATGAGGAATTGAGGAACCGTAAAGTTAAGAGTGAGAGGGTCTTGCAGTACAGCCACGAATAATTATATTTCCTACCTCCTCCACACCATCAACGTTGGTTATCTTTCCTAATAAAATATAATACAAAGCATTCAGTATTAATTTTTTTCAAGCTTGGTTTTGTGTTGGCGATATCTATATTATAAACATAAAGTTCAAGATTTGAAAGCAAAGTACGACTTTTGACCCTGAGTGTACACTGCGGCCTTTGTATTTGTTAGGTGTGCTCAATCGTCTCCATGGGTCCTTCGCACTCCCACAGCTTCTTGCGCTTTTCAACTCAATGTATTGAATACTGTTTACATAATTATGTGGGGAGATTCCACCCATACAGCACTTCTCAAAATGTTAGAGGTAAAAGCATTATGTATATCATCTTCCGCCTTACATCACATTCTGACTTTCATGCTGTTTAACTCTTGATTTTTATAATCTGTCTTATTCCATATACTATACGGATCTATCTTTTTCAGTTCATTTTTCTCCATCGTGTGCTTTTTACTTCCATGAAGTTTAGTGTTTCCAAACATTCTAATTCCAACGTACCTAAAATTAGTATTTCTATCCTTCTTTCAATCTGCAGGTACACTAGCTACAAACAATCTTGCCCGTGTCTCGTTACATATTGTAATTATTCGCTCACATACATGTGCACCTTTTCAGTGATCTAAAATATGTATCTGATATACATAATATATCTTAAAGTTTGGCTAGAAATTGATAGTGTATGCAATGTATGGCCTTCCCCATCTCAGTCTTGAAATAAATATCAAATTTGGATCCGGCCTTGATCAAAAATCGCAAGACGATAGCTTAGTACAGTACTATGGGGAGACAATAATGTCAGGATATTGACCCCAGGCTAAACGTTTATTGGCTGTCTGGGAAGGTGTGTGTGTGTGTGTGTGTGTGTGTGTGTGTGTGTGTGTGTGTGTGTGTGTGTGTGTGTGTGTGTGTGTGAGAGTGAGAGAGAGATATAGTATATCAAACGAAAATAAGGCTCAAACTCATTCACCTTCATCTATTCCTCACTTAAATTACGCTCCTCACCTGTTTTGTTCTATAGTGTACCATTGTTCAACTATTAACACTCTCACTCCATCTCTCCCCCTACCACCACCACCACCACCTTCACCATCCTCCCTCCTCGGTCCGCCTCCCATTTTCTGAGAAGCCCGTAAAAAGAAAGCGAAGACAGGAGTCGATATCTAGGACCCTTCAGATATAAGGACCGGAATTTAATGAAGTGAAGAATGGAGGAAAGTGAAAAGTTTATATTGCTTCAGATGATATGGATGGTAACCAATGCCTGACAAACCTAAAGGGAGAAGCAGTAAGATCAACCTGAAGGGCCCGTCACACTATGCCGATTTAAATGCCGATGTTAGCCGACTTAGGGGTTGTAGCGAGGTCTTAACCTAATTCGCCGCGCTGCGTGAGTTGGCGCCAACTCAGGGGAGAGGGCGGGAGAGGTCGTCACGGGTTTCAGGAAAAGTTCGACATGCACAACTCTCATAAGCTGAGTCGGCGGCAAGTGAGGTCGTAAAATTGGACGGGACGGTGATGTTAGGCGGTCGGCGTCGGGCGGCGTCCAGTAGGCGCCAGACGGTACAAGGGCGCCGACCTGTCACAAGCTGCTATAAGGTAGATCGCCGTCAGACGGTGACCTGGTAATGACCTGCAGTGACCTGTGGGGACCATACGTCGTCCCAAGGGCTCACCAATATTTGGGGAGGCGACCCAACCAGAGTGGGACACCGTCACACGGTGAGGCTAAGGGTGTCGGTGGCGTCCATGGTCGCCACCTTATGGCGACAATGAGCTAATACGTATGTAGAAAGTGTCTTGAGGCGGCGCCCAGGCGGCGTCATAGGGGGAGGGCATACCATGAGTCCACGCTTCGAAAACATATGTCCATGACCTGGCAACGTCGCTGAAACACCGAAACCTGAAAGGGTGAAAGTACATAGAAAACTTTGTAGAAGGATGATAGTATATTATAAAATATAATAGTAAAGGAAACCGAAACATGATAATAACAGACAAGAAGTGAAATAAAGATGAATAATAAATATATATAATTAAATTAATAAATATGTAACATCTATATAGCAGGTTAAGACACATTGAGAACAAGTTAATGACGGAGTAGGGATCCAGTGTGACAGGATGGCCGTCCATCGCCGCCATAGTACCTATAGGCGCCGCCCTACCTCCTATAGGCACAACTCGTATGGAGCGTTGTCGCTGACCAATTTGCGAGCTACAGCTCATGACGCCGCCCAGAGGCGGCCGTTATTTTTCCTTAGGTCTTGCATGGTCGTTGCTCGACCCCGTCCAGTTGCCGTCAGGCAGCTTGCCCATCCATCGTGCCCGCCGTGCGCGTCCCATCCCTCGATCACCCACGTTACACGGCAATGGTCTCCCCCTTCTATCGCCACTCCTTAAGTCGCCTAGTATCGGCACTTAAATAGGCATAGTGTGACAGGGCCTTTAGCTGCAACTCGTCGATTTCCTCCTTCTTACTACTAAGAAAATTGTTATGCCACGTTGTAAACCAACTTGCAATAATATTTGTTTTCATAAGCTCCTTGTTTCGGATAACTTCGAAGATAATTCTGCTCGACAGGAACACAACTAGCATTACTAATAAGATACTAAGGAGTTAAATATGTTTTGCTCGATCATGAAATATAGTGTCGCTTACAAAACATCAAACAGGAGACATATATAATACGCAAAACAGAACATAAAATATGATGACAATATATATGTGTGTTGGTGTACGCAGAGAGGAATGGAAGATTAACAAATATATACAACCGAGGTAATCGACTCGGTGGCATAGGGGTAAGCGTGGCTGGGGAAAGAAAAGGTCGCCTGACTAGGTAGCTATCAAAGGGGTGCCACGCGGAAGGTAAGGTCAAGTTTACTGCGGTCACCTAAAATAAATATCTGATTTAGTGCAACTTTAAATTCGGCGAACAAGATAGAAAGTTATAATTAACACTGGTGATAATCAATTTAATTTGCAAATTAACTATAATAAAATACTGGGGAATAATCACTAGCACGATCTATGAAAAATAAATATAGTCGTAAATGAGCTATGATCACAGGTAATGAGGAATTCAGATTCACAAAACGCGTAGTGAATAAATCTAGCTGGAATAGTAGCTAATGATACAGCGTGTTTATATATATATATATATATATTAATAAACCGCTGAAGATAAAATAATTGCACAGAACGAAGTAGTGAATGAAAATAGCCAAATAGTAGGCCGATGAATAATAACTTAAAACAAACTACGCAGAATAGCAGAATAGTAGTAAATTATAATAACCTCAACAGAGGCAGATGAAATATAAATTAACTCAAAGACACAGAACGACGTAGTGACTTATAACAGCCAGAATTAAAGGTTCTGATGATACACGGAGAGGTACGAAATGAATTCCTCCACTGGTAATAAATTAGGATCTTGATTATATATCATGGTGGATCAAATTATTCACAAGAATTATTATAGAAAAGCAATAATGAATATAGCTTGAATTAAACTTGACGGAACGGGTTTTTACTTTGAACACAGAAAGTATTTTATTTAAGAATGAATTACTATGATATTAAATAGAACACTGATTGAGTATTAAAAATTAAATTATTCTCTCTTCGTACACTTCACTACAAACTTGGACACTCAATAAATAATGAAACAAAAGTATAAGATATGTGAGTGTTCACACATCATTACGTGTCATGTTGGGTATAGATCTTAGTTAGAAAATATATATAACGTTTAGTATGGAATTTAAATCAGTTAAACCCGAGACATCATATATAAAATTAACTGGCACACGTGTGGTTTGTTCTCACAATGCGAGAGAGAAAATGGCGTGAGGAGAGCCCAGAATAGGCCTCTATGATAACATTATATTGAACACTAACATATCTTATATACCTTCACAATAATAAACAAAAACTCAAATAACACAGAGACACTTATGTGAAGAGGTGATGAAGAGAAGTTAGGTCCATGAGAGAGGATCTGGTCGACGCTAGACACGTAGTTCTTTCTTCGGTTTGGCACCAAAGGGAACTGCCGCTCTCACACACAACTAGAGAATGTCACTTCTAGTTCCTCTAGCACCCTACCCTGCTCCCTGTAAAACTAGGTGTATATTCTTCCGATCGATCGCATAAGAGCTAGTGGATTATATTGCCTTTTGTTTACCTTCCGATCATATATTTTGGTCAGGTAATATTCAGAGGATAATTTACTTCTTGATGTATATATTTCGGAACAGTAAGGACATGGGTATTTTGATCTTTTAATTATTGTGAAGTTAATTGTTGCCTTATAAATACAATTGACATAGGAATACATGGATATGGTTATTCTTTATTTCTTAATATTAAACTTATAGTTCTGGAAGCTTGCATGGTTGTAGGATAATTGATTTTCATTAATTACACTTTTCCTCTATTCTCTAGGTGGTATGCAAGGCTTCCCTTATTCTCTTTTGATTTATCATGATTTATATATACCATTTCCTGCACTGTATATTGGGTTATTTAGATCACAACTGTTAAAATAAAATATTGGTTCTTGATGAGGAATTAACATAAAGTCTTCTTCATTGTAGTTCAAATCGGGCTCTTGCGTTGTATATTCCTTTATCTTCTCTCTCGGGCCTTGCGATTAGCCCGGACGAGAAATCGTTGATTGGTCCTGGAGGAGTCCTGCAGTTCCCGTAGGAACCTGTAGATGGCGTTGCTGTTCCGTTTCTTTACACCATAGAGATTGTTGGCTTTTGATGACAGACTGTGTTGTTTCCTTTTCTGCTCTCATCTGTGTCATTCGTTTCGCTCTTTTTTTCTCCTTGATATTCGCTAGCCTGGCTTTGATTGGTGACGTCTCTCCATCATTTGTGAGAACATCTGATGGGGTTGCTAATTTGTTGTCTTGCAACCCCGTCATCTCACCACCTTCTTCCAAAAAGAAATCTTGACCACGAGACTTGAGTTGGTACGTCCTGTAGTTCTTCGTCAGGATGCATGGTTTGAGGTCGTGAAGGAAACGGCACCAAACTACAGTTGAAATATCATTTGGTGTGTTTGCGTCATGTGTCATTGTCAGTTGGAGTGATGCAGGAGATATGGCAGCTTCGTGAATCAACTGGGCTGGTGATGCTATGTTTGTCGTCTTGATTCTGTAGTTTACGAAAATGCTGGATATCTTCATGTTGGACTCGGCAGGAACAGGATTGGAAGGTGTTGGTGGTTCAGCGGCTGTCTGAGAGATGACTGGATAATTGATGGTACTGGTGGTGGTGTTGCTCTCTATCACAGAGGGGAGGAGTTTGCTGCCTTTTAGGTCACTCCCTATTTTAGTTGACGTCGCAGTAGGGATGTGGGCCGCCTGGACAGGGTGTGAAGTTGGCATCGTCATGGTAGGTGAGGTGACAGAAGGTGCTGACAGAGTAGGACTGGCTGGAACAGCAGGTGTGGGGGTTGACCTCGCAACAGGTGAGGCGGCGACCTGTCTAGTTTGTGACGAGGTGCTTGTCAGGGTAGGTGCTCGGACAAGGGTGGTGGCTTTGGTGGGGGCCCGCCTCTTAATGGTTGGATTGAAGGTAGGTGCCCACTGTTTTGGTGGAGTCACACGTCGGCCAGATCTCCTACATGGAGGATTTAGAAAAGATTGGGTTAATAATGAGGAAGACTTTGACTTGGTTGTTTGCATGCGTGAGGATGAGGAGATGGATGTAGTGCGTGGTTTGGATGATTTAGATATAGTGTGTGAAGAAGTAGAGGGTTGTGGAGCAATAGCTGAAGCATTAGGGGAAGGTGGAAATATATTGCTAGAATTAGTTGGCCGAGGAGATTGAGTAAGAGGTTCAGGAAGTTTTGAAAGAACTTTATTCTTAGGAGAAGTTAGATTTATTACATTTTAAGGAAGATTAGAGATTATTGGAGTTGTTGGTTGAGTACTGGGGGAAAAATCAAAAGGAGGATGATCTGTTTCTGATGAGATGTTAGAGAGAGGTAGAATAGTTTTAGTTTGAGTTGGTACGGTAGGTGGAGCAGAGGAAACACGAACAGGAGGAGGTAGATTGCTAGATAGGTTGATACGATAGGGATTAGAGGAAGGAATAGGAGGAGGAGGGGTAGGAATATGAAAAGTTGGTTCTCTCACATTTTGTACAAGAGGTTGTGCAGGTGGTTTTATCACCACTGGAGAAGGAGTGATGGGTGAAATGAAATGTGGTGTCAATGTTTCTGTGGAGCCTAAACTTTTGTTATTAATTGCAGGTAATGTGTAATTATCCTTTGGGTCAGCAAGCATAGTGATATTGTCAGCAATGGGCTGAAATCTACTGACATATCTATTTCGGTAGGTGCGTGACTCTCCGTAATAGTTTATGGTAACCTGGTAACAGTTCGGTACAGTGAGTATTTCAAAAGGCCCTTTATATCTTGGCTTTTTGGAAGGCACAGGAAGTTGGGCAACCATGACTAGATGACCGACATGGTGAGGACTGACTTTAGGTGTTTCATCAGGTTGAAGATCCTGTATGTATTGGAGTTGTCGAAGCCGGTTTTTCAGGTTGACTGATGATTGGTAAAAATTTGACGAGGGCTCATATGGAACAGACAGGTGCCGTAATGGTAGTAATAGGGGAGGTATCCCAAAAACTCGTTCGTGGGGTGAAACTCCGTCGTGGCGGGGGCAGGTATTTATTCCCCACTGTACTATCTTGACTTGACTGGGCCAGTCAGTGGTGTTCATTTGCTGTAAGCGAGTCCTTATCTGATTTGCAATGGTGCGATGACTTCATTCACAATTAGAGTTCCCTTGAGGTCAATAAGGGGATGAATGGCTTATTTTGAAACCGCATATCTGAGAAAGTTGTGACCATAATTATGTGACCTGTGAACTCGGGGGCATTATCTGAGTGAATAGTTTCAGGTAGGCCAAAGTAAGGAAATATGTGCTGTATCATGGCTTCAGCTATGGCTAAGGCAGAGTGTTCTTTGGCTGGACAGGCAATTACCTACTTGGAATACGTGTCCACGAAAGTTATAATATATCTGAGACCTTATATCCCTTCCATGGGTCTCATTACATCAACTGCTAGCAATTACCATGGTTTGGATGCTACTAACTTTCCTGTAGGTCCGGCGGTGCGGGTACGGTCTTTGCCTAAAGCAAAGACCCGACAAGCTTCAGTATACTTGTTGGAAAGTTGATGTTAATATTCTCTGTACCAAATGAATGCCATTGTGAGAGTGCAGGGATTGCATTGTTGCTAAGACAGAATTGGGAGTAATTACAATTTTACCCTCTGGAGTATATAAATGATCCCCTCTTCGTTGTAGTTGTGATAAAAGGTGCCTAGGTATCCAATCTGTTCTTTCTTGTTGAAATTGTTGCAGGAGTTGTTGTTGATCTTGGTCTGCAGAACTGTGGTGATGAATGGCTCGAATGGTTTGAGTCTAAATTTCTGGGTTGTATGTTGTTGTTGATTCAGTTGGAAGTCTAGATAGAGCATCGGCATTTGTATGCAACTTTCCAGGCCTGTAAGTGATTTCAAAGTCGAATTCTTCCAATGATTCACGCCATCTGACAGTTAGTGCGTTCTTAGTGTCAGATTTGCGTAGCCATTGTAGGACGTGGTGGTCGGTGATGATAGCGACCTTGATACCCGCTAGATACGCTTTGAAATGTTGTAAAGCCCAAATTATTCCCAAACATTCTCTTTTTGTCACGGGATAGTTTACTTCAGCTGGGTTGAGAGTTTGGCTGGCAAATGCAATAATGTGTTCTCTTCCTTCTCTAGTTTGACCCAGAACTGCTCCAATACCATACTGTGACACATCGGTGTAGAGACGGAAAGGTTTGGTATAATCAGGAAAAGAAACAACTGGAGAGGCTACTAATAATTCTTTCAATGAATTTAATTATTATTATTATTATTATTATTATAGAAGCTGTCTAAGCCTCCCAACAGGGTGCAGATACACCTATAAAAGATGAATCCCCACAAAATACCCGTAAGTACTGGAGAGAGACTAAGACAACTAAGAAAAAGGAAAAGGGCTACAGTAGTTACAGAGCCCAGAAGAAAAGATCAGTTTGTCAATTAAAACACCATTCTAAAAAGAATAAAAGCAAATCATGATTAAAACAAAAATTTACTGCTGTAATAAATCATTAACTCTGGACTTAAAAGCTGAGATATGTGTTGACTGTACAACCTCGTTTGGCAAATGATTCCAAAAGGGAATCATTGAAGGAATAAAACACCGAGAAAACTGAGATGTAGAAACATTTATTGGAGTCATGGCAAGGTCATTAAGACTCCTCGTAAATCTTGTTGCGCGAATTGGAATAAAAGGTTCTGGTAAAACACTATGCAATGGATGCTGAATATTGTTAAAAATTTTAAATAAAAGACTAAGGACACCAACCCGACGCCGATGATGAAGATCAAGAGATAGAGCAGGGAGAATAAATTTAATAGAATTAAGAGCTTTATCAAGCAATTTCAAATGACAGTCAGCAGCCGAGTTCCAAACAGGAGAGCAATACTCAAAATGAGGCAAAATAAAAGCATACAAAGATTTTATGACTGTGGTTTCACAAGCGAATGTTTTATAACACTTGCGAAGTAAACCAATCTTTTGAGCAATAGTAGAAGACAAGGAACGAATATGCTTCTCAAATGTCAACTTAGGATCGAGAGTCACTCCAAGCAAATGCAAACCTGACACATCCTCAATTTGTTCACCAGAAACATGCAAACAAGGATGAGGAGGAGCCAAAGTACGTGATCTACTGATTATCATGGAGTGAGTTTTCTTAGCATTAAGCTTCATACCCCAAAGTTCACACCAAGAGGTAATCTTAGCCAAGTTCCTGTTTAGAGATGCTGCAACTTCGATTCTACTCTCTGGAGATGGAATTGATGAGTATAAAGTTATGTCATCGGCATAAGAAACTAGTTTATTTTCAAGCTCAGAGCACAAGCAAGCAATAAAAATAATGAAAAACAGAGGCCCAAGCACACTGCCCTGTGGGACACCCGAAACAACAGGCACAGAAACAGAAGTGCACCCATCAACGACAACATGCTGAGACCTGTCTGTCAAAAAATCTTTAAAAATAGATAAAAGACTACCACCAATACCATAAAGTTGCAGCTTATATAAAAGGGCTTTATGATTAACAAGATCAAAAGCAGAACTAAAATCAAAAGCCACAACACGAGATTCATACCCTTTGTCCAACGAAGACTGAAGATCATGAGATAAAGTTAAAAGCGAATCGCAAGTACCCAAACCTTTGCAAAAACCAAACTGTGAATTGGGTATTATATCAAGACCATTACAGTATGAAGAAAGGCGTCTAGCTAAAAGCCTCTCAAAGATCTTTGAGAGAATAGGCGTTATGGATATAGGGCGATACTCAGATGGGGATGACGAAGCAGTAGCTCCCTTCGGAATTGGAGTGATGCTAGCTTTTCGCCAGCAAAGAGGAAAACTACCAGATTTCAAGAGCAACCTAAATACTATAGCTAATTTAGGTGCTAAGACAACAGCAATCTTCTTAACCCGTCGAGCCCCGGCTGATTATTAATAAATGTACACCCAGAACCCGGCCGGTTTTGATTTTTTTTTTTATTCCAGAAACAATAGCGAATGGGTTAGGAATGAAGGATAAACCACGAAAAACCGATCAAAAAGCTCCAAAAAATGGTCCTACAGAGCCCCCGATAACGGATTTTACAAGAGTAAAAAATTTAAGGCAATTTCCCCCAAAAAACATGTTTTTGCGCGCTCACGCGCACGCGGTTGGACTTTGAGAGTTTTCAACCATCGGCATGGGTGCGTGGGATACTTACACAGTTCCCATACAAATCTGAGCCCTCTAGGTAGAGCCACTCTGAGCCTAACGACCGAGCTAAAAGGGTGACTTGTCAGGCGCGTCGCTGGGGCTGTGCGTTACATACATCGGCGACGCATCAGACGCGTCGCTGGGGCTGGACGGGTTAAAGAAGAGAGGGAAAAATCCATCTGGGTCAATCCCACCATAAGTGTCAAGATCCAATAAATATTGTCTCAATTCAGCTGATTTGAATGCTATCGACTTTAGATTAGGACTAGGGAAACATGTCAAGGGCAATTGCAATTCCTGATCACTCTGCTTACCTATGAAAATATTAGAAAGCATATTACCCTTAGTTAATGGATCAAAAGAGATAGAACCATCAGAATCACGAACTGGAGGCATGGTGGAGTCAATTCCAAATAGTGAGGCCTTAAGTGAGGCCCACCATTTATGTGGCTGAGTAGCACCTGCGAGAACTTCCTGCAAATGGGAATTGTAATCCCTCTCGGCTGTACTATATACTCTCTGCGCAACTGACCGAAGATGTACATAGTCATCCCAAAGCAACTGGGTTCGATTACGTCTCCAGCGGTGATATGCAGCCTGCTTGTTATTATATGCACGCTTACAGTCGTCATTGAACCAAGCTTTATCTTTAATACGGGATTTGATTAACTTAGAAGGGACTCTTCTTTGCAGGATGTCTAAGAGAGAGTTATTGAGGGATAAAACAGGGTCAGCAGATCTTAGTATGTGATTCTAGTGGATATTGGTAACATCATCACATACATTTTCCCAATTAACTCGAGATTTAAGATAGACTTTACGAGATATAGTGATATCTGGCACAGTAAATTCAAGATTGATTTTACAGGTTACAGAATTATGGTCAGAAGTACCTACAGGAGCAAGAACTGCAGTCTCCACAACACCAGGAGCATCTCTTAAGACGAGATCAAGACAGTTTCCAGAAATATGTGTAGGTCCAGCAATCAACTGCTCACACCCAGATAAATTAGCAAAATCCATGGCAGCATGACCATTTCTATTTGTTGGAGAGACCGAGTTCAGCCACTCTTGATGATGTGCATTAACATCTCCAACAAAAACGAAAGATGACTTGACATCAACAGACTGAATTAATGCCAAGGCATTTAAAAGACAGTCATATAGATTGTTATTGGCATCAGGATTTCTATATAGGCTAAAAATGTAGTGGTTATGATATTTACTGGAAACTTTAACCAACTGGATCTCGTGGCAACCACAAAGAAATGTCGTCAAAGGCTGGGCATAATAGCCAGATCGGATGTATAAACTCATTCCACGAGCACGAGGAAGAGAGTCACGGCGAATAAGAAGTGGTTTATTAAAGCCAGGTATGAGCAGTTCTGAAATGTGTCTATGGTCAGAAACAAGAGTTTCGGAACAAAAGACAATGTCATAATCCACTGATGCCATAGTAAGATCTTTAATGTTCTTATGAAGTCCACGGATGTTAGAATACAGAATACAGCAACTTCTTCTCGCAGGATGATTAGGTCTATGAGGACCGGGATTTAATTCTATATCACCGGATAAAAGAGCCAAAAAAAAAACATATATAATTGAAAGAAGCAAACCATACAATATGAAAAATGGATGGATATATAGGAGTCGACCCAGAAGGAACCATCACATCTGGGCAAGGCGAATCAACCCCCAAGGACACCATATCCAAGAGGGAACAGTAGTGGTGGATTTTAAAGAAATGCAGAGAGATAGCAGAAAAGAAGGACAATACTCCTGGAAATCCACCAAACTTTAAGTCTTCCTTATCAGCCTGCTGTACCACCTTAAGGAAAAAAACAGGAGATTGTTGTGATAGAAAGAGCGCTGTAATAGCACCATAACAGCAGGGATGGATGAAAACAGACAAAGGAAGACCTTGGTACAAAGGCTATGGCATTATCCAATTCATCCACCATGGCAAAAAATTACCGTAAGGCAAATAATTACCATGAAGTTGCTAGATGGCCGTTGACTAAAAAGTTCCTTCGCCCTTTGACAGGTATTATTTTTAGTCCTGCAGGGTGTCTAGCCACCCACCCACCAAGTAAAGAACCTGGTGGGGGAGCCGGTTTCGTCGCCGACAATCCGACCATGAAAACAGGTAGTATCAGATTACATGGTACTGATAGCAGAAAACCTGACCTGACCTGAAAAATGCTTGAAGGCGTGGGTTTGTCCATATACTGTATATAATTCTTCCTTCATAGTTAAATCATGAAGAGGCTTGGCAATGGTGGCAACATTTTTCACAAAGCGACGATAGTATGACGCTAATCCAAGAAATGGTCGGACTCCTTTTACATTGGTAGGAGGGGTGAAGGTACTTATTGCTTTTAATTTTTCTGGATCTGGTGCAATTCCTTCTTCTGATACTATGTGGCCTAAAAAATTTACTTCCTTTTGAGCTAGAGTGCATTTGGAAGGTTTGAGCTTTAATTTAGCATCTCGAATCCATTGGAATACTTGTCGGAGTCTTTGTATGTGTTCTGCCCAGGCTTTGCCAAAAACAATGATGTCATCTAAATAGGCTAAACAAGTTTCCCAAGTTAATCCTTGTAGTACCGATTCCATTAGTCTAGAAAAGGTGGCTGGGCCGTTGCATAGGCCAAAGGGCAGTACTGTGAATTCATATAATCTCCCTTTGCTGGTGGCAAAAGCCGTTTTCTGGAGATGTTCCGGAAGTACAGGTACTTGCCAATATCCGGCCTGCAAGTCTAGAGTGGTAAACCACTTGGCGCCTAGTAAGGCGTCTAAGGAGTCGTCAATGCGAGGTAATGGAGTGGCGTCTTTGATGGTTACATCATTAAGCTGTCTGTAATCTATACAGAACCTGGTAGATCCGTCTTTTTTCTGACGAGTACTACTGGGGATGACCATGGACTAGTGGAGTGTTGTACAACTCCTGTTGCTAGCATGTCTTTCACCTGTAATTCTTCCTCTTGGCGTTGGTTTGGGTTTTTCCTTCGGATCGGTTGTTTTATTGGCTGGATTGGATGATGAAATACGTCAGTTTTCCCTACGTCTTGACTGGAGATGGCAAAGATGTCTTGAAATGAAGTCATCAAGTTACGTAAGTTAATTTGTTGTTGAGGAGTTAAATGAGAAGGAATGTCAGGTAGTGAGGAAACAGAGTGAGAAGTATTATCTGGGGGTAAGGCTAGTTCTTCTGCATATATTTCAAGTTCTCCGATAGCTAACCCTTTGAGTAAGGTGATAGGTTGACCTGAGATGTTTGCAATTCTGATACAATTCAATTGACTAAATATAAGGGCTGGAGCGGTCAGGCAATCTCTGTCGAAAGGATTTTGTAGGTTCGGAGTCATTATCACATTACCAGGTAATGTAGGGAGAATA
Organism: Paralithodes platypus; assembly: GCA_032716605.1. NCBI lineage: Eukaryota > Metazoa > Arthropoda > Malacostraca > Decapoda > Lithodidae > Paralithodes > Paralithodes platypus. Next base: position 37,192,163 of record CM064529.1, read on the forward strand.
GGTATCCATTGCTCATGATGAGGAAGAAGTGTCACTATTTTTGCAGTGACAGCTTGATTCGTCTGTAAGAGGCATAGGGTTGGCTTATCTGTCTTCTCTTGACTGACTTTAGAATTGAAATCAGATTTTACGTTCGGCACTGTTTAAACAGTGGGAGTGCCCTTAATCTCTGTGAGATTCTTGATATATTTTTTTTTTTTTTTTATTTTTTAGCAGAGGTGCAAACTTCAGCGTTCTTTTTTATGACAAACAATGGAGGCTTGCAGGGAGGTGAGTAAATCGAGACCCAAATATCCATCGTATTGGGTCTCTTGGGGGGTATATATCATGAAAGAATAACTTGTCCCATGATTAGGGACAGGAGTACTAACATAAAGTTGGGCAGTTTCTCCAGTTAGGAATGATGCCATCATTAGCGTCTATCAAAACTATGGTGGAGGGTTTAAATGGGCCAAAAGATTTGTGATGTTGGCGGAAGAAAGAAGAGAAGAAACATGAACGGGAAGCCCCTGTGTCAATTAGAAGTCGGACTTTCACCCCATTTAAAGTGATATGTTTGTAGATGGGAAGTTGCACAGTGTCTGTCTCATCGTGAGCCCCTGCCAGTTTGACAATCTGTGGAAGGGGACGGATTAAAAATCCAGGGTGTCCTGACTATCCGTAGTCTCGTGAACTACTTCAGGCTTTTCAAGCTCCCCTTCTTTGTAATTTTCCTCAATCCCTGCAGTCCCATCTTCATTGATAGTGGCCACGCGTCAGAGCTTAATCCATGGAATCTGAGTCCATAGAGTAGGTAACCTGAACCTCCGCTTGGTCAATTCTATAAACGATTTCTTCAGTGAAACCAAAGGACAATGGGAAGTGCATGGCTTCCATTCAGAGGGACGAATTCGTGACCAGTCCTCAACTTTTTCACTTGGACGTGGCACTGCAGGGTTGGGTGAGGATGAGTTAGACGGGTGAGTAGTAGCTCGACTGATGACGGCGATCTTGTCATGTTCCTTTTGTAAGTTCCTTTGACTTTCTCAAAGCCAAGATATGCCGAATTACTGGCATGTCCTCCTCATAACCCTTGGGCTCTGCTATAGCAAAATAATCTGCTACTGCAATAGGTAATATCCTCAACAGTGCTTTGAATACTATTTTCTTTCTTTGAGCTGTGGTATCATCAGGAAATGCTGTCACAGCCAGTTGATTCAACTGACTAATTGTGTCGTCTAAATTTCCTGCATACTTTATTTCGTGAAAGTGACGGTCTGCTATCGTTGAACCTAATGATGGGTTTATAGCTAGCTTGGTGTACTCTTCAAACTGTGCCTAGGTTAATTGAGGAGTGTCACGCACATACCCCGATACTCGAGCCGCATGTTTTCCTAATTTCATCACTACTGTATTAAATAATGTCTAGTGCTCTACTAGCCATGATGAATCTTGTATCTGAGGTGATTGAGCAATAATTTTAGAAAGCAAAGCTGTTATGCCGTATCAAGACACCGCTGCCTCCAGTGTTATGCCACGTTGTAAACCAACTTGCAATAATATTTGTTTTCATAAGCTTCTTGTTTAGGATAACTTTGAAGATAATGGAGAATTAAACCCACATGGTAGTATAATGTGTTTATTAAGGCACGACAAGTTTCGACTTTACTCTGGAGTCCTCTTCAGGTGTGTGTGTCATAATCCTGCTTGACAGGAACACAACTAGCATTACTAATAAGGTATCTAATTTACTCAATCACTCCCCAAATACAATAAACACACAGAGTAAATACAAATAACTTTATTTCTTAATCACTAAATACATCAAGTGGGCGCATCCAGATCTTAACTATTAACCCGTCCAATCCCAGCGACGGCTATAGCCGTCAGTAGATAAGTAACTCCCCAGTCCCAGCGACGGTTATAGCTGTCAGTAATGTACTTGTCTTGTAACTGCCTGTACAAGGCTACTTTTTTTTTTTGTTTTTTTTTTTTAAGTCTTGTTAAAAAAATAGGAGTGATAGATCCATTCTTGCCTCATCTCATGAGGCATCAAGGTTGTTGTAGCTTCACATGACAACCATACATGGCGCAGTGTGTTACTAAAGCCAGGAGATACGAGCAAAGACCGGATAATCAGCCCAGCCATATTGCAAGACCTCCCCTCTCCTACCCTGGATATATTATGGTGCAGTGCTTTATAGTGCAGTGAAGTGCTTAAGAGTGTAGTGCAGTGCCTTTATTATATGTCCCATGTCATTTGTGCCCATTCCCGACTTGCTGTGAGGGTTATAGCTGCTGAAACACAGCTGGACAAGAGCGAGGAGTAGCATACCCTCCCCTCTGACGTCTCCAGCAACACTGAGTTCTCACCCCTTAGTGGCCCTCAACTTGCCCTCCAGCTGGCGGCACATGCGCACACAGAGGTACACGCACATCGCTGCCAAGCCAACACAGTGTTGCCAAGCCTACCGCACTCACGCACTCACTCTCTCTAGCACAGATAATTTCTTGCACTTTTAACTAAACTGTTCCAGTTGTACTGCACATTTTCATCGTTCCTGCAAGACTACAGTGTGTCAGGTATCAACCAATTATGGGGGGAGATGAGCAGATTCATGGGGAGCCCAGAGACACCCCACATGACCATACTTGGGAGGGAGATAATGGTGGAGCTACTGGTGGAGATAGTGGTGGAGGTAATGATGGAGATACTGTTGGAGTTGCTGGTACGGGGTACCAGTCAGTTCATTCCACTCCAACCTCTCCTCTCACCACCCCTCATTTCACTCCACCTCCCCAACCTCCCCCCACTTTACCTCCCCTACACTATAGGGGGATGCCACCCCTGTCACCACACCCTGCAAGTCTACAACCTACCACAAGTGCAGACCTCCTTCAGCTCATACAGTATATGGAGCAATGCAGACAACGGGATGACTATACCAGAAGACAGGAGGAGGACCGCAGAAGATGGGAAGTGAAACAACGACGACAGGAGGAGAAAACCAGATGACAAATGGAGGAGGACCACAGGAGACAGGTGGACGATGCCAAGTTCTCCGCCCTTGTCCAGGCTCTGGCCCAAATTACCCCACCTGCCGCCGCACCTGCACCCACCTCACCGGGGACAACACCCCATTCCACAACATCCTCCACCCCTACAGCTCCACCACCACCACAGAAGGCTATCACCCAGAACCCGCCGCCCCTTCGTGCTGATGCCACCTTCCAAGTTTTCAGAGAATGGAGGCGTCGGTGGGACGATTACTCTATAATGGTAGACTTGTCTAAACTACCGAGGGAGAAACAACTGATCCAGATGCGCTGAAGACACAGCGGCTTTTGGAGTACACCTTAAGCATACCCGCTGACACCGACAAGACCGGTGACGCAGTCCTCGATGCACTTCAGGAGCACATCAAGAATTCTCGCAATGAAGCTCTCTGTCGCAGGGACCTGTTCAGTTGCAAGCAAAAACAGGGCGAGTCATTCAACAACTTCTACGTCCGCCTCTGCCACATCGCCTAAGAAACTGACGTCTGCCCAGGGAACTCTTCAGCCTTCAAGGAGACCCAACTCAAGATGGTCATTCTAATGGGCATACACGATGAACAACTTGTACAGAAGCTGCTTTCCCTCGACGCCACCCCTTCATTACAGGACATCGTCAACACTTGCCGTTCATACGAGGCCACTCGAAGCGCTACGTCAGCCATACGTGCCCCACCATCCCAGGTTAGCGCCGTGTCAGCGTACAAGCAGAACAAGCAAGTTAAGCAATGCGACAAGTTCTCCACTTCGCAACAGTCCTTGGCGTCGGCTGCCGCCTGCCAGCGTTGTGCTCGCCGGCACGACAAGAAAAAGTGCCCGGCTGAAGACTATACCTGCAATAACTGCAGCCGTCGTGGTCATAAGCCTAGGACTCCTGCTTGCCCTGCTACCACCGCCCAGTGTCGTCGCTGCTACCATATGGGCCACTACGACAAATGCTGCAGATCTTCGAAGAAGCCCGCCAGTCAGGACAATTCCACACAGGACAACGACGCTTCCTCCCACAAGTCTACAGCAAAGAAGACCACAAGTTGCCGATGTGTGGGATCACCTGTTCAGGCACCCACACTGACATCCGTGAGTCTCACCTACAGCGGCACCACCAGAAAACTCCACATGCTTCCAGACACAGGTGCAGACATCACAGTGATTGGCTGACGACACCTCGACATACTTCGGATTCCTCTCAGCAGCCTACGACCTCCGCCTCCGACAACAACGCTCAACGCGAATGGCTCTGCAATGGCTCCTGCTTTGGGGACATTTCATGCACAACTCACCATCAGCAAACGTTCCTGTTCTGCCACAATCCAAGTCCGCGAGGGTGTTCAGACGCCGCTTCTGTCCAAACGCCACTGACAAGAATTAGCCATCATTTCAGCGGAATTCCCCAAGCCAATTCTACAGGTTAAACACATCAACAGGTGTAAGGAGCTACCCTTCACAGCCACCATGTCACCTGCACAAGCGAAGGAGTTCTTTCTTCGAGAGTTCAAGGACGTGTTGGTCTCCAAGGAGGATCTCCAGACAGCTCCACTCAAGCCTATGAAGGGTCCCCCAATGCGGATCCACCTCAAGGACGATGCCGTGCCTTTTGCCATCTACACCCCGCGGCAGATCCCCTTTGCTTTCAGGGACAAAGTTAAGCAGGAGCTGGACTCGCTAGTGGCACAAGGTATCATTAAACCGGCCGGCGATGAGCCTTCGGAGTGGTGCCACCCCCTCGTCGTCGTCGCCAAGCCCAACGCCGAAGTTCGCCTCACCGTCGACCTTACCAAGCTCAACTGCCAAGTTTCCCGCCCAGCCCACCCCTCACCGACGCCTTTCGAAGCGATCCGCAGTGTGGCCCCGCAGGCGAAATTCTTCACAACGGCAGACACCCTGAGTGGATATTGGCAGATGGAACTTGTGGAGGAGGACCAGCATCTCATAACTTTCATCACACCGTATGGCCGTTTCCAACACTGTAGAGGTCCAATGGGTTTCGCTGCAACATATGACGCCTTCTGCCTTCGCGGTGATAGGGCCCTCCAAGGGGTGCAAAATTGTGCCAAAGTTGTTGACGACGTGCTGCTCTACGACGAGGACTTCAACACACATCTTCAGCATATCCATGAAGTGCTCATACGGTGCCGCGACAGTGGGATCACACTCAATAAGGACAAGTTTGTGGTCGCCGCACCCAGTGTGAACTTCTGTGGGTACACGCCGGGTCAAGGCTGCCCTGCTCAGTCCACCCGTCCTGGCCCCATTCGATCCTTCCCTACCCTGACATTTTAGAAGAGTATTCACTTCCCGGTTATGTAATGTTTGAGAAAAGCCGAATAAATCGAAATGGAGGTGGCGTTTTACTTTATATCAAAGAAAGTCTTAACCCTACCCTCTTGTCAAAACCTCAAATTGTGAACGTCGACACATCTTTTGTGCTAATAAAGAATTATAAAGGTACAAAAATAATTCTTGCGTTAATATACAGACCTCCAGCTCAATCAGTGCAAACTGACCGAGAAATTTACGAACAAATTGCAGATGTAAGTAACTCACAAGATACTGTAATTTTGGGCGACTTTAATTACCTGTGACCAAGTGGGGCGATACTCTTACTTCACACTCTGGACATAAAATGTATACAAACTTGCAAGAGAGTTCGCTTTATCAATTTGTTCGAACGCCGACCCGTGGTAATAATGTTCTTGACATTGTACTTGCAACAAAAGTAGATAATTTGAATGTTGGTGATGAATTCAGTAACAGCGATCATCGTACGATAACTTTCACTTTAAAGTTTACTAGTAACGAACCAAATAGTAGCATCGAAAAAGTCCCTAATTTCAAGAAAGCAAACTTCCATAAACTTAGAGCTATGTTTAAAGAAACTGACTGGAGCTTTTAATTAACAATAACGACATAAATACATCTTGGAAGTTATTCGAAACCACTTACCTAAAAGCAGTGCAAGACTGCATACCATCGAAAATACGGCGTCCAGGCCATAATAATAAGCCCAAATGGTGGAATAAAGATATTTCAAACTGCCTGCTTGCTAAAAAATTTGCTAATGATAGATTAAAATCCTCACAAAATGACGAAGAACGGGTGAAATTTGTAGAGCTACGACGCAAAGCCAAAAAGTTAATTAAGCAAAGTAAAAAGACCTTAGAGATACATATTGCGAATCAAAGTAAAACAAACCCGAAAGAATTCTATAGTTATATCAGAAAGAAAAAAGTAGTTACTTCAACTGTTGGACCGTTAGTCGATGAAAATGGAGAATACACCAAAGACGAAGTACAAATGAGTAATGCCCTCAATACCTTCTTTGCATCAGTTTTTACAACAGAAGACCTCAGTGATATCCCTACACCATCGCCGATTCAGATTGATAATGCTGATGTTCTAAGCAATATCACCGTTACAGAGAGAGAAGTATTGAATTGTTTAGATAAACTCAAGGTAAATAAAACGCCTGGACCTGATACAATCTCACCTAGAGTTCTAAAGGAAGCTAAGGATGAGCTCTCCAAACCACTGACATTACTATTCAATAAATCCTTGCAGTCTGGAACTATGCCTGATCAGTGGAAGCTAGCCAACGTACCACCGATATTAAAAAAAGGCAGCAAATCCCTACCCAGTAACTATCGTCCAATTAGCTTAACCTTAGTTGTATGTAAAATGCTAGAAACGGTCATACGAGACAGACTCGTAAAACACTTAGAGGAAAATAACATACTTAAAGATACTCAACACGGCTTTCGTAAAAAACGTTCCTGTTTAACAAACCTCTTAGACTTCTTCCACGATATCCTCAACCTCTACGATGAGAGTAAAGCTGTAGATATTATATACCTTGATTTTCAAAAGGCCTTTGACAAAGTTCCCCACAAACGTTTACTGCTAAAACTAAAAGCGCATGGAATACAAGACGGTGTGTTGAAATGGATAGAAAATTGGCTCAGCAACAGAAAGCAAAGAGTAGTCATAAACGGTAAGGCATCTAAATGGACCAATGTAAGTAGCGGGGTACCCCAGGGATCGGTACTAGGACCAATTCTCTTTCTAATTTACATCAACGACATAGATGAGGGTCTCACCTGTACAATCTCAAAATTTGCTGACGATACAAAAATTGCAAATAGCGTACTCTCAAAAGAACAAGTTGACGATATGCAACACAATCTAGATAAATTGTCATGTTGGGCCCAAATTTGGCAAATGAGTTTCAATGCAGATAAATATAAAGTACTACATATCGGATACCTAAATGAGAAAGCAAACTATTCGATGAATGGCACTCAGCTTAAGAATGTAAACAGAGAAACCGATCTGGGAGTAACAATATCGAGTAACCTAAAACCGAGTCAACAATGTTCAGAAGTTGTTAAGAAGGCAAACAAAATAATTGGCTTTATAGGCAGGTCATTTGAGCATAAATCCAAAGAAGTTATGCTAACCCTTTACAATTCCTTAGTCCGCCCTCTTCTGGAATACTGCGTTCAATCCTGGTGCCCTTATTACCAAAAAGATATAATCAAGCTAGAATGAGTTCAACGTAGAGTTACCAAAATGATAGCTAGCCTAAAGAACAAACCATACGAAGAGCGTCTTAGAGAATTAAATCTATTTCCTTTAACCCAGCGCAGATTAAGAGGTGACTTAATTCAAGTGTTCAAAATCATCAAAGGCATCGACAATATGAACTGTAGTAAGTACTTCACTATAGACTAATCTAATTACACGCGGGAAAACGGTTGCAAAATTATTGGTAAATCTTTAACTCGCACGAATCTAAGAATTTCTTCTTCAATCGAGTTGTCAACTTGTGGAATGGGCTTCCCCGAAACATTATAGACTGCATCACCGTTGATTCATTTAAACTCCGCATAGACAAATATCTCGCATCAAACCCGCGACTGACTGTGTTTGTAAATGAATAACTTTATTTTATCCCGCCCTCAGTTACTAACCCATCTGTCCTCTACTAACTTCCTAATCCTGCCACGGACATTAGTTCCAGGGCAGTAATTCCCTTTCCAATGTTCCCTTACCCACTCTAAACCACTGTTTGGACACTTGATCCTCAGTGTTTTGGAGGACAAGCAACCTAGAAGGGTCACTAGATATGTTGTTGCTTGATTTCCTTTGTACTCCTTTGTACCAGTGATTCTACAAACTGATGCATCCCGCCTCAACGTAATTGGATAAGCCCTCCTACAGGATCATGGCAACAACCGTCTCCGCTTAGTTCAGTGTGGCTCGAGGTTCCTAAGCGATCCCGAGTCCCGCTATGCCACCATTGAGCTGGAGATGCTAGCCGTGGTCTGGGCCATGTCCAAGTGCAAGTTCTACCTCATCGGGTTGCAACACTTCACCCTCATGACGGACCATCGCCCCCTCATTCCCATCTTCAACAACTACACCCTTGATGCGGTTGAAAATCCCCGCCTCCAACGTCTGAAGGAGAAAGTCGCACCTTACCTCTTCACAGCTGTCTGGTGCACTGGCAGGTTACTCTGCATCCCTGATGCATTGTTACGGGCCCCTGTCAGCCACCCGATGCCAGAGGATGAGTTAGCATGTGCCGACGCCACGGTTCACCTCAGGTCCCTCGTGACTGTCAACGTCGCCGCCACCGACGTCATCTCTCCTTCACAGGACGCAGACAGGATTCTCCAGGAACTTCGAGACGCAGCTAGAGCGGATCCTGTGTATATCCGCCTGTGTGAGTGCGTTACTTTGGGTTTCCCCACCAACCGCTACGACCTGCACAACTCTCTGCTCCCATTCTGGAAACTCCGAGACTACCTGTCAGCAGATGGTGAACTCGTCCTGTACGGAGCGAGGGTTGTGGTTCCTGAAGTCCTCCGCCGCCACACCTTGGATCGCCTGCATGATAGCCACAGAGGTGTGGAGGCCACTAAGCGTAGGGCGCATCAGGCTGTTTTTTGGCCTGGCATCAACTCGGACATCGCCAATACAGTCCAAGCTTGTGAGCCGTGTCAGGTCTTACAGCCTAGTCAGCAGCAGGAACCAATGATCAACGACGACAACCCAACTAGGCCTTTCGAGTCTGTTTCAGCAGACTTCTTCGCTGTGGCGGGGAAATCCTTCCTCGTCGTAACAGACCGACTCTCAGGCTGGCCCGTTGTCGTACCCTGCAAAGGAGATACTATCGCTTCCAACACCGTCAGGATCTTCTGCCGCTACTTCAGGGAAGTTGGTGTACCCTTCCGCCTACGTACAGATGGAGGCCCACAGTTTACTAGCCGTGAGTTCCGGGACTTCATGGAGCATTGGGGAGTCAATCACTTGATCTCTTCCCCACACTACCCACAATCCAACGGTCATGCCGAGTCTGCCGTCAAGTCCGACAAACACCTCATACTGAAGACGGCTCCCTCAGGCAACGTCGACTGTGAAGACTTTGACCGTGGACTGTTGGAGCTCCGCAACACCCCGAACTTCACAGGCCTCTCCCTGGCACAAATCCTGTATGGCCACCCACTACGGTCTTGTGTCCTTGCTCATCCCCAGTCCTTTGCAGCAGAGTGGCAAGCTAAGGCCAAGGACTATGACCGCCGTGCAGCCGCCCACACTACGCTGGTGCAGAGAAACAATGACCAGCACGCACGCCCCCTTCCCAGGTTCAGAGTCGGCACCACAGTGCGGATCCAAGACCCGACTTCTCATCGCTGGGACAAGGTTGGCGTCGTCATGGGCTGCGGCAGGTCCAGGAATTATGAGGTTCGTCTCCCCAGTGGTAAGATATATTGGCGGAACCGTCGCTTCCTCCGCCCAGTGAATTCCCCTGGTGTTGAAAACCCTCCCCCATAACCCTGAGATCCCTGTGTCTTTCACGGACCCAGAAAGAGAGTCCTTCACTTCCCCCATGGCCCCACGTAGGTCTGAAAGGCTCCTAGAAAAAGAGTCAGCTCGACAACGTCTTGCGAGCTTGAAGGGGGAGGGAGGTGTTGATATAGGGTAAGTGCACACACAACATATATACAGAGTGTACACATGCCTTAATCATATTGCAACATACACACATGTACTTTCAGGGCAATACTATAATTGTTTAATATCCCATGATAATATACCGTACTCTGTAGTATCGGCAGCGTTGCACCAAATATATCCGGCACAGCTGCACATGTTTTCATCAGTAACATCCGGTCGGCACTCAGCATAGCAGTGCCACCCAAGCTCTCTGTATCTCTGGCTAATATAGAACCTATAAACTTATCTCTGGACTTATTCCACATCGTTGTACAAGAAAGGATCATCAAGGTTGTTGTAGCTTCACATGACAACCGTACAATATATGTGTGTTAGTGTACGCAGAGAGGAATAGAAGATGAACAAATATACACCGATGTAATCGACTCGGTGGCATAGGGGTAAGCGTGGCTGGGGAAAGAAAAGGTCGCCTGACCAGGTCAGATATCAAAGGGGTGCCGCGCGAAAGGTAAGGTCAAGTTTACTGCGGTCATCTAAAATAAATATCTGCTTTAGTGCAATGTTAAATCAGGCGAACAAGATAGAAAGTTATAATTAACACAGGTGATAAGACAATTTAATTTGCAAATTAACTATAATAAAATACTGGGGAATATTCACTAGCACGATCTATGAAAAATAAATATAGTCGTAAATGAGCTATGATCACAGGTAATGAGGAATTCAGATTCACAAAACGCGTAGTGAATAAATCTAGCTGGAATAGTAGCTAATGATACAGTGTGTTTATATATATATATATATATTAATAAACCGCTGAAGATAAAATAATTGCACAGAACGAAGTAGTGAATGAAAATAGCCAAATAGTAGGCGAATGAATAATAACTTAAAACAAACTACGCAGAATAGCAGAATAGTAGTAAATTATAATAACCTCAACAGAGGCAGATGAAATATAAATTAACTCAAAGACACATAACGACGTAGTGACTTATAATAGCCGGAATTAAAGGCTGATGATACACGGAGAGGTACGATATGAATTCCTCCACTGGTAATAAAATAGGATCTTGATTATATATCATGGTGGATCAAATTATTCACAAGAACTATTATATAAAAGCAATAATGAATATAGCTTGAATTAAACTTGACGGAACGGGTTTTTACTTTGAACACAGAAAGTATTTTATTTAAGAATGAATTACTATGATATTAAATAGAACACTGATTGAGTATTAAAAATTAAATTATTCTCTCTTCGTACACTTCACTACAAACTTGGACACTCAATAAATAATGAAACAAAAGTATAAGATATGTGAGTGTTCACAAATGATTACGTGTCATGTTGGGTATAGATCTTAGTTAAAAAATAATATATATAACGTTTAGTATGGAATTTAAATCAGCTAAACCCAGGGCATCATATATATAATTAACTGGCACACGTGTGGTTTGTTCTCACAATGTGAGAGAGAAAATGGCGTGAGGAGAGCCCAGAATAGGTGTTTATGATAACATTATATTGAACACTAACATATCTTATATACCTTCACAATAATAATCAAAAACTCAAATAACACAGAGACACTTATGTGAAGAGGTGTTGAAGAGAAGTTAGGTCCATGAGAGAGGATCTGGTCGACGCTAGACTCGTAGTTCTTTCTTCGGTTTAGCACCAAAGGGAACTCCCGCTCTCACACGCAACTAGAGAATGTCACTTTTAGTTCCTCTAGCACCCTACCCTGCTCCCTGTAAACCTAGGTGTATATTCATCCGATCGCATAAGAGCTAGTGGATTATATTGCCTTCTGTTTACCTTCCGATCATATATTTTGGTCAGGTAATATTCAGAGGATAATTTACTTCTTGATTCATATATTTGGGAAGAGTAAGGACATGGGTATTTTGATATTTTAATTAGTGGGGGAGGTTATTTTCGAAAATGGTGTTCATAGTTTATTAATGCAAGGGTTGTTGAACTCTCTGAGTGCCTCACAGAGGTTGCAGAATGAGGTTGCAACCTGCCAAGGGTTGCTGAGGGTAGTGTCTAGGTTCCCCTCCCAAGGTTTGTTGTTAGTGGTAGATCATAAGAATGTGTATTGAAAACTTTAAGAGATGGGGTGAGCCTGTCACACAATTTTCCCCTCCCTCTTTGTTCATTTTCCTGTTCTGCATGCTCTGGGTATCCTTGAACAAGGACTGGGAGGCAGGCGAGTGGGTATAAGCAGCGCGGGACCGTCCCATCCATACATCAACCTACATCATCCCTGTATGGATAACAAGTGGGTAACTACAACTGCGACGGTGCCACATCTTGACAAGAGGTAACACAGGGGTTACAAGAATTCCATGAGGCAATTGTACATTGGGGAGACCAGTTGATGGCACTAATAATGCATGCTATCTCTCCCTTTTTCATTAACATCGCATCAAATCCGATTATAAGTCAGCTGTCATTCCAGTCCCGAGCATTATTACCTGCAGTGGACAGGGCAGAAGGGTATAATTTATCCTTTGACTGTCTATGTAATAAGAGGAGAAACTACAGAGAGGTTATTAAACAATATCCTACCTGTTGGCCATCTAGTGACTGACCTCCGTAATTGAGCAGCTATTCCCTCTCATCAAATACAACAGAGGTTATGTGCAAAGGCAGCATTGGATCCTTTTTTGTCATTTAAGAGTATGACATGCAGACATATTATTTGTGTGCGCGGCAGTCTAAGAGTGTGTGGGTGCATACCAAGCTTGTATATGCAATTATGTTTGTGTGAATGTGTGCTTCCTGTATTCGCCTGTGTGTGTGGATGTCCTAGTCCTTCCGACTGAGCAAGAAGAGTGGCGTGATAATGAATGTGTTTACAGAGAGCACTACACTGGACACTGTAATATATGAAGGACCAGCTAGGCTGTACTTTATTACTACAGCTGACAATAGACCAAACACTACTAATGTCAAGGAGGAGTTACAAAAACGCATGTTATAGCCAATTGTTGATAGCTTATTTTATTAGTCTTTATTTTTTTATTTGTGTAATGTATATGTGTTTCTTGTCTATAATTTATTTGACTGCTGACGGCAAAAACATGTGTCTGTTTGGATTATAATTACTTGTTAATTTGAGAAGTGCTGGCCATAAGTTACCAGCAAAGCAATAGGTGGGAAATAATAGGTGGGAAATAGTGTTCATGTTAAGACAATGTTACTTAAAAATATATTATAATCAATTACTGACCGGTACATTTTCGTGCTAATCCATTTTTATTTCCCTGGATGGAAACTGAGTGGAAATTCACCTGGACCACTTGACCAATCATGAATATGTCTATAAACCTGGTCCACTGGACAATATGTTGACCAGTTGCCTGTGTGTGAACAAATCCGAAACTTGACTATGGTATGTAGTCATTAGGCACTCTCGAATTTTAAATAAACCTCGTTAGTTTGTTAAGATGGTGCAAGTAAGTTTTGAAATAAGGCAATTACACAACTGACTAATTGAATTAGATAAAACCGTGTGTGTGTGTGTGGGTTAGCCGCATTCCTAAGCTATTACAAATGTAGACAGATAAAGAAGAACTGGCTATGGGAAGGAGAGGACACCAACCCTCACTCTCACAGAGTCAGCCCACCACTACTGTAATTAAACAAGTTATCAATATCATCTAAATACAACTTGCGTAGTTTTCCTTCAAGTTACATAGATGTATCTAGGTTTCTATTTGTATGCGATTCTAAATCAGGGAGTCAACTGGTTAAGCAACACCTAATTTGATAGCTTCGTATTACAGTTGTATATGTATTAAAAAGGAAGAGTAGCACTATTGGTTAGTTTGAATACGAGTCAACGCAAGTATTATGGTTCATGTAACTTTATAAGAGTATCAAGTAGTACAAAGGAGTACAAAGGAAATCAAGCAACAACAGATCTAGTGACCCTTCTCGGCTGCTTGTCCTCCAAAACACTGAGGATCAAGTGTCCAAACAGTGGTTTAGAGTGGGTAAGGGAACATTGGAAAGGGAACTACTGCCCTGGAACTAATGTCCGTGGCTGGATTAGGAAGTTAGTAGGGGACAGATGGGTTAGTAACTGAGGGGAGGATTAAATAAAGTTATTAATTTACCAACGCAGTCCGTCGCGGCTTTGATGCGAGATATTTGTCTAGGCGAAGTTTAAATGAATCAACGGTGCTGCAGTCTATAACATCTCGGGGAATCCCATTCCATAAGTTGACAACTCGATTGAAGAAGACATTTTTAGCTGCGTGTGAGTTAAAAGATTTACCAATAATTTTGCACCTGTTTCCCCGCGTGTAATTAGATTGGTCGATAGTGAAGTACTTACTACAGTTCATATTGTCGATGCCTTTGATGATATTGAACACTTGAATTAAGTCGCCTCTTAATCTGCGCTGGGTTAAAGGAAATAGATTTAATTCTTTAAGAAGCTCCTCGTATGGTTTGTTCTTTAGGCTAGGTATCATTTTGGTAACTCTACGTTGAACTCGTTCTAGCTTGTCAATATCTTTTTGGTAATAAGTGCACCAGGATTGAACGCAGTATTCCAGAAGAGGGCGGACTAAGGAATTGTAAAGGGTTAGGATAACGTCTTTGGATTTATGCTCAAATGACCTGCCTATAAAGCCAATTATTTTGTTTGCCTTCTTAACAACTTCTGAACATTGTTGACTCGGTTTTAGGTTACTCGATATTGTTACTCCCAGATCGGTGTCTCTGTTTACATTCTTAAGCTGAGTGCCATTCATCAAATAGTTTGCTTTCTCATTTTGGTATCCGATATGTAGTACTTTACATTTATCCGCATTGAAACTCATTTGCCAAATTTGGGCCCAACATGACAACTTATCTAGATTGTGTTGCATATCATCAACTTGTTCTTTTGAGAGTACGCTATTTGCAATTTTTGTATCGTCAGCAAATTTTGAGATTGTACAGGTGAGACCCTCATCTATGTCATTGATGTAAATTAGAAAGATAATTGGTCCCTGGGGTACCCCACTACTTACATTGGTCCATTTAGATGCCTTACCGTTTATGACTACTCTTTGCTTTCTGTCGCTGAGCCAATTTTCTATCCATTTCAACACACCGTCTTGTATTCCATGCGCTTTTAGTTTTAGCAGTAAACGTTTGTGGGGAACTTTGTCAAAGGCCTTTTGAAAATCAAGATATATATTATCTACAGCTTTACTCTCATCGTAGAGGTTGAGGATATCGTGGAAGAAGTCTAAGAGGTTTGTTAAACAGGAACGTTTGCTACGAAAGCCGTGTTGAGTATCTTTAAGTATGTTATTTTCCTCTAAGTGATTTACGAGTCTGTCTCTTATGAGTGTTTCTAGCATTTTACATACAACTGAGGTTAAGCTAATTGGACGATAGTTACTGGGTAGGGATTTGCTGCCTTTTTTTAATATCGGTGTTACGTTGGCTAGCTTCCACTGATCAGGCATAGTTCCAGACTGCAAGGATTTAGTGAATAGCAATGTCAGTGGTTTAGAGAGCTCATCCTTAGCTTCTTTTAGGACTCTAGGTGAGATTGTATCAGGTCCAGGCGTTTTATTTACCTTGAGTTTATCTAAACAATTCAATACTTCTCTCTCTGTAATGGTGATATTGCTTAGAACATCTGAATTATCCTTCTGAATCGGCGATGGTGTCGGGATATCACTGAGGTCTTCCGTTGTAAAAACTGATGCAAAGAAGGTATTGAGGGCATTACTCATTAATTTTGTACTTCGTCTTTGGTGTATTCTCCATTTTCATCGACTAACCGTCCAACAGTTGAAGTAACTATTTTGTTTCTTTCTGATATAACTATAGAATTCTTTCGGGTTTGTTTTACTTTGATTCACAACATGTAACTCGGTTTGTCGGCTACAATATCGTAAGAATGGTTTTGGCTATGTAAACAATTTTACTTCAGTAATTTAATTATAATGACATATGCATTTTCAGTTAACAACTCATGAAAGACATTATGCTCCATTGTATTAACACAATTTACCCTGATATTTGTCGGTAAAGTTAAAATCACCCTGTATAAGGGGCACTTTGCACTAATGGTAAATAATTCATATTGACCATGGAGACATATCGGGGTTCTTTCTTGTTATTATCTGTTATCCATATTAGGATGTGCATGTACAGTCATCTTACCTCTATAATCTCAACACAGGTTATTTATCGAAAAGTGGTTTCATCTTTTGGTTAAGAATAATAATGATCATTATAAATGGACAAAGAGGGGCAATAAAAAAAAAACTTTATATTAAAGAGTTTTCAATGTGGTTCAGGGCAATATATTGCATTAAACCAATAGAGTACATGTGAATGACATCATGGTCGGTGTAGGTCTTAGAATTTTGCACAAATAATCATATTCCATGCTACCCCGCTAATACTGGACACATTTCAATAATTAGAACAACCATATACGGCTTAGGCTTGTGTGGGAATACTGTGAGTGTGTACTTGAGTGGCATGACCGTTAAGCCACTCACGCCCATACTTACATTACCTTAATATGTAGTTTTTGGAATAACATACGCATGTGAGAGAATATGACATAGTTTGCGCATGTGTTCGACATTCCTTCAGTAAAAAGCCGATATTCCATAAACACGCATGTATGTAACTCAAAAGTTACTTAAAAGAAATAATAAATACAAATACAAATAAATAATAATAATAACAATAATAATTATAAAACCGGAATTCGTCCCAAAGAAACTGAGAGTGCAGGTTGGTTGGGTGAGAAGTGAAGGGAACAAGGTGACACTAAGCTTTGCTGCCTGTGACACTGAGAGTGCAGGTTGGTTGGGTGAGAAGTGAAGGGAACAAGGTGACACTAAGCTTTGCTGCCTGTGACACTGAGTACTGGCTTCTGCAATACGATCTTACCCGGCTTACGATGTACATTTGTTTGTCAGACGCCGTAATTCCCGAGAAGAATAGGGCGTTTTGTCACGAATTTACAGGTCAAGTTGCCCGGGGTTGACATCTACCACTAACATTTTGACAGCGAGGATTCGATCCGCCGACCCTTTGATCAGCAGCCAAGGCTCTACTGACTAGGCCTATGCCGTGGCTCGCGAAGTACATCTGCTATAATAGTAAAATCATTAACCGAACGATATATTATTATGTGGTTTTGATTACATTATAGACACTTTTTGCAACCTATATATTAATTCCTTAGACATCCTATTACTTGGGTACCCATACAGATTCTGTGAAAATTGTACTCCATGGTAATTTTATACACAGTATTTGGTACAATATCAGTTGCATCCCAATTAATACCAATGATTCTCTAATATAATCGTTGTATATGAAGTCTTTAATAGTATGTAGACTAAAATTTCACAACGCTGTGATCAGTGTGTGGCTGCCTACACTATGTATCCTAAGTAAATATATCCAAATTAATGCCATCTAAGACATTGGCGAACACTTATGAATATTTATGTTTCAAATACTTTGCTGCACAATGTTTCATTGCTACATTTGAATTTGCCAGATATATTCCTCATAATGTTCGAGGAAACCAATTATAGGAACCAATTAGTGCCGCTCTCTTTTAGCCGCCTAAATTATGACTTCATGCAGCAGAGAACAACGTTATTAATTGACATTTCACTTCCTTATAGAGACACATTTTGATTAAATTAAATTTTGTTTACTCTTTTTTATTTGGACGAGACTGAGAATGGGTCCACAGAAAACAAATATTCAATTGGTGATCATTGTACAGTAATGTAATCTAATGTAAAGTTGCAACCTCCATTATAGGTGATATAGTGAACACTATTGTGTTGAGACTAGCACACAGGCTCAGTTAGGTATGCTGAAGTGATGTGTACTCCCACCTCCCTCCCTTTCTCTCCTCCCTACTTGGACCGCCTCCCATTCTCTCGACAAAGCCCGTAAACGTTTCCTTCGCAAAGAAAGCGAAGACAGGAGCCGATATCGAGGACCGTTCAGAAAAAGGTGCCGGAATTGAAAGTAGTGAAGAATGGAGGAAATGGAATAGTTAGGGAATTGGTTCAGATGAGATGGAAGGCAAGTAAGGCATGACAAACTTTAAAAGGAGAAGGATTTCGGCGTATAAGAATTATACTATATTAAGATATATATATTAGCTGCAGCCAGTCGAATTCATCCTATCTACCAACAAAATATTCTTATCTGCTTAAATCTAAATATCATTTCAAGGCATAGATGTATTAAATCTACATGTTTTTAATGGTATGCATGTTAACCTAGGAAAAGTAAACACATATGCACTGTAGGAATTAAAAGAGAGCTACGTATAGATAGAACAAACCAACGGAAGGAGAAACAAGAAGAAAGTTAAAATATGCAAAACGGAAGAGGAAATGATAAGAATATAGAGAGGTGGAGAGGGATAAGGGGAAGAGAAAAGATTAAGGAGAGTACGGTCGGTCGCGCTAATAACTCATGCCCCAGCTGTCATTACGTTTGGCTTGCTATGTGCTGTTTTAATGTATGTCTGATGTTCAACAAGGTGGGTAAGTGTAGGAACATGTTTGTATATTTCGCTCGATATGAAGAAATGAAGCTTTGATATTACTGATACCAATTATTGATCAAAACATACTTGCCGATACATCACTTATTAGCGCGACTGTACAACAGAGAGGGTGAATAACATATGGGGCAGATATGAGAGTACTGGGGAGACATAATTTATAAAGACAAGTGTAAATATACAACAAATATATAAATGGCTTAATTATGAAAGAGAGCGAGCTATGCACTTACACATAATTACATATTATATGCACAGAACATTCAGTCCATACTAGGTAGTCCAGTCTTTAAAAGTAATTATTAGTTACTATTGAATTAAAAATGCCAGTGGAGATAGATAATTACATATAGTTATATAAATGCACATACTGCACAGACCTTGCGATCCCTACTAGGCAGTCTGGATTTAATGATAACATAGAATTTGCTACAAAGTGGAAAGTACTATAGCAAAGCAGAAGAGAGAGAGAGGCTTGTGTGTGTGTGTGTGTGTGTGTATGGGGAGAGGGGGGGGGGGGGGGGGGTAAGACATGCATCAAGTTAGCACGAACAAAAATATAATAATATACAATGTGGAATAAAACATTATGGGAAAGCTATCAATCAATGTCATAAATATGATGGTATTTGTGAATTTGTCATTGTAATTATGTGTACCATTAGTCGATGTTTTGCAGTTAAGAAAGATCTTTAGGAATTAAAGAGGTAAGACGTTCCTTGTTAAACCCTCCGAGTCCCACAAATTATTTGTAAACCTAAAAAATTCGTCTAATAACAGCCAGAATACATTAAAAGAATGATTCATGTCCTTCTGCAAGAGTTTAAAGAGAAGAATGGGAGAAATAAAAAGGGCGGGAACAGAGAGAAAAACACAGTCTAAAGAATATGATTTTTTTTTCCCGATCCCATTAACTTAGCCCACACCCTCTTTCACCTTCAGCCTCTCCTTCCTCCCCATATATCACCGTCCACTCCTTGTAGTCCACCGTAATTCAGCAGTAACTCCAGAATAATTTAACAAGACTTATTATCAGTTTACTAGCCTGGTATAATGCCTGACCAGGTTTGGTGGAAGGGAGTGGCGGTCCTTTTGGCTTCAGAAACTTATTGGTAATTTCAGAGTTCAATTATCCGAATATTCCCTAAACTATTCTGGCCTAATCAAAATAACACCTACCAAGAGCGATACGTATATTATCAGAAACGCAACAAAAGCAAAAGGTTATATGATACAATGATAAAAATTCACAAACGACCTAAAAAATTTCCCTGTTCCCTAAAGTATCCAGGCAAACTGTGCAATCCCAGGCATAGCTCTCTCTTACCTCTTGTCCCCGGGGTGAAGTAATAACGTATGTCATTTACCAATAACGATTGAGGTTGGAGGATCAGGATGGGTGGGTATGTTAACTGCATACTTCTCACCTTAGAACTTATAACAAAACCTAGATTAGTCAATCTAGCCTAGCATAATTATATTCTAAATCACCTTTATCAATCTGAAAGTCACACATCGGTAACATTAAATATATCTAGATGGTATTGTATATAAATTATGAACTATATATACAGCATGTATTGTACAGAGAAGGTATGTGGAAAGTACTAAGAATATACGGACTAGATGGCAAATTGCTGAAAGCAGTGAAGAGCATGTATGAGGGTGCAAAGGCATAAGTACGTGTGGAGAATGAGCAGAGCGAGTCCTTTGATCTGAATGTTGAGTTGAAACAAGGGTGTGTGATGTCCCCATGGTTGTTCAATATATATATGGATGGAGTCATGAAAGAAATACAAGGAAGGGCAGTGGATGTTGCTGATAAGGGAGGGAAACGAGTGGAAGGTACCTGTACTGCTGTTTGTCGATGATACAATTCTGATGAGCGATAGTGAATGGGAGTCGCAGGGGCTGGAAAATAGGTTTGAAACACTGTGTGAAAAACGGAATCTGAAAGTAAATGCGGGGAAGAGCAAGGTTATGGTCTTTGAAAGGGATGCAGTCACAGAGTGTGAGGTGAGATTGAACGGTCAGGATATGGAGAATGTCAGCTCATTTACAGAGTGTTGAGTAAAGATGGGAGTATAGATGAAGAAGTGCGGGAGAGGGTGCAATAGGGGAAGATTGTTGGAGCGCTGAAAGCAGTAACAAGAAATAGGGTGGTCATCATGTAAGTAAAGAAGTCCTTGCATGATAGTGTGGTAATCCTGACATTGACTTAAGGGAGCGAAGCATGGACTTTGGTGGAGAGACTCAGACCAAAAGTGAGAGGAGTGGAAATTAGTAACTTGAGAAGTGCGTGCATAGTTACATGGAGGGACAGACAGACAAATAAAGAAGTAAGAGAGAGGTGTGGTGTGGATATAGATGTGCTGGAAAGTGTGAAAAGGAACACCTTGCGATGGGTCGGCCATATGGAATGTATGGGAAGCGAGAGAATGACTAAGAGAGTGTACGTGAGCGAGGTGGAAGGACAGAGAGGGAGAAGTAGACCGAATGAGAGATGGAAAGATGGAGTGAAGAAGTATATGAGTGAAGGCAATGCTGAATGGAAGGAGGGGCGTCGACTGGCTTGGGGGCGTTTCGTTTGTGGCCACACCTTCGGGGATCACAGCATCTGGCAATAGATAGATAGATAGATTGTACAGGAGGCCATGTACAGAGCCCGGTAGTGGTGCAGCGCATGCGCGCCGACTTTGATGATTTTTTCTTCAGAATATATTTTATTTTATATATTAGACTAACCTAACCTAACTTAACATAATTTTCTATAATAAATATTCAAGTACAAAAATATTGTATAATGCAGGGATTGAACGCTAGACCTCTTGAGTGTGAGCCCTACCCGTTACCTATAAGCTAGGAGACGACATGCTGGACGTGTTTTGATAAGGCCTAATTAATGGGGAGAAATTCAAAGTTGTCGTGCATGCGCAGATCCACACGGCACCGCTGCCCCGCACCAGCACCGGGTTCCGTATAATTTTATGGCCTCCCGTTATTGTAATATACATATTTAGATAGTCAATTACCAGAGGCACAGTATTGCCCTATTATTATATACTAACTTTCAGGCCTGGGTTGCGTTATATAAGGAAGTTCGTGGGTTACCTGGTAGCCAAAGAGAGAGATATTGGAGGGCAGGTGATAGGGAGTTAATGACGCCTCTCTCATTCCTTCCTGCACAACTGCCACATACTGGGTGCGGGGTTGGGAGGGAAACATCCGGGGGCAGGGAAGGTGAAAGGGTTGGGTGTGACACACGGTGTCAAATCAAACACAATTTGGTTTTCAGACTGAACTGAATATAAGCAAGAATGCAGGTAAATGTACATGCAATTACATTGCTTTGCCAATAATATCACTTTCAAAGATAAAAAAACAAATTATATAATTACTCTTGTTATGTATATTTAATAATCATAAAGGGCATAGATTATTGAACTAATGTTGAATAATCACTCGTTTGTCAGCCTGGTGTGAAGGATGTGATGACAGGGTGCAGGAAGGTGTTGGTTAAGACAGGGTCCAGTAATGTTATTACTGAGGAGTGACCTTGATAATAGTTGCAGATTTAATCATTCTCACTTCTTCCTGCGCTTTCTGTCATGTTCTTCGGTTGGGTGGCAGGGGAGGCTGGATGAATGGATGGGAAGGAGGTGGGTGGCTAACGAAGTGGACGAAGTGAATGCAAAGGAGGGCTAGTGACTAGAGAGAGGGTAGTGAAGGGTGTGGGTTGATAATATAAATAAATGCAAAGGAGGGCTAGTGACTAGAGAGAGGGTAGTGAAGGGTGTGGGTTGATAATATAAATAAATGCATACTCGTCGGCAAGGACGGATGTTACTCGTACTGTATTACTGCATACTCTCTCCCCCCCCCCCCTCCCTCCCTCTCTCTCTCTCTCTCTCTCTCTCTCTCTCTCTCTCCCCCCACCGCCGTGCAAATTTTGAAGGCCTTCGGAGAAGGATATCCCAGATCAGACTTGAGGGTGAGAATGTTAATGCGATTTGGTGCTCATTCAAACAGCTGCATTCGTTCCTACTAAACTTACTAAATCAGGCTCAACCCAACAAAAATGGTTCACAAGAGACATAGCTTCAGCAATTAGAAATAGAAAGTTTGCATACAGAAAGGCCAAAAGAAATCAAGACCAAAGTTATTTAGATTCCTTCAAAAATATGTGTAGAAGAGTGAACTCTCTTATAAAGGAAGCAAAGCAGAATGAAGAACTAAGGGTTGCAGCCCTCTGCAAAAAAAGTCCTAGTGAGTTCTTCAGCTATGTGAACAGCAGTAAGCCATTCAAAGGTAGCAAAAGAACCTCTAAAGGATCCAACAGGCCAACTTCAAACTTCTGACACTGATATAGCTAAATCCCTAATTAACGACTATTTTGCCTCAGTATTCACAAGGGAAAATACCAGTGACCTTCCAAGTCCAGGTTTAATGCATGAGGGTGAAATTCTTAGCAAAATCAGATGTATCCCAGAGGATGTAGCAAAAATAATAGATAAGTTAAATAGGTTCAAGTCATCCGGCCCAGATGTCTTTCTTCCTCGAGTTGTACGTAAACTGTGTGATGAAATCGCATCTTTCTTAGCAGACATCTTCAATAAATCACTAGAAAATGGAGAAATCCCTGAAGATTGGAAACTGGCCATTGTGACCCCAATCTTTACGAAAGGGGATCACAAGTGTCCCAAGAATTATCAGCCAATTAGCTTGACTTCTAGCATAGTAAAACTCTTAGAAAGGATACTAGTAGACAAGATAGTTGACTACCTAGAAACCCACAATTTAATTATAGATTCCCAACATGGATTCAGGCGACACCGATCATGTCTTACCAATTTGCTGGAATTTGTCCATGAAATGCTGAGTGAGTATGACAAAAGTAGAGCCATAGACATCCTTTACTTATATTTTCAAAAAGCTTTTGACAAAGTGCCTCATTGCAGGCTAATGTCAAAAGTGAGTGCGCTAGGTATCAATACAGAGGTCACAAATTGGATAGAAAGTTGGCTAACAGGTAGACAACAACGAGTGGTAATCAATGGTGTTTCTTCTGAGTGGACTTCAGTCACTTCTGGAGTTCCACAAGGATCTGTCCTTGACCCACTTCTGTACAATGACATCGATATTGGTCTGTTGAGTGTGATCTCCAAGTTTCCAGATGACATAAAGTTTGGAATGAATGTGCAAGACCCTAAATGGGTTGACCAGCTCAGGATGGACCTCACCAGACTTGGTGAATGGTCGGAGACATGGCAGATGCCTCTAAACTTGGAAAAGTGCAAGGTGATACATATCGGCCAAGCAAACCCCAATTGAGGCTATTCACTGTTGGGAATGCCTCTGAAAGTGACTGACTTGGAAAAGGATTTGGGTGTTCTGGTTAGCAATGACCTAAAGTTTTCCAAGCAATGCATTGAAGTAAAGAAGAAAGCTCAGAAATTATTGGGCTATATTAAGAGGCAATTTAAGTATAGAAATAAAAAAATAGTCCTCACTTTTTACAACGCTCTAATATGGCCTCTCCTGGAGTATGCTGTTCAATTCTGGTCTCCAGCATTCAGAAAAGAAATAGAGTGACTGGAAAGAGTACAAACTAGTGCTACAAAGCGTATTCCATCGCTTAGAAGAATGAGCTATGAGGACCGGTTGAGAGCTCTTGATCTCTTCCCGTTGGAGACCCGCAGGCTACGAGGTCAGTTCACTGAAGTTTTTAAAATACTTAATGGGTTTGACAATGCGGATTATAGCAAAATGTTTAGCCTCAATATGAATACAACACGCAACCATGGCTGGAAATTATAATTGAAAAGGTTAAGCACTAGTATCTGTGGAAAATTGTTCACATATAAGATCTGTTCTACCTTGAACAAACTTCCCTTCGAAGTTGTAAATAGTTCTTCAGTAGAGCAGTTCAAGAAGAGAGTAGATAGTATGTTGCACACTCTGTAAAGAGTGTAATGCACTAAAGAGTCTCTCTTCTTCCACTTCGAATATCTCCTCGGAATGGACCGCAAGGTCTCTTGAGATATTAACTATTCTTTGTAACTCCTTGGCTCTCTCTCTCTCTCTCTCTCTCTCTCTCTCTCTCTCTCTCTCTCTCTCTCTCTCTCTCTCTCTCCCCCCTACTACGTAAAGTAAGAAGGGAGATGAGGGGGACGAGGATATGGAGGAACATAATTAGTGGTAGCATATAATAAGACATTAATTGTTTATTTATTATACTATTATTTATTAAAAGGGGATATTATTTTTGGAACTAAAACACAGATAATATGACAAAGCTATAATATATTATGAAGGGTAAAGAGAACAAAGAGACGAAGAAAATATTATGAAGACAAACAGAATACGTAAATATAATGTGTAAGTTAGTATTGCAATAAAGATCAAGATAACAGAACATGTACGAGCAAAATGGAAGAACAATACATAAATTATATGTAAATATATAGTAAAATATTTATTCCTAATAATAACAAAATGTATTAGAACAGTGTGAGAAAGGTCACCAACGGTAGCCAATACCAACGTATTTATAGGACAGGATAGAGAACAAATTACCATAGACAAATTGTAGACTTACTTTAACAATCTAACACATCTAAACCCTATATTATGTAACTATGCCTTCATTATTGAAATATGAATGTTATGATATATACACTACAATGCATACTTTTTGTCAATTGTAGAGTAGCAAATAGCTTCTTTGTTTATATTTTGCAATGTGTAAAATATGTTTATAAGGCGAATCAATATTAACCCCTTCAGCATCAAGCCACATTTTTACCTTTGTTTTTGGCTATATGCAGGTGGCTATATGCAGGTAGTAGGGGTAGGCAGCCCCGCCCAGGGAAGTACTACCGCCAAGGTTTCGGGAGACTCAGGGAATAGCCTGAATTCCATTTTCTCTCCCAGGCCTTGGTAGCTGGATACATATCTTTCTGCCTCACACATCAGGGGTATCAGGAAAACCCTCTTTATATAACATACACATCCAACTTCACGACATTGCCCTACATCGCTATCCTCTATCCATAAAATACTACTCTTCCCACTACATACCATACATGTAACACCATACACTTACCTTAAATATGGCAGTACAATTGTTAAGAGCAAACCTGGTGGTCCCTCGGATATCCACCCCCGGCAGGGTTGGGTTATTGACACAGGGCCCTCCCGGTCGTCATCATGCGACTGTGTCAAGAGCATTGCAACGTCCCAAAGCTGCTTGTCAGTACAGCTATTTCTTTAGTAATATAAGGGGACTTCACTCTAACATCAATTCTGTACACCAATTTCTTCAAGCAGAATCCCCTACTCTCCTTTTTTTGACAGAGACTCAAGTAACATCCACATCTGACACATCTAGATTTAATTTTCCAGGTTATCAACTGCTCCAAAATTTCAGACCTAAAGGTGGTGTATGTTGCTTCGCAAAATCTGAAATTGCCCTGGAGGAGGTTACTAGTTTCAATTGTCCCTATTTTGATTATTCTATATACAAATTAATTTCTGCTGGTAAATTTAAATACATATGTTGCATCTACCGTTCCCCAAATACTCCTCCAGAGCAAAGTCTTTTTGATTCTCTGTCCTCACAACTCAGTGTCCTCAACTTAAATGCTTCTTCTGAAATCACTGTGTTGGGTGATTTTAATGTCCATAATGTTGAATGGCTCACTCATTCAGCCAGGACTGATGATGCTGGTCTTGAATGTGAGCTATTTGCAGACTCATTTAATCTCATTCAACTAGTCAACCAACCCACCCGTGTACCAGATAATCCTAATCATAATTCCCACCTACTCGACTTATTTTTAACAACCAATTCAGAAAATTATGATGTTACAGTGAGGTCCCCACTTGGATCTTCTGATCACTGTCTGATACAGGCCACCTGTCTATCACCTACCACACCTTCCCACTCTGAACCTGTTTTGGTGACTAAATGGCATTACGATAGGGCAGACTGGGAGGGTCTTCAAGGTTTCTTTATTGATATTCCCTGGACCTCTTTCTTTTCTAATGATGCACACTCCACCTTGAGCCACATACAAGATTTTGTAAAAATTGGAATGGAAACTTTTATTCCTCATCAAAAGTACAGTAAAAGATCTAATTCACCTAAATGGTTTGACCATAATTGTGCTAGAGTAACTGAACAAAAAGCAATAGCCTACAATGCATACACAAGATCAAAAACACATGAAGCCTTTAATTACTTTAGAAACATCAGAAATCATGCCAAAACTGTATTAAACCTAACTAAATCAAACTTTCTCCATAAGCAGGCAAATAAACTTCTAAATAATCCAAATGATAACAAAATATTTTGGTCTACTCTTAACTCATTCAAATCCAACTTCACTACTGCTTCATCCATTCCACCATTAAAATCTCCGACTGGCAATCTTGTAAGTGACCCACGAGGTAAAGCTAACCTTCTTGCAGATATTTTCTCCACCAACTCAACCTTAGATGACATAAATCAAGATGTCCCTGTACTTAATTTTAATTCACCTGAAATTCCCTCACTTAAGATCCACACCAGACATGTCAAAACTATTTTGCAGAATCTCTCAGTAGATAAGGCTCCTGGTCCAGATGAAATTCCTCCAATAGTACTTAAGAATTGCTCCTTGGTGCTCGCTCCTGTATTGGCAAAATTTTTCCGTCTGTGTACTCATACCTCATGCTTCCCAGTACCCTGGAAAGAAGCAAACATCCATCCAGTTCCTAAAAAAGGTGCCTCTTCAGATCCATCAAACTACAGACCAATAGCTATAACTTCCACTCTTGGCAAAGTTTTTGAAATTATATTAAATAATCACATAATTAAGCATCTGGAGAATAATAAATTAATCAGTGATAGGCAATATGGTTTTAGACGATGTCGATCAACTGCAGACATTCTTTGCCTTCTTACGCATCAAATCAACCAAGCTACAGACCAACATGGTGAAACACATACAATAGCACTGGATATATCAAAGGCATTTGATAGAGTCTGGCATCAATCCTTATTGTCGAAGATGTCACACTACGGCCTTGCATCATTAGTTCCACTAATTTCTTCTTATCTTCATAACAGAAAAATACGTGTAATGGTAGATGGCCTTTATTCTCAATTTCACTCAATAAATGCTGGTGTTCCCCAGGGATCAGTTTTGGCCCCAACTCTGTTCCTCATTCATATCAATGATCTCATATCTACCACTCATAATCCAATACATTCCTACGCAGATGACTCAACACTCCACAGTTCCTTCACATTTACCAATTCTTTCACCCAACCCGATCTTATAAATTCAAAAATAAACACTGCAATTTCTCTGAACCAGGACCTTTCTAGAATTAATGAATGGGGACAAGAGAATCTAGTTTCCTTTAATGCACAGAAAACCAAGTACATTCAATTTTCTAACCGACAGAATCTCACTGACTCCCATATATTTTTAATGATGTAAATATTCCCACTTCCCCTAGTATTGACATTCTCGGTGTAACATTAACTACTAACTTGAGCTGGACACATTATGTTAGAAGCATTGCTAAGAATGCCTCTAAAAAACTGGGACTCCTGTACAGAGTTCGAGAATTCTTCACTGACGAGCAGTTGGCCGTAATATATAAAGTCATGTGCGCTCTCAGATGGATTACTGTTCACCTCTGTGGGGTGGAAGTGGAGTGGTTGCATTGAGGCAGTTGGACAAAATTCAAAATAAAGCTATTAGATTAATCAATAACCCTGCAATCACACAGGACCTTCCTACATTAGCCATACGAAGAAACGTTGCATCCCTTGCATTATTCTACAGATATTTTCACAGCAATTGTTCCGAGGAACTTGCTTCAATTGTGCCGCCTCTCCACATCTTTCCCCGTAGAACTAGGGCAGCTGAGAGCGCCCATGAATTTACACTTTCTCCTCCACAATGCAGAACTTCTGCTTATCAGAATTCATTTATCCCCAGAGCTACTACTCTTTGGAATTCACTTCCCTCGAATTGCTTTCCACAAACTTACAATCAACAAATGTTTAAATCCAGTTGTTACAAACATTTTATGAATGGAGGATGCCTTTAGGCACATGGACCTTTTTGTTTTATCTGTGTTTTTCCTTCCTCCATTCATTGTCTCTTAAAAAAAAAAAAAATAAAAAAATAATGAAACGATTGTACGCAGTTTTAGAAGGATCTATGTTATTAAGAAGGTTTATTGAGGTCGTATTTAGCCATTTGAGTCGTAGAGGTAGGTTATACACTAAAGAATATCGTCTAATGGTAATCAGAATATGATGATGAGAATTACGCAATGGCGATGAAGGGGTTAAATGTTTCTATAAAGAATGACACAAAAGAGACACACCAACATAGGGGAAAATATAATAGTACAAGAGAGTAAAACGAAATACCCTAACGAGTGTCCTTCAAAAAAGTGCAGGGTAACCATAGTTCCATTGATTTAGTAACTCGGTCTTCGTATGTTTTGGATTATATAATTAAAAACAACAAAAATAAGGAAACAAAAAAAAAGGTCCCACCCCTTTCCCATTCTTAAGTAAGCCATTTTAGATTTACAGAAGAGTGACCATTACTTGCATTACTGCATGTCCACAAACATTTCAGTAATGCAAGCATGTTTCCTTCTATTTTTTTTTTTTTTTTATTTTTTTTATTAGGTGACCGTTACAAAGTGGTGTACAATCTATCTGATTCTTATTCTAGTTACATTCTAGTTTATCTTATTGTACCAGTACCTCCCTACAATCAACCTAGTTGTTCCCCAATTCGGCGCTCCGCCACGACCATTTCAAAGTCCAAGTCTCTCACTCTTGTCCTCTGTAGCGGGGAGGACATTGTACCCCTGAGACATAGGAGTGCAGACCTAAGAAGAGAGAAAGAGAGCCGGCATCTCATCCAAGTTAGGACTTGGCTTCTATGCTGGCGCTTTTTCTCCGATATTAATTCAGCTAATCTGGCATAGAAGACACTTGCAGAAGGTCCCATTCCTCCCGACGATGAGAAGACCAGAGGAGTAAAGCTTCCTTGATCCCTGTTCAAAATTCTTTCTTCATAAGCACGTTTTTTCTCACTTTCGTTTCTCAAGTATGCCGCCTTGAGTCCTCGCTCGCGATATGTGTGTGCTCTTGGGTTGAAGATTCTGATGTCGAAAAAAGCCTCTTGTCCCCTCGTCCAAAAACCTCGAGCACTTACGTCCACTCATGCTTCATTTGAAGTATTTGCAGTATTGTGGGCCAAGTGCTGTCCGTCCAAAGGCAGAAGTTCCGGTTCGAATCTGACATCATGGCACACCTCGTCCAGCATTTGTGCAGTGATGTCTCGTACTTCATCATGCCGGATACAGATGAATCCTCCTTTCTTACAGGTCATACAGTGGTCTGAGTTGTTTATTTCACCACATGCACATTTCAGCGGCAGGTTCGAAACTGGCCAACCATACCTCAAGGC
Source organism: Paralithodes platypus (assembly GCA_032716605.1). Lineage (NCBI taxonomy): Eukaryota > Metazoa > Arthropoda > Malacostraca > Decapoda > Lithodidae > Paralithodes > Paralithodes platypus. The sequence goes on from CM064529.1 coordinate 37,222,227, forward strand.
TACGGCGTCATTGAATTCTTGTTTATTTAAGCTGAAGCCTTTTTCCTTTATTGGTAATGAAGTGAGCCAATTTGAAGCCATCTCAACTCTCATTTTCAGTTCTTCCCTACATTCGGTCTTAATTTGTTCTAGGCTATGTTTCTGTCTCTCTTCTCTGCTCTTTGTAATTTCCTGTCTTGCATTTCGTTGTTCCTCTTCGTCCACCTCATCATTTTCATCTTGCTCCCGTATTTTCTCTGTCAGAGACGTAGTAAGTTTAAGGGAATTTTGGTACTCATGTGGTGCCGCCTCAACTGGGTTTATGATCCCCATACCTCCGAGCCTTGGCGGGAGAGCTAATAGATCTCTTAGCTCTTGCGTGATGCCTTCCATCTCTGTTAAAGCAGGTATGAATGCTCCTCTGATTGCTTCTTCCAGCGGTTGGAGCATCTGTCCAATGTCGGGCACTGTTCTCATAAGAAAGGTCCATCTGTGCTTAACACCATATGTGCAGGCAGTATATGCAGCATGTGGTTCAGATTTCTTAATGTCTGCCAGGGTTTTCACTTCCTTTACCCACTCTGCTACCTTTTTTCGCACATAGAATCTCTTGCATTCCTCTGTGCCTATTACTGCTCCCAAATGGCGTTGACCCTCCAATGTAATCTTCACTCCTGTCCCATCAAAAGTCTGCATCGCTTCTTCATACTTTTCTTCTTTCACTATTAGTACAGATTTACTAGCATTAGGATGGTACCCAATGACTTCGCCAACCGATTGTACTCTCCGCCACCATTCCTTGAGATCCCTTATTCTTCCTGCACCTGTGAGGTCATCTGCATACGTCATTCTATGTACTTTGCGATGCTCGGGCATTTGATCTTGATGTTGTGAATAGCTGCCTCCCTATTAATGGAGTTAAAGGCATTTGATGCATCCACTAGCAATACCGCTTCACAATCTTCCTCATCATATATCTTCCCCATTGCATGTATGGCTGCTTCTCCTCCGGCTTGCTGTCCTGCACCTACTTGCAAGTTGCCCACTACTCTTTGTACATCTTTTCCAAATACGGACATGATTGCTTTTCCTATAATCCTTCTAAGAACTTCCCCAATGCCTACTGGTCTAACTCCTGGATTCTAATTTAAAGGTATCAGGCGACATGCTGTCAGAACTTCTATGTTCACGCATGGTGATGATGCAAGTTTTTTTGCAAGCATTGCTATTGCTTCACAAAGGTCACCCGCGGCTGAACCAAACTTGTTTTGACTTCGGAAGATCCTCCAAGTCTTAGCATCTACACCTGATGGACCTGCTCCTCCCTGTGTTTTCAGCGCCTTTCTCCATACGAGGTCTCCAGTTATATTCTCATATAATTATCACCGGGTCTGGAGGAACGTATTCCCCGTCTAGTTTGGCCTCATCACTTGCTGGTTTTGCTTCTGGGTGTTTCTCCTTTAGCTGGTTCAAGATTTGTCGATTCACTTCGTGCACCCCACTTGAGGCTTCCCCAGTGACCATTCAGACTGCCAGTGCCACTTTACCAATCCTCATGCTATTTCCCACTGATCGTGCCATATCATCTGGCTTCCTCTTTCTTCGTTGTTTTGTTTTCAGTCTTTGCTGAATTGCTCGTACTTGGCTAAGAATTTTGTCTAACTCCCCATTTTTCCACCACTCCAGTCTCTGTTTCAGCACTTTAATGTTCTCATTCAGTTTTCCCTTTGGTCTTTTTCTTTGAAGGAACAACTGAGGAATGAAAGAAGCTATCTTGATTGCAATGTGCGCCAAAAGGGCATCCTGAACATAACATAGGATCATACGTCTGAGTTCCCCCAGCATGTCTTTCACGGCTTCACAAATCGGTAGTTCAAACTTATTATGTTGCCATTGTATCACTTCTGTATAAATTTCATTCACTAATGTTGTGAGTCCGTAACCAGAATGTCCCATCCATTCTCCACCATTTATGTTTACATTACGAGGTCGTTCGTTCTGTTCACGATTTTCAATAATTTCTCTCATTTTCTTCGTTTACACCATTTTCATTATTTTGTTCCACACCTCTGTTATCTTGCGAATTATTGTTTCCTGCATTTTCTTCTGCAGGCTGGAGTTGTTGATTGTTATTTTGGGCATTTTCTCTAGCAGGGTTTGCTTGTACATCCCATTTAACTACATTGTCTGTTTCACGGTTCACTTGTACTGCATCTCTCACTGCGTTTTGTCTTTCATCAGGATTATTCCTCGACTGGTACCAAGTTAATGTCATCTTGTCTTATTATCTTAATTATCAACCTATTCCCTAATACTGAGTCTATCTATCATTACTTCCTAAGGGACGAGCCTCTGACCGATAAAGGTGAAAATGTAAACATCATATGAGTAGCGTTAGAAATAGAAAGAGTAAGAGAAGTTATTTAACTCACATAGTATAATGCAAAGTTACAGAAGATCAGGCTATATTACAAGACAGTGACTGCAAAAGAAAATGGAAAAATAAAATAAAATAAAAGTAGTGTTTAAAAATAAGCACAAAAAGTAAACGCGAAAATAAAAGAAACACTTTAAACACAAAATAAATTTATATTATAATACAAAACCAGTATTATAGTGAGAAAGGAAATACACTAATTAAGAGAGTAAAATGATTAAAAAGCCAAGTGTCAAAATAGTGCTAAGGATTAAAGAAGGATGTTGTTAGAAATCTACCATTAGTTTGAGAAAAAGGTCCTGGTTATCAGTATGCGCACAATATATCAGCAAATTTTACCTTATTTTAAATAGTATACTTAGTTACTAGTTCGTTAGAGATAACTCTCACATGAAATATACCACTTCCAATCTGATTTCCTGACTCGGCCATAAATCATATAGAACCTTACCTAATATAATCGACATGATTCCTCAAAGCTAAATGACTCTATACAAAACTAAAGAAACCTTGGCAATTTGAGCCACTTTACATTCTAAATATACCTAACTTTAAATGGGTGTTCATTTGAACAACAACAACAAAGCTCCGACGTCTGCTTGCTTTCGCATCGCCTCTGACCAGCTGTGTTTACGTACGTTGGACGTGCGGCTTTCAAAACAATCTTAACCCTTAATTAGCGGCTCACCACATAAGTCGTATTTAATAAAGCTGGACTATGTGGCGGCGCTCGACATAGGTCGAGTGGCAATTTCAGCACGTAATGTTGCTGAGAGAGAGAGACAAGTGGTGGCAGGGGAGTAGCGAGCGTATGACTGCTCCAGACCACCGCGGCGAACATACTGACACGAATCCCAGCTCCCTCCTCCCTCTCTCACTCGCTATATAAGGAATTGTATCGGGAAAGTGGCTAATTACATGCTTTTTGCACTCGCGTTGCACGGTTATTGCAAGAAAACTTGCCATCATAAAAGGATCGTTATGGTGTCATTCGAAAGCTCTGTTTATGCCCTTTCAGGGATAGATACTTGTTTTACGTTCTGGGTCTTATTTAGGCATGAAAATGATCACGTAAACAGCCCTATTTTGGCTAAAAACACCCCGCTGGGCGGTACATATAAATAAACCGCATAGGCCGCTCTTAAGGTGTTAATAGGCTTTCAAGCTTACGGATTACAAGGGGACACCCGGGCTCCTGCCAATCTGCCACGGTGTCCTTTTAAAATGCTGCCCGGGCGGGAAGGGTAAAAGGAAATAGATTTAATTTTCTAAGACGCTCCTCGTATGGTTTGTTCTTTAGGCTAGGTATCATTTTGGTAACTCTACGTTGAATTCGTTGTAGTATGTCTATATCTTTTTGGTATTAAGGGCACTAAGATTGAACGCAATATTCCAGAAGAGGGTGGACTAAGGAATTGTAAAGAGTTAGGATAACTTCGTTGGATTTATGCTTAAATGACCTGCCTATAAAGCCAATTATTTTGTTTGCTTTCTTAACAACTTCTGAACATTGTTGACTCGGTTTTAGGTTACTCGATATTGCTACTCCCAAATCAGTTTCTCAGTCTACACTCTTAAGCTGAGTGCCATTCATCGAATAGTTTGCTCTCTCATTTCGGTTTCCGATGTATAGTACTTTACATTTATCTGCATTGAAACTCATTTGCCAAATTTGGACCCATCATGACAACTTATCTAGATTGTGTTGCATTACGTCAACTTGTTCTTTTGAGAGTATGCTATTTGCAATTTTTGTATCGTCAGCAAACTTTGAGATTGTACAGGTGAGACTCTCATCTATGTCGTCGATGTAAATTAGAAAGAAAATTGGTCCTAGTACTGATCCCTGGGGTACCCCACTACTTACATTGGTCCATTTAGATGCCTTACCGTTTATGACTTCTGTTTACTTTCTGTCGCAGAGCCAATTTTCTATCCATTTCAACACATCGTCTTGTATTCTATGCGCTTTTAGTTTCAGTAGTAAACGTTTGTGGGGACATTTTTCAAAGGCCTTTTGAAAATCAAGGTATATAATATCTATAGCTTTACTCTCATCATCGAGGTTGAGGATACCATGGAAGAAGTCTAAGAGGTTTGTTAAGCAGGAACGTTTGTTACGAAAGCTGTGTTGATTATCTTTAACGCCTTACGAGCGGGCCCGTCAGAAACTTCTACTACCTGCCAAGCGGGTGGTTTTACCCTAAACGAGCATATTTCCGTGCTCTTTTTCATGCATAAACAAGAGCCAGAGCGTAATACAATTATGTATCCCAGAAAGGGCGATAATTGAGCTTTCCAATGACACCAGAACCATCCTTCTACGACCACGCGTTCTCTTGCAACGGTCGTGCAAGACGAAGGAAAGATCCCAAAAATACGGTAGCGAGGTAGTGAGTGTGGATGTGTGTGGAGGGGACGTCAGTTGCCGCGCGGGACCCGTGCCGAATGGTCAGAGCCGACCTACGCTCCTCCCACCGCTCGTCTCTCTCTCAGAGCCAATTATTGCCCAAAATTGCACACCGCCTTAAGTCGGTTCCCGCCACATAGTCCTTTCTTCTCTAGACCGACTTATGTCCACTCCCGCCAGTTAAGGGTTAAGTATGTTATTTTCCTCTAAGTGATTTACGAGTCTGTCTCTTATGAGGGTTTCTAGCATTTTACATACAGCTGAGGTTAAGTTAATTGGACGTTAGTTACTTGGTAAGGATTTGCTGCCTTGTTTGAATATCGGTGTTTCGTTGGCAAGCTTCCACTGATCAGGCATTGATCCAGACTGCAAGGATTTATTGAATAGCAATGTGAGTGGTTTGGAGAGCTCATCCTTAGCTTCCTTTAGAATTCTGGGTTCAGGTCCAGGCGATTTATTTACCTTGAGTTTATCTAAACATTTCAATACTTCTCTCTCCGTAATAGTGATATTGCATAGAACATCAGAATTATCAATCTGAATCGGCGATGCTGTGAGGATGTTATTAAGGTCTTCTGTTGAAAAAACTGATAAAAAGAAGGTATTGAGAGCATTACTCATTTTTGTTTCATCTTTAGTGTAATCTCATTTCTCATATTCTAACGGTCCAATCAATCGTTAAAGTCACTACTTTCTTCTTCCTGATGTAACTATAATATTTTTTCAGGTTTGTTTTACTTTGATTTGCAACATGTAATTTTAGTGTGTTTTTACTTTGTTTGGTTAACTTTTTGGCTTTGCGTCGTAGATCTACAAATATCACTTCATTTTCATGGGTATCAGAGTTTTTTAATCTATCATGAGCATTCTTTTCATCAAGCACACAATCTGCAATGTCTTTGAGATGACGGGCCCCAAACCAATGATACACCGAGTGGCCACCATAACCACCCAGGCAACCTCAAAACCCCAGGACAGTCAACGAGGACATTTACCTGAGTCCCCCCTCCGAGTACACCGAAATCTACCTGAGTTGACCATGCCCAGCCGTCAACCCCCCAGTTCTCTCTCACGCCAACAGCCCTCCAAGAGAACGGAGTACCCTCTCAGCCAGTCACAAGCCGTATTCCTCAGCCAACCACAACCGCCCTGGAACCACCAATTAGAACCCTCCTTTTACGTAGCCTCCACCAGAAGTGACGCTCCCTGTATTGTTCCGCCAGATTTAGAATATGATGAATACTCCCTTAACACCTTACGAGCGGCCTATGCGGTTTATTTATGTGTACCGCACAGCGGGGTGTTTTTAGCCAAAATAGGGCTGTTTACGTGATCATTTTCATGCCTAAATAAGACCCAGAACGTAAAACAAGTACCTATCCCTGAAAGGGCATAAACAGAGCTTTCGAATGACACCATAACGATCCTTGTATGATGGATAGTTTTCTTGCAATAACCGTGCAACGCGAGTGCAAAAAGCAGGTAATTCGGTACTTTCAGTACATAATTGAGTATGTAGCGAGTGAGAGAGGGAGGAGGGAGCTGAGATTTGTGTCAGTAGGTTCGCCGCGGTGGTCTGGAGCAGTCATACGCTCGCTAGTCTCCTGCCACCACTTGTCTCTCTCTCTCAGCCACATTACGTGCTGAAATTGCCACTCGAGTTATGTCGAGCGCCGCCACATAGTCCAGCTTTATTTAACTCGACTTATGTTGCTCGCCGCTAAATAAGGGTTATGCAATCTACTCACCAGCGCCCCGAATATTACCGGAGCAAATGGACCTGATAGTGCCTGACTACTCCATGCCCCCGAGGATACAACTACAATCCTCTATGTATATGTCCTAGGATAATTAGAAGACCTGCAAGACAGTCGTTGCATATTTAGCCTTAAGAGTTTTCCATTTTACACAGCAACCCTGGACCTTCCAGTTGCCCCCATGAATATTGCAATAATACCTTCGGACCAGGCCCATGTTATAATACCTGAGTTCCAAGGCAAGAATGTGTATGTACCTCACAACAACCATTTGTCCTCTTTCCTCAATACCCCTTTTCCCCCCAAGTTCATTGACACCTGTATTACGACTGAGGTTTAAATATATCAGGGTTCTTATTCATTGGACTAGTAATGGCATAAATGCTACAACGGAAAGCGCTAGATCCAACCTCTGATGTATATTCCCAGTGAACAAAGAACACAAATACTCTCCAGAGTTCTATATGCAATAATAGGTTATTAAACTCTCAATAAATGTGCGTCTACTCTAGGCTTAAAGTTATGTGAAAACAGCCTATTACTACCTATAACCGAAGGTGCTTGGTTATGGTATGCAAAGTAAGGTGGTAAGAGAAGTTACAGCTTACGTTACTTTAATCAATAAATGTCAGGCACTCCTGCATGAAAGAAAGTGCACTAAAGTCCTTCAACTTTAAAGTCTTTTTGATTCTCTGTCCTCACAACTCAGTGTCCTCAACTTAAATGCTTCTTCTGAAATCACTGTGTTGGGTGATTTTAATGTCCATAATGTTGAATGGCTCACTCATTCAGCCAGGACTGATGATGCTGGTCTTGAATGTGAGCTATTTGCAGACTCATTTAATCTCATTCAACTAGTCAACCAACCCACCCGTGTACCAGATAATCCTAATCATAATTCCCACCTACTGGACTTATTTTTAACAACCAATTCAGAAAATTATGATGTTACAGTGAGGTCCCCACTTGGATCTTCTGATCACTGTCTGATACAGGCCACCTGTCTATCACCTACCACACCTTCCCACTCTGAACCTGTTTTGGTGACTAAATGGCATTACGATAGGGCAGACTGGGAGGGTCTTCAAGGTTTCTTTATTGATATTCCCTGGACCTCTTTCTTTTCTAATGATGCACACTCCACCTTGAGCCACATACAAGATTTTGTAAAAATTGGAATGGAAACTTTTATTCCTCATCAAAAGTACAGTAAAAGATCTAATTCACCTAAATGGTTTGACCATAATTGTGCTAGAGTAACTGAACAAAAAGCAATAGCCTACAATGCATACACAAGATCAAAAACACATGAAGCCTTTAATTACTTTAGAAACATCAGAAATCATGCCAAAACTGTATTAAACCTAACTAAATCAAACTTTCTCCATAAGCAGGCAAATAAACTTCTAAATAATCCAAATGATAACAAAATATTTTGGTCTACTCTTAACTCATTCAAATCCAACTTCACTACTGCTTCATCCATTCCACCATTAAAATCTCCGACTGGCAATCTTGTAAGTGACCCACGAGGTAAAGCTAACCTTCTTGCAGATATTTTCTCCACCAACTCAACCTTAGATGACATAAATCAAGATGTCCCTGTACTTAATTTTAATTCACCTGAAATTCCCTCACTTAAGATCCACACCAGACATGTCAAAACTATTTTGCAGAATCTCTCAGTAGATAAGGCTCCTGGTCCAGATGAAATTCCTCCAATAGTACTTAAGAATTGCTCCTTGGTGCTCGCTCCTGTATTGGCAAAATTTTTCCGTCTGTGTACTCATACCTCATGCTTCCCAGTACCCTGGAAAGAAGCAAACATCCATCCAGTTCCTAAAAAAGGTGCCTCTTCAGATCCATCAAACTACAGACCAATAGCTATAACTTCCACTCTTGGCAAAGTTTTTGAAATTATATTAAATAATCACATAATTAAGCATCTGGAGAATAATAAATTAATCAGTGATAGGCAATATGGTTTTAGACGATGTCGATCAACTGCAGACATTCTTTGCCTTCTTACGCATCAAATCAACCAAGCTACAGACCAACATGGTGAAACACATACAATAGCACTGGATATATCAAAGGCATTTGATAGAGTCTGGCATCAATCCTTATTGTCGAAGATGTCACACTACGGCCTTGCATCATTAGTTCCACTAATTTCTTCTTATCTTCATAACAGAAAAATACGTGTAATGGTAGATGGCCTTTATTCTCAATTTCACTTCATAAATGCTGGTGTTCCCCAGGGATCAGTTTTGGCCCCAACTCTGTTCCTCATTCATATCAATGATCTCATATCTACCACTCATAATCCAATACATTCCTACGCAGATGACTCAACACTCCACAGTTCCTTCACATTTACCAATTCTTTCACCCAACCCGATCTTATAAATTCAAAAATAAACACTGCAATTTCTCTGAACCAGGACCTTTCTAGAATTAATGAATGGGGACAAGAGAATCTAGTTTCCTTTAACCCTTATTTAGCGGCGAGCAACATAAGTCGAGTTAAATAAAGCTGGACTATGTGGCGGCGCTCGACATAACTCGAGTGGCAATTTCAGCACGTATGGCTGAGAGAGAGAGACAAGTGGTGGCAGGAGACTAGCGAGCGTATGACTGCTCCAGACCACCGCGGCGAACCTACTGACACAAATCTCAGCTCCGTCCTCCCTCTCTCACTCGCTACATACTCAATTATGTACTGAAAGTACCGAATTACCTGCTTTTTGCACTCGCGTTGCACGGTTATTGCAAGAAAACTATCCATCATACAAGGATCGTTATGGTGTCATTCGAAAGCTCTGTTTATGCCCTTTCAGGGATAGGTACTTGTTTTACGTTCTGGGTCTTATTTAGGCATGAAAATGATCACGTAAACAGCCCTATTTTGGCTAAAAACACCCCGCTGTGCGGTACACATAAATAAACCGCATAGGCCGCTCGTAAGGTGTTAATGCACAGAAAACCAAGTACATTCAATTTTCTAACCGACAGAATCTCACGGACTCCCATATATTTTTTAATGAAGTAAATATTCCCACTTCCCCTAGTATTGACATTCTCGGTGTAACATTAACTACTAACTTGAGCTGGACACATTATGTTAGAAGCATTGCTAAGAATGCCTCTAAAAAACTGGGACTCCTGTACAGAGTTCGAGAATTCTTCACTGACGAGCAGTTGGCCGTAATATATAAAAGTCATGTGCGCTCTCAGATGGATTACTGTTCACCTCTGTGGGGTGGAAGTGGAGTGGTTGCATTGAGGCATTTGGACAAAATTCAAAATAAAGCTATTAGATTAATCAATAACCCTGCAATCACACAGGACCTTCCTACATTAGCCATACGAAGAAACGTTGCATCCCTTGCATTATTCTACAGATATTTTCACAGCAATTGTTCCGAGGAACTTGCTTCAATTGTGCCGCCTCTCCACATCTTTCCCCGTAGAACTAGGGCAGCTGAGAGCGCCCATGAATTTACACTTTCTCCTCCACAATGCAGAACTTCTGCTTATCAGAATTCATTTATCCCCAGAGCTACTACTCTTTGGAATTCACTTCCCTCGAATTGCTTTCCACAAACTTACAATCAACAAATGTTTAAATCCAGTTGTTACAAACATTTTATGAATGGAGGATGCCTTTAGGCACATGGACCTTTTTGTTTTATCTGTGTTTTTCCTTCCTCCGTTCATTGTCTCTTAAAAAAAAAAAAAAAAAAAAAAAACACCAACAAGGAATCTTCTTTAAATGGTAGATGCTATCAAGATGCTCGAATCGGAAATGGAACCCAAAAGGGCAGGCAGCGGAACAATGCTCTTGCAGGCTATCCACACAAAAAGGCAGGAGATATAATGCAGTCGGAGCCAAAAATATCCTAAACGCCACAACAATAATAATAATCGCCACGACAATGCAGTATTCCTATCAGCAAAAAGAGCCTAAGTCGTTTGTGTCTCAATACATCAAACTAGGCTTCGAAATGCTTGTGTAATCATAAACGGGTATGCATAAAAAGAGTAATTGGTTTAATATACTTAACCCTTAAAAAGCGGCCCACCACTTAAGTCGAGTTAAATAAAGCTGGACTATGTGGCGGCGCTCGACATAACTCGAGTGGCAATTTCAGCACGTAATGTGGCTGAGAGAGAGAGACAAGTGGTGGCAGGAGACTAGCGAGCGTATGACTGCTCCAGACCACCGCGGCGAACCTACTGACACAAATCTCAGCTCCCTCCTCCCTCTCTCACTCGCTACATACTCAATTATGTACCGAAAGTACCGAATTACCTGCTTTTTGCACTCGCGTTGCACGGTTATTGCAAGAAAACTATCCATCATACAAGGATCGTTATGGTGTCATTCGAAAGCTCTGTTTATGCCCTTTCAGGGATAGGTACTTGTTTTACGTTCTGGGTCTTATTTAGGCATGAAAATGATCACGTAAACAGCCCTATTTTGGCTAAAAACACCCCGCTGGGCGGTACACATAAATAAACCGCATAGGCCGCTCGTAAGGTGTTAATGTCTACTGTGACTGATAAACTCTAGCTAGAGTCAATGATACGAGATACTGGTGCGCATGGCATGCCGCATAGCCTAGTGCAAATCTCAAGTCTGTGCGTCAAGTATTACGTTAGAGTGAAGGGTAGCTCTCTTGAAAAACCTTAATACCAAAGCATTAAGCATTCTCCTGGCGTACCTCAAAGACAAACAACGAGCTTAGAACAGTGCAGAATGGTATAGGCAAAAAGCCCTCATTCGTGCATGCTCTACTCTCAATGGCACACAGACTAGAATTTACCCAATCAACTCCAGTTCTCAGGTATGTTGTGCAGCTTTTAACTAAATCCAGCACCCATCGGAAACAATACCTTATAGTATCAGACTCCTAGTCTAGCATTATCTAATCCAGCAGAACACTTATAATTACAGGAAGCAGTACTGAACAATATGAATGCCAACCAATGCTTCGTGATCAACTTATCTTAACAACATAAGAACATAAGACAATGGGAGTCTGCAGAAAGCCGATTGGCCTAAGCAAGGCAGATCCCTGTCCCACACAACCCCAATTCAATTACAAAGCCCAATTATAGGCTTCACACTCTAATACCCTGAGGATCATCTTACCAAAACGGTTAGAGATTAACGCAGGATTATGGGGGTCTGCAGAGCGCTGATTGGCCCAACCCGGCTGATCCCCCTTCACACCCAACCCTTCTCGTCCATATGCTTATCCAATTTTATCTTAAAGCTCCCTACAGTTTTAGATCCCACTATAGCACTTGGTAGTCCATTCCACCCATCTACAACTCTGTTACCAAACCAATATTTGCCTATATCTTTTCGGAAACAAAATTTATCTAATTTGAAACCATTGGTACGAGTTCTTTCGCTATCACTGAGCTTTAGTACATTTGTCATGTCCCCTTTGTTAATCCCACTAACCCACTTGAACACCTCTATCATATCCCCTCTAACTCTGCGTCTCTCTAACGAATGTAAACCTAATTTCTTCAACCTTTCTTCATACGAAAGATTTCTAATATTATGGATCATTTTTGTCATTCTACGCTGTACTCTCTCCAATGAATCTATGTCTATTCTGTAATAAGGACACCAAAATTGGACAGCATAATCCATATGGGGTCTCACTAATGACAAGTAAAGTATTAAGATAACATCAGCAGTTCTGTTACTCACACTCCTAGAGATGAACCCGAGAATCCTGTTTGCCTTATTACGAACGCTTATACACTGTTTTCTAGGCTTCAAATCATTGCTAACAAACACACCTAGATCTTTCTCGCAGTCTGAATTTTCTAATTCTAAATTAGCTAGTTTATATTTAACATTTGTTTGCATCTTCCCTATCTTTAATACCTTGCATTTGTCAATGTTAAACTTCATCTGCCAATTTACTGACCATTCATGTAAGGTATCTAGATCCCTTTGGAGGCACTCTATATCGCTATCTGAATCAATTGATCTCCCTATTTTAGTATCGTCTGCGAATTTACTTATCCTACTAGTTATACCTAAATCTAGGCCATTTATGTATATAAGAAACAACACTGGACCTAATACCGATCCCTGGGGGACACCACTTTTGACTGCTCCCCATTCTAACTTGGTACCATTTATGCTGACTCTCTGCTTCCTACCAATTAGCCATGACCTAATCCATCCTAACAACGCCCCACCTATTCCATGTGCCTCAACCTTTCTCATCAATCTCTCATGAGGGACTCTGTCGAAAGCTTTACTGAAATCTAAATATATAATATCATAGGACTTGTCATTATCTACTGCTTCATATACCTCTGAGAAAAAACTAAGCAAATACAACTAACATACATGGGTTATATGAGACCTTAATGCACAATACAACTGGCCAGCATGAAGCTGATTATGCAGAGTTAACCAGAGGGGGTATAATATTAATAAAAGGTGTTGAAAGATATGGAAAATGAGAGAGATAGGCAGAGGAAAAGGTTCTCAGGTGCATTGAGGGGGACAGGTATCAAAGGGATAAGAGGGATGCGTTCTAGAAACCAGATCTGAGGGATAGAGTAGCAAGAGAGCTGTATATATACTAGCACTAGCTCGCACCGCGTAGACAAAGCGGTAACAATTCCTTCAGCCAATGGCAAAGAACCAGCCAAATATGACGTCACCAAGCATGGTAAAAAACTCCTCCAACCAATCCCCAAGAGGCCAGCCAGCTGTGACGTCATCGAACATGGCAAAAAACACTGCGCGCCTCCTCTCACTCTGTTCTACTCTCTCTCTCTCTCTCTCTCTCTCTCAAATCCTATCATTACTACTTAATGATAAAACATATACTTTGCAATTAAATATATAAAGCCTTGACATGGGCGAAAACAAAGAGCCTTTCTGGACTGCCCATGACACGAGCTTTCATATGAAATAAAGCACACAATAATACATCAACTGTAGCCACATCCACTGCCCTGGCGATCCTAGCGAGTCACTGTAGGACAAGCCATGCGGTTCTAACGGAATGGTTAACGTCACACCTGAAGCAAGAATAAATTGGCATAGGACCTCAGAAAAACCTGAGGAAAGTATGCAAACCATCACCAATCACCAACTAGGCTAAACCCCCTTCAGGAACGGGCTAGCTGGGAAAGTGATATCTACGGTCTGCCCCACCTCCACCCCTTGCCCCTCGAGAGTGCCTCTTGACGTAGCACCTTCCAGATTACTGAAGGGCTACCCGTCTGCTGCCCAGCGCCCTGAACCGAGGACCTCTGCTCGAGCTACGTACATAGGCCTGGACCTAGGACCCCTGCTCGAATTATGTAAACAGGCCTGGACCTAGGGCCCCTGTTCGAATTACGTAACCAGGCCTAAACCCAGGACCCCTGCTCTAGGAGGTAACCAGCCATGCAAGATTGGGTACTACCCTCTACGCCGGCCAGACCAGCACTCTCGTCCCTCTGCCCTCCCAAATACTTAAGTGTTTCTGTGTCTTTCTTTGTTGGTTATTGTTGTGAGGTATTGATTATGTAAATATGTGAACCGTGCTGTGCCCTGAATTAATTGTGATCTGTGCCCTAGACCACGTACCTGCGTAGTAAGCTTCATCCTTCTGAACCTATATTATTCTGTATTAATTTTGCCTTAACTCCTTGATCTTTGTTCAAGACTTTATTTAATTCATAACTTACGCATACGTTAAATATCAGTGTTATTAACATATATTCAGGCCCCCACGCTCGCAGATTTACTGACTATGTGTATGTTGTTTTAATATTTGTGAGTTGAAGTCCCAGTATATTCCGTGATCAATCCATTTTTATAATCGCTCTTTACCTAGAACCTACGCCCAATTTTCCAACAAGTGCATAGTGTAATTCCTTTCATCTTTTATTCCCTAATCGCATATGAAATATATATTATATACGTGCTTTTATCTTCTTGTAAATCTTGATGTTATGATATTTCGAATACCGTGTTTAGGAATTCTTTCCTCTGAGTTTCGCCTCACTTTCATCCACCATACACTAATTGTATCTGTGTATTTAATTCACCTCGCAGCTGTTAACCCGTTCAGACCGAGTCTGATACTATTTGTTTTGAGTATCAATGAGTAGGACTTCGTCGCCTACGTCCATGTACTAATTGTGCCTGTACATTTTATGCACCTCGCCCTGCTAACCCGTTCAGGACGAGTCTGATTTTGCTTTAAATATCAATGAGCTAAACTTCGTCATTAGCGACAGTTTAATTACTAAGTGCGATCTATCGATCGAAATCTGTTAACCAGTGTAACTCTAACGTATTAAGATTTAGTTGTAACAACCCTTCCAGCCTGAGTCTCTTGGAACTCTGTTAGTAATTTTGTTGATCTTCTTGTGTTGTCTTAGTCGCGAATATTGAAGATTACATTTTGATCTAATTAATACCATCCAGTAGACATATTAAAATCCATTTCTACTCCTATCAAATTCCCGTTATTACTTTGCTTTGCCTAAGAAAAATATAGAAACACGAATTCCTCAGCTTGGTTCGTTATTGTAGCATATGTTCAAGCAGCATAATTCCGTGATAAGATATACATTCACTTTTGGGTTATTTTGATACTTCTCATTTATTATAAATAATAATCTCAGCCCTTTCCTGTAAGGTAAATTAACCTCGCATTTCAGCTAAGTTTATAGTTGCACTAACTAGAAAAAGCATTTACCACTATCTCAGTTCACCTGGTGACCTTCCCAGTGAGCTGACCTGAGGGCAAGCTCACGCAGTCAGTTTTAAAGGTACAGCCGAGCCGTACGCGTGACTCACCTAGCCCCCCTGTGACAATATCTTTATAACCTCAACTCTCTACATTGTAACTCTAGGATCATTATCTAGGGTATTGAAGTGTCTTTGAAGTAGGGAAGATACGGGACCCTCATTTATTATTGCATTGAAGGTTAAAGATTATTCTTGTACATTACGCCCTTATGTATGCTTTCCATATGATCTGATTTAATACCAGACTCTCACTATTGAGTTATTCTGGTATCCGTAACATTGTTCTGAAGTAAGAACAATATATATGTTTGTTACTATTGTTGGATCTTCCTCTATGATCCTTAGAACCATCCTAATCTTATGCTTATTAAATAAAACCTTCACATATGTTCTTCCTTGTGTTGTTATCGTGTACCATATTGAACCTCTGAATACCATTTTTACTGTATATAGAACCTACTCGGTACGTTCCTGTCAAGTATATTTAAGTCCATCAACCCAGAAGTGGATGTTTTACAGACTGTATCAAGGGAACTAATCAATCAGAACCCGGCACAACAGTCTTTATTCCACCACTTAGCCCTATTATTATGTACTGTGCTTCGTTTTGTTAATGATATACACTCATGTACTGCATTCGAGTAAGTGGAGGTGAAAAATCTCCATGATTGGTTTAGATCATCGTTAATCATAGAACGCCAGTCGATTTCCTTAAGTATTGCTCTAAGTTTATGGAAGTTTTCTCTCTTGAAATTTGGGTCTTTCTCTTTGCTGGTATTGAGTTTGTTGCTATTGAATTTTATATGGAAAGTGATCGTACAATGATCACTATTACTGAATTCATCACCAACATTCAAATTTTCTATTAATTCTCTTTTTGTTGCAAGCACAATGTCAAGAATGTTATTACCGCGGGTCGGCGATCGAACAAATTGATAGAGCGAACTCTCTTGCAAGTTCGCATATAAATCATGTCCGGAGTGTGAAGTAAGAGTATCGCCCCACTTGGTCACAGGTAAGTTAAAGTCGCCAAAAATTATGGTATCATGCGAGTTAATTACATCTTCAATTTGTTCATAAATTTCTCGATCAGTTTGCAATGATTTAGCTGGAGGTCTGTATATTAATGCAAGTATTATTTTTGTACCTTTATTATTATTTATTAACACAAAGGATGTGTCGACGTTCACAATTTGGGGTTTTGACAAGAGGATCGGGTTAAGACTTTCTTCGATAAAAAATAAGACGCCACCTCCATTTCTAATATTTTGGCTTTTCTCAAATATTACATAACGGGGAAGTGAATACTCTGCTAAAAAGTCTGTCTTCTGTATTGAGCCAAGATTCTGTTATGCCAATTACGTCATAATTTTCTGTAAACACTAGTTCCTCTAGATCTGAAAATTTATTCCGTATGCAATGAGCGTTAGCATAGAAAACTTTTAAAGTTGTGGTTTTAGAACTCAAGGAACGCTCTTTAATCAAATTTTTGGTTCTGCTCGGATCTACATTTACGTTCATGGCTGTCCTCGGTCCTCGGCCGTTATCCCTGGCGGTTTTGGATTTGAGTCTTGTTGATGGAGCTTTATCCAAATTCGTGGTTCTTGACGGATTAGCCTTTAATTCCTTCGCAGGTCGTTGTCCTCGCTGTCTTCGGTCCTCCTTCCTGGTTGTCCTGTGTTGAGTCGATTTCTTCTCCGAAAATCATTCACCGCATTGTTGAAAAGTCGCCTAAAACAAACGAGAGAGAGAGAGAGAGAGAGCAAGATAATATACATTTATTGTAGTGTGCCAATGAGAGACTTTGTATACTCGTAAGCGTGGGTGTTGGGTTGGAATTGGGTTGTGGTGCTCGAGGGTGATATTGTATAAACCCAATTTTGCATGGAGGAGCGTTTGTCCCGGAATATTTAGTAAAACGTTATCATATATCATTATAATCACACCTAAATTAGTCACTCTATGCAATGGGTATTATAACAGACAAGCTTTCAGGAAATAAGTCACGAATCGTATAAGGGATATACACCCAACCTACCAAATAGGGAAATTTACTATTTGGTAGTAGTCTTGGAAAATCCAACGTACATAGTACCCTCCCACACGCCGTACCCCTGCCCAGGTCAGGTGAAAGTTTAGAGGGATAAGCCTTTACAATGGCACCTCGTATCTACATTCTACTTTTCCTATTGCCCATCCTCGCTCTTCTGTCTACGTGGGATGTGATAACAAGAGAAGGTCGCTCATGCGCAGGTTCGACAAGGGTCTGCACAATAATAGAACATGGGATAGGCTTTCGACTGTAACTAAGGTAAATCCCTTTTTCTTCTCTTCTATGCTTTTTTCACCTTCGGTGTTAATCTTGGTTAGTGTACATCTCCTAGAGCAAGTTAAGGAGTAGACTCTAGACGTTTTCTTTTTTAATCGCGGTTGGAGTGACGACAAAGCAGTCAAATTTGACAAGTCGTCACTGCAATTGAGTTAATAGCCTTGATGTTGGATTTTCCAAGACTACTACCAAATAGTAGGTTTTCCTATTTGGTAGGTTGGGAGGTACGTCAAACCTCCCAATTTAAATTGGGTATAGATAGCAAGATTTTAATAATTATCATGCATCAATGCGCAGCCAAAACAACCGTTAATTTATCTTTAACCTGTTCATAATCGGTGCCGTAATTTTTAATTTATCCTGGTAACTATTAGGCGATGTTATGCAGTTTAAAAAAGGCCTTCAACGAGTAACAGGCTTCGAACAACCTCATTTAACCTCTTTCACTACCACAGATCCTTCTTAAACTGCACAAAATCATCCAAATATAGCAATAATATAATTAAAAAAACGTCGCCGGTACAGAAGGGTTAAGAGTAATATCACACAATGTAGTATGACCATAATTCGAATATATTTTATGAAATTATATTTCAATGAACACCATTAAACAAATGCATACCTAATATGGTACTTTATGTAATTAAAGTTCATTGAACGTCTGGTAAACTAGTGAAGTATATTTGTTTGGTTTTCATTTAATGTCTTTTAAATGGGTGTGTTTTTATTTTATTGTTCTTATATGAAACTGCTTTGTTTTATCTAGTGCAGTAATTATTTGAAAGCAACAATGCTTACCGGTGACTTTGCCTTTACCTCCCTCCCCGTTAGTGCTATTGACTCGATGCATGTTAGTTCTTATCCCCGGCAGATCCCATTGGGCCCTCCTCTTTCTAGTTTCTTTTGTCTCTTCGCTAATATTCTTCTTTTTGAACTCCTTCTTCTCCATTGTTCTATCTCCTCTGCCACTTCCTATTTTGCCTCGTCCTTGCCCTCCTCTTTATCAGCCTCTCTCGGCTATGCTTCCCTGTCTTCCTCCCCCCCTCTCACGTACTCCTCTCCCCCACCTCCTTCTAATATTTATCATCCTAGTCTTCATCGTATCCTCCACCTCCTCCTTTCTTCGTCCTGTTCCTCCTCCTCCCTGTTTTCGTCGTCTATCGTCTCGTATTGTTTTCACCATTTCCTTATCCCCACCTCTTCCACTCTTTACGCTTCTTCTTCTTCTGTTCCATCTTCTCAGTCTATATCGTGTGTGTTTCTTTACCTCCTCTTCCCCTCACGCTTACTCCTCTCCTCCATCTTCTTCTCTTCCTAATCCTCCAAATCTTCTTCATCTTATCTTATCCTCCTCCTCCGTCTGTACCTCTTCATGCGAAATAGTGGAGCAGATAACTGCAAATTTCAGGAGAATCGTTAATTTCGGGAAACAAGCACCAAATTAGGCACACATACTCCTTGGGGATTGCTATTTTGATAAAACCCGTTACTCACCTAAAAATTCAAGATGGCGGCCATTTTTCAAGATGGCCGCCATTAAATATACAGAAATATTGCATTTCGCAATAAAATCGCAAAGACTTGTCCTATTTGAATGATCTTGGTGTCAAATCATACATTTTTCACAATGTAGAATCCGAATTTGGAACCATGAACTTACTCACTAGCTTCCTTGTACCATAATATCAGTCCCGGAATCCTAATATTCTGCTAAATTAGAGGTTCATGTTACGTCTGACTCGGCTAAAATGCATGGTTATGTATATCGTAGTAGTGTTAGAGGTTTAGTATGTGTAGCATCTTCCTGCACAAGGCTTCCAAACTGGACATGACACAATGCGGTGGGGTGGGGGTAGGTGGGGGGGGGGGACGTTGAGAGACTTGCAGCGGAAGGTGTAGAGTAGTAGCTCAACAGAGCGGATGTCAACGCACAGCCAGGGCACACTGGTGGCAAACCTGCTGTGAAACTCAGCATGGGGTTCAGTATCAGCTGAATAATTAGTTTAGTGTACTGTCAGTCACTGGCTGAGCTGATACCGTACTTCTTTGCCAACAACAATGTAAACTATGCACGATGGCTTCCGATCCACTACAGAGACATGGTGACCCTGGAACAGAAGCATCCTCAGCTGGCTCAGGAGTTCCAGAGTGGAAACTTTGTTGTACACAAATCACAAATTGAGCCGACAGTTCTCAGCAATGGCTATTGACCAAGCTCACAATCAGGCCAACGCTGTCATCAAGGCAGACGGGGGTGTGATCGGCGTGACTGAAGACCCATCAACACTGAGAAGATGGATGATACCTGGTCCTCAAGTCAGCCACTTGGTTGCACAGTATGAGGCAGCATGTGTGACCAAAGAGGGTACTGAACACACCAGCCACCATGAGGAGACAGAACGAGCACAAAGAGTGTTCCTTGAGAAAGTAGAAAAGCTCTCACAAGTCATGACAGATATGTGCAATCCTTTCAAGGAGGAGAGTCGGGACCTGCTTTCGCTTGATACAAAGGATATTGCTCACCACACTGCCGCCGAGCTGATTGGCACACACCTTGAGAAAGGCAAGGTCCGTTTCCAGGAGTTTATGAAGGGACTGGAAGGGGAAGAAGAATCCACCTTCTATGAACCAATCAAGAAGAACAGGGTTGACTTTTTCCGACAGGTATCAGCCTCTGTTGACTCTTCAAAGCAAAAAGTGCTGAAGGAAGACTGTCAACTGTTCTCCAAGCTGTTCATATCATGCCAGAGCAGAGAGTGTGACTTGAAGGAGTTCTTCCGTCATGAGAACCAGTCACATCCTGCTGCCCTCAGTGATGGTGGAAAGCTCCACACCTGTCAGAAATCCCACCTCACTACCATTCTTCAGAGCCAAGTTACAACCCCTGAGGCAGAGCCAGATGCCGACACCATCATCATTGATGGTGCAGCGTTGGTGAACAGTCTGCCCCCACGGAGTTCAAAGACGTTCGAAGAGTACGCAATGCTCGATGTCCTTCCTAGAATACAAGCATATAAGAGTATGACCAAGTACAAGAGAACAGACATTGTGTTTGATGTCTACCGGCCATCTAGTCTGAAAGCTGAAACTAGATCAAAGCAAGGATGCAGGGTAAGACGCAGGGTGACAGGGAAGGGCAAAATCCCTCAAACTGGCGAAACTTCCTGAGAGAAAATGACAACAAAGCCGAGCTGTTCAACTTTCTGGTTCATAAGATTGCACGTGTGGCCACACCAAATGTGGTCATTGTGACCAAGGAAGAAGATGCTGTCAGCAACCGCACTATCAATCTGGCTGGGGTGGCACCGTGCAGTCATGAAGATGCTGACATGCAGATCTTTGTGCATGCCAGGCATGCAACAGAAGCAGGCAGCAAAGTCATCATGGTCAAAGCCAGCGACACAGATGTTGTCGTCATCGCAGTCAGTGTTCTGCAGGCACTTCAGGAGCTAGGTCTGCAGCAGTTGTGGGTTGCCTTTGGCCAAAGACAGAACCTGAGGTGGGTTCCTGTACATGACTTGTGTTGCACTCTTGCAGAAAAGAGCAAAGGGATGCTCTTCTTCCATGCCTTCACTGGCTGCGATGTCGTTTCAGCATTCCGTGGCAAAGGGAAGAAGTCTGCTTGGCAAACCTGGGATGTTTGTGATGAGGCTTCCGGTGTCTTAAGCAAACTCAGCCAGTACCCACCGGTAGTTGATGATGAAGACCTGGAGACCTTGGAGAAGTTCATGGTCATGATGTACGACAGATCCTGCACAGCTGAAGGTGTCGCTGATGCGAGGTTGGACATGTTTGCTCGGAAGCAGAGGCCGTACGAAGCCATTCCTCCAACCCGAGCAGCACTGAAGCAGCATGTTAAGCGTGCTGCCTATCAGGCAGGCTGCATCTGGAGTCAGTCAACAGTACGTCAACCAGAAATGCAGACTCCTGCCAACTGGGGCTGGACCAAGAAAGAAGATCTGTGGCAGATCGTTTGGACAGAGCTCCCACCCATTGCAGAGAGTTGCCAGCAGCTGACCAAGTGTGGATGCAAGTCGGAATGATGCGGTCGATGCAAATGCTACTGCTTTGGTCTGACCTGCACGGCACTGTGCAGCTGCAGATGCGAGGTTTAGAAGCGTTGTAATATACTCATCCAGGCAGCAAGACAATAAGTGACAAACAAGTATAGGCCTACTGCCTACATGTACATCCAATAATATATCGGACTGATGGTGCCTATGATATGGGCACTTTTTACCCTAATTATGATTCCGGGACTGATATTATGGTACAAGGAAGCTAGTGAGTAAGTCCATGGTTCCAAATTCGGATTCTACATAGTGAAAAATGTATGATTTGACACCGAGATCATTCAAATAGGACAAGTCTTTGCGATTTTATTGCGAAATGCAATGTTGCTGTATATTCAATGGCGGCCATCTTGAAAAATGGCCGCCATCTTGAATTTTTAGGTGTCTAACGGGTTTTATCAAAAGAGCAATCCCCAAGGAGTATGTGTGCCAATTTTGGTGCTTGTTTCCAGAAATGAACGATTATTCCAGTTATCTGCCCCACTAAAAGGAGAAAGGGGTGTGGGTCCAGGGAGAGGGGTAATGGACGGGTGACCGTAATATCAAGACAGGTTGTAACATTACTCAGGGTTTAAGGGAAGGCAGACCGTTTTTCTAGACCCCCTTCTCCCTAATGTTTAGCCCCACTAGTTTTGAGATTATAAGACGTTCGGGCCATTAGTTTAGCGATTTTAACACCTTTTCGCCCCATTTCATTGTCAATTTTAAGACCTTTCGTGCCATTTAGGTGTCGATTATTTCCTGGCAGGCGATAGCGAGCCTGCAATTTTAAGAGGAACCGGCCTTTGGCCAGTAAGTTTTTCTACTGAAAAATTTACAAATTTATCTTGAGGGGGGTCCAGGGGGTGTTTTTCTAAGCTTGATGGAGGTCTAGGGAGGAAACTAAATAAATATATGAATACATGAATTAATAGACCAAACAAACGGTCAGTTTCCCCTTAAGAGCCAGTAATGTTGTTCCCTCAGTGGTGGTGGTATGGTGGGGGAGGGAGTGATTTCCTCTTCTCTACCCTTTGGCATTACATGTGGTTCACTAGCTAGGCTATTCTTACTGGCCTACATATCATGAAAAACCATTACAAGTCCTAGAGGACACATAACACAACCATTATTCGCAAGTAGTAATTTGTTACATTGGAACATTCATTCATTACATATTGTGAAGGAAATGGGAGATACAACGTGTTACTCGACATTTGTTACATTGGAACATTCATTCATTACATATTGTGAAGGAAATGGGAGATACAACGTGTTACTCGACATTTGTTACATTGGAACATTCATTCATTACATATTGTGAAGGAAATGGGAGATACAACGTGTTACTCGACATTTGTTACATTGGAACATTCATTCATTACATATTGTGAAGGAAATGGGAGATACAACGTGTTACTCGACATTTGTTACATTGGAACATTCATTCATTACATATTGTGAAGGAAATGGGAGATACAACGTGTTACTCGACATTTGTTACATTGGAACATTCTTTCATTACATATTGTGAAGGAAATGGGAGATACAACGTGTTACTCGACATTTGTTACATTGGAACATTCATTCATTACATATTGTGAAGGAAATGGGAGATACAACGTGTTACTCGACTTTTTGAGCGCGATCGTACTCTCGCTAGAAAACGAAAATATATAATAATAATTAACAAAATAAATACAATAATAATAATAATAATAATAATAATAATAATAATAATAATAACACAAAACTAATAGATAGATAAATAAATCCATGAACCTTTTGTTGATGGACGCTTCTTATAGGTTTACAATACTGTGTTTTAGGGATACAATATCTTTACTTTGTGCACTCTTATTATAGTGTTCCAATGTTTGACCTTGTCTGTGACCCTGTGACTGTCAGTATTGTTACCCTCACTTGCCGATGGTACTTTCCTTACTGAGCAATATTATGTAGCACAACTGCCCATATTGACAATTCAATTCCGAAGCTGCCAACATTACTGTCTATAAATATCAATCCTATTTGCTGTGACTGTTGATATAAACTTACCACTTCTATCGCAATTGTGTTTTGCAACATTTTGCATTACTATCTGCGACTAATTTTCACGATGCCATATTACTGTATTATCCATGGTAGTTATTATAGATATTCATTGCAATGCATGTAAGGTTATCGTATCTTATTTGCCATGATTGTCAGTATTACTTTCAACTACTCACGATTGTAATTTCCACGATTCTCGCTAAAAACAAAACAAAATCCGACTCTTCGATACTTTTAGCAACGATTGTGTCAATATAATAGTGTTCGTGACTGTAAATATTATTAAATCGTTCTTACCTATTAAGTGTTTTCCCCATGGACTAATCACACTGCCGTTCTTACCTATTAAGTGTTTTCCCCATGGACTAATCACACTGCCGTTCTTACCTATTAAGTGTTTTCCCCATGGACTAATCACACTGCCGTTCTTACCTATTAAGTGTTTTCCCCATGGACTAATCGTTCTTACCTATTAAGTGTTTTCCCCATGGACTAATCGTTCTTACCTATTAAGTGTTTTCCCCATGGACTAATCACACTGCCGTTCTTACCTATTAAGTGTTTTCCCCATGGACTAATCACACTGCCTTTTTAATCCATAACGCTCTTACTAAACCAAGTAAAATCTTATGATATTAGTATTAATACAATGCAAAATCTCTTTGGCACCATATTAATAGTCCGGTAGAAAAAAATCTCCACCAAACCTTCCCTAGAACATATATTTAGGTAAACACAAACTTTGTCCTGCATGTGAGGAAGATATAAATTGTTTCTTTCAAGTTGAACTCATTCTTGCGCCACACAGGTTGCCACAAATGAGGTAAAGATAACCCAGTCCTCGGACGACCCAGAGATTCCCACCCTGGTAGTACCGTGGCCTTCGTCTTACTACAGACAAACACGCTCTTCAATAACCACTAATAGGTAGAAAAAGGTGTTCTGCCTTTCCACTATTTGTTATCTTTTTGGGGGGCGACAATTCGAGTCATTACTGTATTGTTGTCGGCAGTTAAATGTAAAAGACATTTTATTATTTATCTCTTTCTATCTGGGACTAGCAGAAGGAATCAAGTACTCTCAGATCGCAAGGATGGCTTTCTTAAGGGTCGCTCTACTGGTGATCTTTCATTTCTTACTAACTCTTGGTCATCCTCTTTTCGGGACTTCCATGAGACCTTTTCTGTTGCACTAGACTTATCGAAGGCCTTCGATGGAGTTTGGCACAAATCTTTATTTTTTAAACTACCATCCTTTTTCGGTTTCTATCCCTCTATCTGTGCCTTTGTCTATAATTTCCTTCCCAGCCATTCCATAGCTGCGGTTCTGGACAGCCATCACTCACTTTCTCATAATATCAACTCCGGTGTTCCTCAGGGTTCAGTCCTATCACCCATTCTCTTTCTAATTTTCATAAATGATCTTCTCAACTGTACCTCCAGTCCCATCCATTCATACGCAGACGACTCTACCTTATACTACTCGACTAGTTTTCCTAAACGCCCCAGCCAGCAATCCCTCAAAAACAAACGAAATGAAGCCATACAACACTTGTCTTCTGATGTAACTACTATTTCCAATTGGGGCAGAGAAAACCTTGTTGCCTTTAATTCTTCCAAAACCCAATTTCTTCATCTTACTACCCGTCCGGAACTCCCAGAGGACTATCCCGTACATTCATCAATACAAAAATAATTCTTTCATCTTCTTTCAATATCCTCGGTGTCTCTTTTTCTTCTGCTTTATTGCCAATAATGCAGCCTCCCAGAAGCTGGGTGTGCTCAACTGCCTCAAGGGGTTCTTTACCCCTGCACGGCTTCTTGCTCTGTATAGGGGCACAGTGCGTCCTTTTATTGAGTATTGTTCACATGTGTTGGGAGGATCCTCTCACACCGCACTCCTAAACTAAGTAAAAAGGAAAGCCTTTTGTATCATTAACTACCGTCTACTCACCAACTCTCTGCAATCTCTCTCTCTCCGCCGCAATGTTGCATCTCTCGTGCTAATCTATCGCTACTGCAATAATCAGTGTTCCTCAGAGCTTTGCCAGTGTATACCACCTCCTCTACGTAGGGTAAGTAGTACCCATCTTGCGACACAATCTCACCCCTACTCTGCAACTCTCCAAGCCAAGAGTGAAACGTTATTCACAGTCTTTCTTCTATTCAACAGCTGAGCTCTGGAACTCTCTCCCAGAATCAGTCTTTCCCTCTTCCTATGACTCAAATTGCTTCAAATGCTGTGTGTCCAGGCATTTTGGCTCAATGTCCCTTGATTTTGGCCCTGTCACTCTTTCAACCCTGGGGGAGGCACTCGCTACAGGCAGTTCTACCATGTGTCTCCCTCACTCACATAGGGGAAAAAAAAAAAAAAAAAAAAAAAAAAACCCAGAGCCATTAGCAAGGAGGGTTAGGGTGACTTTTTTAAAGCTGGGTCACTTAAAATATTTTGGTTCTAATTTGATATAATGCATTTTTGTTTTACCTAAATTTTGCGACACAATTATCGGCAATTAGACTAAAGAGGCACAATATATATATAGCTGTATAAATTAAAGGAATCCAAAAACAAAGTACTATGAGAAATCATTTGTCGTTGACGGTCCGTATAAAGTTGCAAACAATATGTATAATTTGCATAGTAAACAACTGCGCTCATCAAGCTGAGGTATTATTTAAATAATTCTTCCTTTATTGGCAGGTTATCTATTTCAGTTTGCTTTGACAGACTGTATACTGTACTATAATCTATAATGCCCGACAACTAGCCTCACATAATTTGAACAGAACTGGAACGATTGACCTAATGTTTCTACCATTTATGAAATTAATCATTAAGAAAGTGTTGACATTTAAGGCCAGTTTGCTCCAACCTTCCCTTAGTTAGAAGAACAATGGCTTGACTCGTCAAATGAAGTGAGGCTACTTTATATGAGTTTATGATCAATTACACAGTTTATGCATGCCATCAGGCCTGCATAAACTGGCAGGCTGAGCTGATGGGTTAAACTGGGAATAAGTGGCAACTCTTGAACATGTGGTCGCGGCAGTATGTCGGAAAATACATCATACCAAGCACTATTATATCTCAGGCCAACAAGTATAGCTTAGCATAATTAAGATGAACATTAAGGAATTACATACAAAGAATATAATGGACTTATCCCTTGAATTACCTGCCGCAATCCTATGGTGTATGTTGGTTGGTCAGGCAGTGAAGCGCTGGGTGACACTGAGCTTTGTTGCCTGCAATACTGAGTATTGGTGGGATATTTACCATTGTCACCAGAAAATTGTTGTCAAATGGGGAAGCTATTAAAAAATTACAATATCTACAACTCATATGCTAATTATAATTTTGGCGTAACTACTTCCTGATGATTGCATTCAGTTTATTTGATGAGTTCATGTAAAAGCGTGAACTTATCAACATAATATCAATTTAGTAGAGGCATACAGTATTTATTTTTCAGCATCAAGATCTCATTCGGCTTAGGAAGGATGAATTTTACTCTATCTATTGCCTGACGCCGTGATTCCCGAAAGGGTGGCCACGAACGAAACACCCCCATGCACCTCTGTCCCCAGTCAGTCGACGGCCCTCCTCCCAGCCAGCACCACCTTCACTCATATAATTCTTCACTCTATCCCTCCACCTCTCTCTCGGTTTACCTCTCCCTCTCTGTCCTGCCACCTCGCTCACGTACTCCCTCTTACTCATTCTCTCGCTTCCCATACATTCCATATGGCCGAACCATTTCATGGTGTCCCTTTTCACACTTTCCAGCATGTCTACATCCACACAACACCTCTCTCTTACTTCCTTATTCGTCTGTCTATCCCTCCATGTAACTCCGCACGCACTTCTCAAGTAACTAATTTCCACCCCTTTCACTCTTGGTCTGAGTCTCTCCACCAACGTTCATGCTTCACTTCCGTAAGTTAATGTCGGGATTACCACACTGTTATGCAAGGACTTCTTTACTTTCATGCTGACGACCCTATTTCTTGTTACTGCTTTCAGCATTCCTACTACCATCTTCCCCTATTGCACCCTCTCCCTCACTTCTTCATCCATACTCCCATCTTCACTCAGCACACTGCCCAGATATTTAAATGAGCTGACATTCTCCATAGCCTGACCGTTCAACCTCATCTCACACTCTGTGGCTTCACCCCTTTCGAAGACCATAACCTTGCTCTTCCCCGCATTTACCTTCAGATTCCATTTTGTTTGCACACTGTTCCACACGTATTTACCAGACCCTGCAACTCCCATTCACTATTGCTTATCGGAAATGCATCATCAGCAAACAGTAGTACAGGTAGCTTTGACTTATTTTCCTCCCATCAGCGATACACCAACATCCACTGCTTTTCCTTGTATTTATTTCATGACTCCATCCATATTATATAGTAAACAACCACGGGGACATCACACACCCCTGTTTCAACCCAACATTCAGGTCAAAGAACTCGCTCTGCTCATTCTCGACATGTACTGATGCCTTTGCACCCTCATACATGCTTTTCACTGCTTTCAGCAACTTGCCAGCTACTCCGTATATTCTCAGTACTTTCCACATACCTTATCTATCAACTCTGTCATAGGCCTTCTCCAAGTCCATAAAGGCAACATACAGCTTTTGTTGCTTCTCCAGATATTTCTCCACAACACATTTCCTATTGTACACCTTCCCTACTTCGCTTAGTAGGCATATTACCTGGTGGTTACCACTCACTCCTCTTTCCCCTTTACCCTTACACAGGGGGACTATTATGTCTGTCTTCCAGTCATCAGGTGCACTTCCTTTCTCCCATGCTAGTTTACACATTTGCCTTTCCCATTTGATCACTATCTCACCCCCATACCTCAGCATTTTCCCACACACTCCATCTAATCCTGATGCTATCCCCAACTTCACTCTTTTCATGGCTTGACACACTTCTGACCTCCTCCTCCACTAGTTCTCCTCTTCTCCCTCCCATACCCCATCCAACTATGTTTGCTGGCGCTTCATTCCTCACATTCAGCAATTCGTTGAAGTACTCCCTCCATTTTTCGACTCTCTCTTGCTTCTCGGCTAGCATTTGCCCATTCTTATCTTTCACACCCTTACTATTTCCCTTGTTACCTTCCCTAACTTCATGTTTAATTCATGTTTGATTGTGTGTTTAATTCATATTTGATTTTAATATATAGACGTTTCACCTGAGATCTCGATAAGTTTATTTGATTGAATGGTTGACCACTATATCAACACCATACCTCAGGAATTCCACACACTCCAATTATTCCTGATGCTTTGCCCATCTTCACTCTTTTCATGGCTTCACACACTTCTGACCCCCTGATCCCCACCTCCTCCTCCACTACTTCTCTTCTTCTCCCTCCCATACCCAATCCTACTATGATTGCTGGCGCTTCATGCCTTACATTCAGCAATTCGTTGAAGTACTCCCTCCATCTTTCAACTCTCATGCTTCTCTGCTAGCATTTGCCCATTCTTATCTTTCACACTCTTACTATTTCCCTAACTTCATGTTTAATTTAAATATATAGACTTTCATCTGAGGTCTCGATAAGTTTATTTAATTGAACGGTTGACCAGATCCCGAGATGTCATGAATGACAACTTCCGAGAGAGCACATTTTCCAATAAACAGATATAAAGAGAGAGATACATATACTCATTTGCAATTAACTACTACTTCCAATTGGGGCAGAGAAAACCTTGTTACCTTTTCATGCTTCCAAAACCCAATTTCTTCATCTTACTACCCGTTCAGAACTCCCAGATGACTATCCCTTACAATACAACAATACAAAAAACAATCCTTCATCTTCTCTCAATATTCTTGGTGTCTCTTTTTCTTCTGCTCTCACTTGGAAGGACCATATTACCAGTCTTGCTAAGGCAGCCTCCCAGAAGCTGGGTGTGCTCAACCGTCTCAAGGGGTTCTTTACCCCTGCACAGTTTATTGCTCTGTACAGGAGCACAATGCATCCTTGTATTGAGTATTGTTCACATGTGTGGGGAGGATCCTCTCACACCGCACTCCTAGACAAAGTAGAAAGGAAAGCCTTTCGTATCATTAACCCCCGCCCACTCACCAACTCTATGCAATCTCTCTCTCTTCGCCGCAATGTTGCATCTCTCTCGCTATTCTATCGCTACTACAATAATCAATGTTCCTCAGAGCTCTCCCAGTGTATAACACCTCCTCTATGTAGGGTACGTAGTACGCATCTTGCAACACAATCCTACCTCTACTCTGTGCAACTCTCCAACCCAAGAGTGAAACGGTATTCTCAGATTTTCTTCTATTCAATTGCTGAGCTCTGGAACTCTCTCCCATAATCAGTCTTTCCCTCTTCCTATGACTTAAATTGGTTCAAACTCCGTGTGTCCAGGCATTTTGGCTCGAACGTCCCTTGATTTTGGCCGTGTCACTCTGTCAACTCTGGGGGAGGCACTCGATACAGGCAGTTTTGCCTTTTGTTTCCCTCACTCACATAGAAAAAAAATAATAATTAATGTGCTTTACAATCACAAAAATTATATATACAAAGTTCATGAACAACATGTGATAATTGTATACGTTTAAATAGTACGTTACCTTGATGTCCAATGTGCTATTTGCAAATATTGATTTCAAGTTTATTTTAATTTTAGTTTTCAGCAAGAGGACAGATTTCAACACTGCAATAGTCTACATAAAACCGTTATATTGTCCATGGTAGTCAATTAAAAGCAGCCATTAGTGCTTGCTCACTCTCGGCTGCCATTATTATGAGTTCATGCAGCAGAGAACGGAGATGTAAATGTGCATCCCACTGTTTTTAACAAAGACACATACTTCTAAAAAATACACTTAACTTTGTGTGTATTAACTTTAATATTATAGGCAAGCTTTGAAAACGTTATCATTTTACTGTTGTCTGCGAGAAAGGTCACTTGAATTATGCTAAAGTAATCTTACAAAACTTATTTACAATATATGATTCATTATGTATTAAATACTGATCATTAACATGGTATTCATTGTACAGTAATATAGGGTAATCTGCCCTTGGCCCGTGTATTGTGAGAATCTGGGAGGAGATAAAGGTTGGAAGAAGCAGCAATAGGCCGTCTTTAACGTTGGTTGTTTGTCTCTCAATGTGACCCTACACGCATTTCTCAAATAACTCTTTTCGACCCCTCTCACTCTTGATTAATACCTCTTCAACAATATGCATGCTTTCTCTAGTAATAGTCCGGGGGCTGAGGGGGGTCCTGTGTGCAATCATATGTCCCCTAATTTTGACTCTTGAACCTTGTAGGGGACCCCTAGGAGGTTGAAAAAAACTTGGGTAGACATTCCAGATATGGGGCAGAAAGGTGTAATTCAAGATGGCGTCCAAGATGGCCGCCTCATTATAATACCCGGTATAACTTCATGTGGAAGTGTCCTAGAGTGATACATTTTGTGTCTTTACCTAGGTTTTCGGGGTCAAGGAATCCATTAAAATAATTTATAGGGTAAAAAAGTAATGGATAAATGGTGAAATCCAATATGGCCGCCGTGTCCTTTCATGTAGCCTGTCAGGGTTCGTTATTTACCTATAAATAAATTTGGTGTCTTTATATGGGTTATAGGGGTCAAGCATTTCACTCAGATTAATCAATTTGTGCAAAAACCAATGTTAATTTCAAAGCAGGGGCTCTAATTTGATTAATTATCCATCAATTCATAAAATGATGCAACTAAGACAACAGTCTGTTAACTATAACATTAAATCCTTAATAAACAGATAATAAGCGAGTATAGATTATTTCCCCATTTGGCTACTGTAAATTCACTCTTTCATTGTTGAAATGTAATGTAAAAGTTGCTTTTGCACCCTGAGATAGTACCTGAGAAGTTGAATTTGGTGTATAGTCACATTTCATTCGTAACAGATTAGCTAATACTTCTCTCTGTTCTCTCTTTTTCAGGCATCGAATGAAATGGCAGGGATTCCACTGAAGAGGCGCCGGTCAGAATTGGCTGATGTCGACATAAAGAAGTGTATTATTTGTCAGATTGACACCAACGAATCAACATGCAGCAACGCAGAGGCACGGCTGAAAGTCCTAGAGGCAGCCAGAATACGTAATGACTTGGTTGCAAGGAGGCTAGAGCAAGTCAATCATGAAGAGTTTGTCTATCATGTGAGCAACAAATGTTATAAATCGTACAACCTGAAAAAGACACTGAATAAACTCGAAGAACAGCCGTCCAAAGTGGTGAAAGAGCCGGAAGAAACTGAACTGGTCACAAACCCATCTGTGAGATGAGCATCCCGAGCTAGAATTGCACCTCGAGCTCCTCCATCTACTGACATACCGGCTTCAGAAAAGAAATGTACGGTGTGTGCCAATGTAAAGTTAAAGGGCGACAGGCAGAAATTCAGGATTTGTGAAGATGTACGTGCAGAAAAGTTCCTAAAGGCTGTGGTATTCTTTCAAGATGAAGTATAATATAGGACAAGTGACCTGCAAGATGTTCACTCCATATTTGGGTCAGATATATATTGCCACAAAAACTGCATCCGAAATGATCTTATTAGGTACGACCTTGCGAAAAGTCAATGTGATGCACCATCCCATAGTTTAGAAAAAAAACAAATATTTGCAAGGTTGTTAGAGAACATTGAATTCGCTTTGAAAGGTGGACAAGGTTTTGCCTTAAGTGACCTCCGTGACAATGTTAATGGCTTCATCGATTCCCAGGAAACATTTTCAAACAGAGACATTCGACTTTTTCTTGAAAGTCACTATGGCCCAGACTTGAACATTTCCAGACCTACAGAAGCAAACAAGTGTGCCATGGTTTTCTTAAATGCCAGTCCTGCAGAAATGGCTGACGTCATTCGGTCAAGCAATCCCATCACTCAATGCGCATCAGCTATTAGACATTCACTTTTGGACTATAATTTTTATTTGGAAGACAAGTTTTGTGATTCTGCTGATCTGCAGGACTCCTGGGATAATACGGATATCCCAGATGAGTTACTAACTTTTTTGTGTGTGTTACTAAATTGTAATAGAAATTATCTTGAATGCAGCATGGGTAGCAATAACAACTCTCCATTGAGCGATGATGACGACACATCTGATGAAGAAACTTGTGGTAACAGCAGTGCTCATTCACCAAAATTGAGGAAACTAAAGTCACTTTTCCAGGTTTTGTACTTCATGGTCCATAATGGTAGACGCAGGAAAAACTCCATCTGATGTGTGCAGAAGGAATCCATGCAACATGCAAAAGCAAAACACTCATCACCTCTCTAAACCATTTAGGATTATCAGTGAGTTACGATGAAATTCTCCGGTATCAGAATTATTTGTCAGACTTAGTTTGCACAAATGGAAATGATGATGTTCCTTTGCCAAGCCATCTTAATCCAGAGAAATTCACCACTGCCGCATTTGATAATTTTGATCACAATGAGGCGACACTATCGGGTCTAGGGGGCACTCATGACACTGTTTCGGTTTTATATCAGGACAAAGCAGATGGTGTTCAAAGGAAGCCACGAATTTCGGAAACTTTTGTAGTTCATGGTCCCAAGTCATTTCAGAAGTCCCTAAAATGTCAAGAGCTAAAGGACTTCTTCAAACCTACAAAGAGGGGAGACATACCCAGTGACTATTCAGTAAGCAACTCGACATTAAGTGAAGTGTTACGTCCTGGGATATATAAACACTGGGCTCTTTCTATTGGACTAGGTATGCGGCAACAAGCAACAACGGAAAACGCTAGATCCAACCCTTATCTATAAACCCAGGCAACAAACCACCCTAAACCGTCAAGAGTCCTGCCTGGACAACGAGGTATCCTATGACTCGGTTACAGGGTGCACGAACTATAGACTGCTGATAGTCAAGCAGGCTATATAAAAGATCACACAATTAAGTTGACTTAAAGCTTCAAGGAAAAGATAGATAACGGAATTAAATTGAAGAAACAATTTAATATCAAACTAGAAGAAAGTACATTTAACGTTACGTTAATTAATACAACTAATCACCCCTGCGTGAAAGAAGGTGAAAGCAAACAGTCCTCAAAACATCGTACAGGTAGACAAGATGCGGGTTTCTAAACTGCATTCGGCTACTGTAGGATCTGATGCTTAGCAAAGAAAGTACGTTATGGATTTAGAGAACTCTTAACTCATAAGCAGGAATAAATACTAGTGATAGGACATACAGTGTATAATGGCATAGGTATAATTAAATAAAGGTAGCAACTCGCAACATAACCACATACAGGTGTGCTTCTCACTCTTAGTCAGGCAAGCCTGCTCAGACAGAGTCTCTAAGCCACACCCTGACTCACAATGCTCACAAAAACGGTAAACTGTGGCACAATAACAAGCATACAGAGATAATAAACCCCTAGCTGTTAATCTGCCAGGTGGCAGAGGTCTCGCCGGAAGGATATAGGCTTCGGATACCCGGGCTGAGCCACCTGCTCTAGCCTAGGGACGTTCCCAGGTCTGTGCGCCAAATTACTCTAATTGAAAGGGTGCTCTCTTGAGAGACTCAGATCGCAAGTATCTGACTCTCTCCTGGCGACCCTAAAACAAAAGCAAGACGTGCTAGCGCAGTGCTGAGTGGACTAGGCAATGGCTCTCACACAACACAATGCTAGACACACAGGGACACAGACAAGAAAATGCCCCCAGACTCCCACGGGTATCCTAGTAAAGTCGTGCGGGTCCACAGGACTCGCACCAGCAGACTTTACTTAAAGGATCGCAAAAAGCCTCCCCTCCGGTCTAGCCCCTGCTAACCTGACACAAGAACACACTAGCAAGCATGAAACCACCAAATATGAGACAACAAAAAAGCTTCCTAGGTCTCATTAACAATTACATCCCTGCATAAGGCCCAAAATCCTATCTAGTTATCTGAGAGCTCGTCGTTAATACAATAATAGATATAAGGTCTATCAAGGGGATGGGATAATTAAATAGATTGGTGAAGTAGTGGAAAGAAGGTATACAAAGTAAGAGAGAACGTTTCTAAGTGGGGTTGAGAGGGATAGATATCAAGGGGGTCCGAAGGGTACGACAATGAGGTGAGCTCTGAGTCTTGAATCTGTCTGGACCCCCCTCTAGGCATGCAGAATACATCCCAGGCTTGGCAACACTCAACACAGTTGCCTGGTCAAAATCCTCTACCCCGTGCGTGAGTCGAAACTAAGCCTAACGTTGCAATCAAATGCATGTGGCAGCGCTTCAGGCTCGTCCCAGGCTGGACTCTCCGCGCGAAGCAACGTCCCAAGCCGGTCTCTCTCTACCGCTCGTCTCTTCCCGCTCTCACTAGACTTACATATTATATATTATAATGAAACAATCAATTATCGAGAATAAAATATACTAAGATGCGTTGGTTAAGAATAAGGGCAGCTACAAGCTGTGAAACAACATAAGAATTTCCCTGACATTAGTTACGTTGTCGTAGGCTATATACTAAGGGAAAGCCTGCCGGCCGGCGACCACCAGCCGGTTTCTAAACGGCTGGGCAGCCGACGCGCGCGCATGCCCGCACGTGGATACTATGCAGAAGCGTCACACCTCCCCCAAGATATAAGACCCTTGACTAAGTTCTTCATATCTAACAGAAAGCTTCTCATAGTACCACACACTGGAGCAACACAAGGCACTATATATAAAAAAATAAATAAAGACTGTTGCGCTCCACCGAGCAAGTTCAACTAACTCAGAGACAATAAGCGAAAACATTCAACTTAGATACTGCTACAACATCTTATACAAAATTCTACAGGTTATAAAAAATAAAGAGTTTTTATAAGGTTTTTGCTTTTTTAATTTGTTTTTTTCGGCTGAACTACAGTGACAGCCTATTTTCCTCCACACTCAACCCTCAATCCTGTGGCAGTCTAACCAACATCATCCACCCTTGATAGACAATCCGCTATCACGTTATCAGAACCGGCAAGATGGCGTATGTCCAGATTATACTCCTGAAGCATGAGTGACCACCTGGTCAGCCTCATATTCCAGTTATGAAACTGATTCAAGAATTTCAGAGGGTGATGATCGGTATAAACCACTACGACTGGTCCGAAAGCAGGAACATATACATCAAAGTGCCTGAGCGCCAGCACTATCGCCAGGAGTTCTTTTTCAATTACAGAGTAATTCCTTTGTGCACTATTGAATTTTTTACTGTAAAAACTCACTGGATGTTCGATACCTTCATCATCTGTCTGTAACAAGACAGCCCCAGCCCCTACGCCACTGGCATCAGTCGCCAGCTGAAAAGGTCTGCTGAAGTCCGGGGCCCTGAGTATGGGGTGGGTACATAACAGGTGTTTCACCAAGGAAAACGCCTCTGCACACTCAGGAACCCACCGGAACTTCTTGTCCTTAGATGATAAGTCAGTTAAAGGTGCAAGTACAGTCGAATAGCCTTTGATGAAGCGACGATAATAGCCTATCATACCTAGAAACCGCATGATTTGTTTCTTAGTCGTAGGCTGGGGAAACTGATCGATGGCTTTGATCTTTGTCTGTGGAGGGCACACCTGACCCATCCCCACCTCGAACCCCAGGTACAAAACTGTAACTTTGACAAAATCGCACTTACCCAGGTTTACCACCAAACCTGCTTCATTCAGTTTATTAAAACGAAGTGGCTACGGGACACCACCAGGGGTGTCACGCAGCCCAGCCAGTGAGGCTGGGCTACGGGACACCACTGGTGGTGTCCCGTAGCCCAGCCTCACTGGCTGGGCTGCGTGACACCACCAGTGGTGTCTCGCAGCCCAGCCACACTGGGTAGGCTACGGGACACCACCACAAGTGTTTTCGTATTTATCGCCATATAATTCAGCCAATTAGACTGTTGAATCGAAATTCTTTGGATTATTATTTATATTATCATTAAAAACGTTGGACTTTATTAAATTATAATCCTACATGTTGTATATACAGACCTATTCCACACTCAACTCCCTACGCCACACACACTCACACATACCTATTTATACATATAACTAGGCGTTATATATAGCCGTTATAATATAGCCGTTATATATAGCCGTTATATATAGCCGTTATAAATGTGTGTATATTCTTCGTCTTACATATCCATCTTATAAGAACATATGGGAGTCTACAGAAAGTCGATTGGCCCACACAAGGCAGATCCCTCTCACACCCAACCCATCTCGTTCATATGTTTATCTAATTTTATTTTGAAACTCTATCGTTCTTGATTCCACAATGGCGCTAGGTATCCTATTCCACATGTCTATTGTCTACACATCTGTTACCATTATGGTATAATGATCAAACAGAAGTAAAGTCATTCGTACTTGCATAACGTGCTATAAGACACCTTGACGACGTTCACAAGCACAAGTGCGTCAATGTGTGGATAATTACATGTGTTTGTGTAAATAAATATGTACTGTATTTGCATTACTTTATATTACATAAAGTAATGCAAATACAGTATATGTGCGTAAATAAATGTTTGTTTACGAATGTTATATGGATGTTCAAATGCATGTACGTTTGGGTCATAATTTGGAAGGAACAAATTTATATATTTGTGAAAGAAATTGCAAAGTACACTGTAAAGTGATCAGCTCAGTAGCAGTAGGCTTTCAAGAATAAACTGAATATCTTAATGAATTAATTGGGTGTGAGTTGGATCTGCCTTGCGTAGGCCAGTTTGGGGGGGGGGGGGGGCAGTGCAAGCTTGCTTGCACGAGTAGGAATGTGTATGTACGAGCATAAAGCCTGTACGTTTGTGAGTGGAAATATGTGTTTGTATAATGGATGTACAAAATTAATAATGAATGTACAATATGTTTTGTGTGTGTGTGTGTGTGTGTAGATATATGAACATAAATCACCGAACTTGTTCGTCAAGGTGAATACACGCAATGCGAGTTAATGACATTGTGGGTAGGAATACGAAGATGTGTTCCTGAATGATTTTGTGCGTGAAAATGTGAATTTGCATGAGTTTGTGTGTGTTTATATAGTGAATCAACATAGAAGATAATAGGTAACATTTCTCAATTGATGATGCATATGTTGTCTGGTGATTATTGGCATCCAAATGTGATGTTTGGTTAATTTAGGATAGGGATTGTAATTGGTAAATCTATAGCATAATAAAACATTTATATTGCTACCATGTGAGTGCGGGCGAAGAAGGTTGCGAAAAAAAACCCGGTGACCCCCTTTACCTTAAGATCTCAAGCTAATCCAGGAAATTAACACCTACTTGAGAGAGAGAGAAAGAGAGAGAGAGAGAGAGAGAGAGAGAGAGAGAGAGAGAGAGAGAGAGAGAGAGAGAGAGAGAACATTGATGTAGGAATAACTAGCAAAATCAGTAAATTTACAGATGACACTAAAATGGGAACACTCCAAACAGATTTAGACATATTACACAAATGGGTAGTAAACTAGCAGATAAAGTTCAATGTAAGGTAAATGCAGTGTAGTAAAATTGAGTAAATCGATAGGAAATGCAGTATACAATTTCGATAACGTGGATATAACTAACTCAAATAATGAAAAAGACTTGAGAATCATCGTCAACTGTGATTTGAAACCACAGAAGCATCAGTGTTCGAAATAAGGCAAATAGAGTTCTTGGATGTATATCTAGAAGTGTGAGTAACAGAACAGCAGACGTAATCTTGAACTTTTATCTAGCGTTAGTAAGGCTACATATGGATTATGCTGTTCAAAATTGGAGTCCCTATTAGAGAATGAACATAGATTCCTTGGAGAAAGTACAACTGAGAATGACAATAATAATCTGTAATATTAGAAATCTTCCATATGAAGACAGGTTGAAGAAGCTAGGCTTACATTCGTTAGAAAGACGCAGAGTTAGATATGATATGATACGATATGATATGATAGATATGATAGAGGTGTTCAAGTGGGTAAGTGAGATAGGCTAAATACAGGGGATTTGAAAGATGTACTGAAGCTCAGCGATAGCGAGAAAACTCAAACAAATGGTTTCAAATGGGATACATTTCGTTTCAAGAAATATAGGCAAATACTGGTTTGGTTAAGAGTTGTATATACCTGTGGAACAGGCTACCTAGCACCATAGTGCGATCAAGAACGATAGAGAGCTTCAAAATACAATTAGATAGACATATTATGGACAAGATGGGTTGGGTGTAAGAGGGATCTGCCTTGTGTGGGCCAATCGGCTTTATGTGGGCTCCCATTTTCTTATTTTTCTTCTTTTCTGCGTATGAAGGAGACTAAAGGCAGGTTACTAAACTATAATACCATATATATATATATATATCTCTCTTATTGATACCTTTCATCCACTTAAAACACCTCTATCACCTTTCATCCACTTAAAACACCTCTATCATTATTTCCTGTACATAATCGTCTTTCTAGCAATATGATAGCAATATTAACTAATAAGTCAGTCACAACTAATATTAATTATAATATTTATAACACACACACAAACACACACATTATATATATATATACCGGTATATATATATATATATATATATATATATATATATATATATATATATATATATATATATATAGTGTGTGTGTGTGTATGTATTAGAATATACAATGGGTGAAGCATTAGAATAAAAATAGATTATTGGTGAGTGGGAGGAGTATAATCTGTGATTAGAGGACCAGGTGGATCCTCTAATCACATTTAATTGGTACCATTGACTGCCTTTTTCCTTTAATTACAATTTATACTCCTCCCATTCCCCACTACCTCTTTTCCTTAGTTGATACAATTTCTATATTTAACTGAATATTTAATAGTGGATGCTAACGTGCTATTAAAAATATGTACTAATTATATATATATATATATATATATATATATATATATATATATATATATATATATATATGGGTAGAGCAGGAGGTAATTACAGTAATTAAAAGTAGTTACTAAACTATAACTGTATTGATATTGGAGTTGGACATTATTGAATTTATATATGTACTATGACACATGTTGCTTAGAAGAGGAGTACAAAGGAGGAGAGAGAGAGAGAGAGAGAGAGAGCATAACATAAGAACAACCTAAGATAATGGGAGTCTGCAGAAAGCCAATTGGCCCACACAAGGCAGATCCCTCTCACACCCAACCCATCTTGATTAGAGCAATGCCCATATTCACCTTATTTACTAATACTATTTCAAACTATCTTGGTAATAAATCAAGCACTTGATGTAGGTCCTAGAACAAACTATTACCATATGAATCCATATACTTCGTCTAAAAAAATCCTCTATGGTGTTATCCTAATGCCCTATTTAGTATTTATAATGGAGGTTGGGTGTGAGTGATCTGCCGGTTGTTGTCCATCGCTCTGCAGACCCCGTTTTCCCATGTTGACCTCTGATCGTTTTGGTGAGGTCAGTCCTCATGGTGTTAGTGAGTTGGGCCTATTATTAGGCCTTATAATTAGTGTTGGGTGTGAGAGGGATCTGCCTTATATGAGCCGATCGGCTTTCTGCAGACTCCCGTTTTCTTATGTTCTTATTTTCTTATATGTAAGTCCTAGGACCTTACACATGATAGAAATCTTCCTTAAACCTTACGAGCGGCCTATGCGGTTTATTTATGTGTACCGCACAGCGGGGTGTTTTTAGCCAAAATAGGGCTGTTTACGTGATCATTTTCATGCCTAAATAAGACCCAGAACGTAAAACAAGTACCTATCCCTGAAAGGGCATAAACAGAGCTTTCGAATGACACCATAACGATCCTTGTATGATGGATAGTTTTCTTGCAATAACCGTGCAACGCGAGTGCAAAAAGCAGGTAATTCGGTACTTTCAGTACATAATTGAGTATGTAGCGAGTGAGAGAGGGAGGAGGGAGCTGAGATTTGTGTCAGTAGGTTCGCCGCGGTGGTCTGGAGCAGTCATACGCTCGCTAGTCTCCTGCCACCACTTGTCTCTCTCTCTCAGCCACATTACGTGCTGAAATTGCCACTCGAGTTATGTCGAGCGCCGCCACATAGTCCAGCTTTTTTTAACTCGACTTATGTTGCTCGCCGCTAATTAAGGGTTAAGTATTCAAGTTCAGTGATAACGAAACAAAACTCGAACAAATGGTTTCAAATTAGATATTTTTCGTTTCAGAAAAGATATAGGCAAATATTGGTTTGGTAACAGAGTTGTAGATAGGTGGAATAAGCTACCAAGTGCTATAGTGGAATCAAGAACGATAGAGAGCATTAAGAAAAAAATAGATTGGCATATGGACGAGATGGGTTGGGTGTGAAGGGGATCTGCCGGGTGTGGGCCAATCGGCGCTCGACAGACCCTCATTGTCTGTCCTCTGACCGTTTTGGTGAGGTCGATCCTCTATGCGCATTACTGTATATCATCTAGGCCTACGTGTATAGTATCATTACAACTCGTACCAGACCGTCAAATCCGGAGAGGACTTCACATTATGTCCCCTTATACCATGGAGGTATTAACAAAGTATATACAGTATACTTTAGGTATTAAGGCCTTATTACCTCAATGCCTTATACCAAGTCTCTATTTATTCCATTTTGTAAAACTGAGAAACAAGGGGTAAGGAGACTTGTCCCAATGTCTCTTTCCTGGTTGGGATTCGAACGCAGCTCCTCTTAGTTGTAAAGTAAGTATGCCAACCAATACATAACCGAGCACGTTGGTGTATAATCTATATTTTATTAATTTCACTAAACACACCAAAAACCACCAATGAAATTAATGAGAGAGAGAGAGAGAGAGAGAGAGAGAGAGAGAGAGAGAGAGAGAGAGAGAGAGAGAGAGAGAGAGAGAGAGAGAGAGAGAGAGAGACACCACACCATCAGATAATTATGCTGGCAGGTACAATTTACAAGTAGGTGTTCATTTTCTGGATTAGCTTGAGATCTTGAGGTAAAGGATCCACGTCCGCTGGTATCCAGAGGCTGGTCAGCGGGGTTTTTTTTGACAACCCTCTTCGGCCGCACTCATATATGGTAGCTTTTGAAATGTTTCATAATTCTATTATTTTTACCAATTACTTTCCGTAACCTAAATTACCCAAACTTCATATTTGGATTCCAATAATCAGACAAAACATGCATTACAGATTTAGATATATTACCTATTAGCTTTCATGGCTATACAGTATATGCATTATGCAATATATATATATTATACAACACACACACACACACACACATTTAATTTACAAGTGGACAAGGATTCACTATTAAAAGCACCTACCCTGCCATGTATAATTCTACTCACAAACATACAACCACGTGCTCACACACTTACACAAACACACCTTTATATTCACAATCACAGAAACATTTCGTACTTTCATTCACAAACCCCTACGTAAATATTTCCATCCACACCGTTATCATTCATTTGTACACACACACACGTACACACACACACAATTTCCCACAATTTCCCAAGCTTGGAGGAGAAGACGTGTGAGGGGTATATAACAACGATTTACAAAGACTTTTTTTGTGAGGTAACCCGGTAGGATCAAAGGGCACGAGTTTAAACTAAGAACAAATAGATGGAAATACGATATGAATAAATTTAGCTATAAAAAAAAGCTTTGTATACGTGGAACACTTGTGGTGGTGTCCCGTAAGCCTACTCAGTGTAGCTGGGCTGCGAGAC
The DNA here is from genome assembly GCA_032716605.1 of Paralithodes platypus. Classification (NCBI taxonomy): domain Eukaryota; kingdom Metazoa; phylum Arthropoda; class Malacostraca; order Decapoda; family Lithodidae; genus Paralithodes; species Paralithodes platypus. The sequence continues at coordinate 37,264,754 of CM064529.1, forward strand.
ACCACTGCTAGTCTCACGCAGCCTACCAGTGAGGCGGGCTACGGGACACCACCAGTGTGTCCCGTAGCCCAGCCTCACTGGCTGGGCTGCGTGACACCCCTGGTGGTGTCCCGTAGCCACTTCGTTATTAAAAAGCTGTCCGATGTGAGCACAGTGACTGTTAAAATCATCGTCGTATATTATGACATCATCTAGGTACACCGTACAGTTGGGAATGTCGGCTACAATGTCGTTCATTAATTTCTTAAACGTTGCAGGGGCATTTTTCCGCCCGTATGGCATAACATGGCAACGATATGTGGCACCGTCCACCACAAACCCACACACCTCTCGCGCTCGCTCAGACAAGGGCACTTGCCAATATCCCTTAACAAGGTCTATCTTAGTGAGGAACTTGGCTTTTCCTATGTTATCCACACTGTCGTCCACGCGAGGGAGAGGGTAGGCATTTGTGGGGGTTAAACCATTCAACCTGCGGAAATCTATACAAAACCGCACCTTGCCATCTGGTTTGGGCTGCAGTGTGACTGGGGAAGTCTACCTTACTGCACCCTCAGAAATCAGCCCACGTTTCAGCATATAATCCAGCTCTTCCCTAAGTGCTGGTAATTTAATAGGGGGAACACGGTATGGCACTGATTTAAAGGGCGGGTGGTCCCCAACATCGACATCGTGCACCGCTTGAGTAGTGAGGTCAGGATGCTCCGTGAAAACAGCTGGGTTTGAATCAAACAAGTGCTGCACAGCTACACGTTGTTGATCAGGGCAGGTGCAATATCAACTCGTGAGCCACTTGTCTAGAATTCCCCGCCCACTGATCCGCGGAAACATGACAATCCCAATTATCCTCCCCCGCAGCTTGAATGTCCCTTCCTCCTTCTCCACCACGATCGCTTGCAGATCACCACCGGGACAGTGAGAGGCTCGGAGGGGCGCCTCACATACTCTTTCATCAGATTTACATGGCAAAGTTGGTTCTTTTTCTTACGATCAGGAGTAGCTACTAAATAGTCTAGATCAGAAACCTTCCTTACAACCCGATACGGACCAGAATACTTGGCAGACAAGGGGTGTCCCACCAGAGGCAGTAGTATCAGTACCTCCTGATCTACTTCAAATTCCCTCAGCTTCACCTTCTGGTCGTATCTGTCCTTCATCTGAGCTTGTGAACTCTTATGGTTCCGACCTGCTACCTCCAGGCTCTTTAGCATTCTCTCACGGCTTTCAACAACATACTTTAGAAGCGAGCATGGCTTTGTGACTCCCTGCCAGATCTCCTTGACTATGTGGAGGGGCCCCCTGACCCTGTGTCCAAAAACCAACTCGTTCGGGCTAAATCCCAAGCTCTCCCCAGGTACTTCTCTCGCAGCAAATAAAACGTATGGGAGACCTAGATCCCAGTCCTTCCCATTTTCCATGCAATAACACCGCAACATACTCTTGAGAGTCGAGTGCCACCTTTCCAAAACTCCCTGACTCTCGGGATGGTAGGCAGATGACACCACAGACACTATCCCATGTTGCTGCATGGTCTGCTTAAACAGAGCAGAAGTAAAATTGGATCCCTGATCAGACTGGATCTCCTGAGGGTAGCCATAACGAGGGAAATAGACAAGTAGGTTTTGACAACAGTCTTAGCCATCCCGTTGCACATGGGGTAAGCATCTGGATACCGTGTTGCTACATCCATTACAGTTAGTAAAAATTTATTGCCAGCACTAGTGGGGGGCAATGGGCCAACCATATCGATAACTACTTTGCTGAAGGGCGGCCCAATGACAGGAATGGGTTCTAACGGGGCTCTCGGGATGACCTGATTGGGTTTCCCAACAACTTGACAAGTGTGACACTGTGACACCCATGACACGACACTCGCCTTTAACCCAGGCCACCAGAAAAGCTTGCTCAGAGCTGCCTCCGTCTTACGTGCCCCCAGGTGCCCTGCCAAAGGCACATCATGAGCTAATCTCAATAAGCTCTCACGGCACACCCTTGGTACTACTAACTGGTCCACTAATCCTGACCCGCCATCCCACTTTCTCTTGGGATCCTGATGTCTCCGATACAAGATCCCCTCGGACAAGAAAAAATCACCTGGCTGCGCATCCCCATCGCTCTCCAGTTCGACAGCACCATTACCACACGCCCTGACTTCAGGATCTTCCAGCTGCAAGGAACATATATCAGCAGGTGCGAGATTATCCAAGTTCATCTTAAATAATTTATTTCCACCTCCAATGTCCCACTGAGCCATCCTTTCCTCACGCTGCGCATAACGATGCTTTCGCAGAGTCTCTTCCTGCCCTGCACCTGCACTAGCGGTGACAGGCCCCGGGGCCTCTCCGGACTCTAACATAGGTGCCAATAATGAGTCACCAAGAAACACTGCCAGCTCAAAACTCGCCAATTGACCAACACTTCCCGTTTTCTTGTGACCTTTCCTCCGCGGTTTGATAGACTGAGGTGGTGGCTGCAAGGCTCCGGATGCCTGAAAACACGTCACAACACACGCCATGGTTTGTACGCTACACTTCTCAACCCACTCCTGTTCCTCCCTACTAACGTCGGCCGCCTTCTCGGCAACGACCAAGGGTGAAACCTTAGAAGCAGGCACCGCAAAGTTGTTGCCGAGGAGGAGGTTGACGCCCCCAACAGGCAAGTTCTCTACAATTCCTACATCCAGCTCCTTCGCCACACCACCCACCTCCAGCTCCATCCGCACCAGCGGGTAGGACTTCGTAGCATTGATCCCCTGAACTACCACCACCCGAGCAGCGTTAATCGGTCTACCAGTAAAGTTCTTTAACAAGGTCTGAGAAGCCCCCGTATCACGCAATAGCTTAACTCCTCGCCTTTCGCCAGGCCACCTCACAAAACCATGCCCTCTATGACCCCCAAAGACGTTGCGGACAGGGTTCAAGCCTTCCGGACTCTTGAACACAGGCTGTGTCCCACCCTCTGACGAACTACCCTTGGCAAACTCCGAAGATATAGGCGACACTCCTATGCTGCGGGCCAATGACACAACCTTGTTTGGTGGCTTGTTCGGACAAGCATTTGCAAGGTGACCCTCCTTGTGACATGCGAAGCACTCTTTACTCTTTGGTTTCCCTTGGAAGTGGGAGGTACCATTAGACTTCTTATACGGGACAGTATTTGGTTTATGTTCAGTTTATTGTCAGTGCTAGATGGTTCTGTGTATTTATGTGAATCAAAATTCTTGGGAGGGGGAGGGGTACGATCCTTTGCACCCGACTCCCTCCTAGCTGCTGCTCTGCACCCTCGAATTAATGACAGTCAGCGGTCAGCCATTTCTGCTGCCTCCTGGAGAGTTCTAGGATTTTTTTCCTTTATATTTAATGTTAAGTCCCCGCCTGTGCACTTAAAGAACTGATCCAAGAGAACCAGCTCACTCAACTCCTCAAAAGTAGCTGCCCTCTCAGAACGCAGCCAATGTCGTAGTGCATCAGACAAGTCCCGGGCATGTTCTAGAAAGGTATTATCCTTGCCCTTAGTAACACCCCGAAACTTCAAGCGGTAAGTTTCTGGTTGTAACTCATAGGCCCGTAGCACAGCCTTCTTTAGCTCATCATAAACTACACAGGACTCTAAAGGTAGTGCATCATACGCTTTTAGCCCCTTTCCTAGGAGTCTTGATGAAACTAATGCTGCCCACTTTTCCTGAGGCCACTGGTGTTTCTGAAACTTCTTCTCAAATCGCATAAAAAACTCAGCCACACCTAATTCATCGAACACAGGAACTAGTTTAAGCAGGTGCGACAATGATTGGTCCCGATGTCTGTTACCGCCCAATATTTCGCCCTGTTACCTCCACTCGAGATCTCTCCAGCTCCCTGTCAGCCCGATACCTAGTAGACTCTGCCTGCAGTTCAGCCTCTCGTATAGCTGTTCTCTCTGCAGCCTCAGCCTGCACACTAGCCTGTGTCTCGGCAGCCTCAACCTGAGCTCTAACCTGTCTTTCGGCGGCCTCAACCTTGGCCATCTCAAGCCGAAACAACAAATCTGGAGTCAACCCTTGAGGAGGGGAAGGTGCATTTAATGGAGAGGGTCCCTGTGATTGAATTCCACGCTGCCATTGACCATCAACTTGGGGGTATGTACTAAATTCAGGCACCCTGACGTTTGATATGGGGGTAGAGTGGAGGGGGTGCTGGGGACCGGGGCCCCCAGTCGCCTCTCCACCCAGGTCTCTCCCTTCTAAACCCAATATCAAAGTCCTCAGCTGATCTTTCCTCATGCCACTTAAACCCTGGTGACTCTGAAGACCTGTCACACACTTTAAGCCATACTTATTCAGCTTAAACACCCTGGCAGCGGTAAGGGGCACCTCTAAAAATCTTCTAGCACCCTCCTCGCTATCGACTAGCCACTCCACAGGTCTTTCTCCCTCCGAGCCCGTATCGTGACCTGACCCATCACTGTGTTCTGATGTATTAGACATGTTTGTGTACTGCAGTAATTATCACGGTTATATAATGTGCCTTATCTCCTATGCAAGTATGTATATACTAATGTTATTTAAAGTCTTTAATGTGTTATATTGGTTGCTCCAAAAAAAACTCTATGTCCACTGTATTCCTCTAATCATAAGGAATCTCAAAACAAATGACCACTATATTCCTCTGTTCAGTAAATCCTATGCAAGGTCGCCATTTGTTACGTCCTGGGATATATAAACACTGGGCTCTTTCTATTAGACTAGGTATGCGGCAACAAACAACAACGGAAAACGCTAGATCCAACCCTTATCTATAAACCCAGGCAACAAACCACCCTAAACCGTCAAGAGTCCTGCCTGGACAACGAGGTATCCTATGACTCGGTTACAGGGTGCACGCACTATAGACTGCTGATGGTCAAGCTATATAAAAGATCACACAATTAAGTTGACTTAGAGCTTCAAGGAAAAGATAGATAATGGAATTAAATTGCAGAAACAATTTAATAACAAACTAGAAGAAAGTACATTTAACGTTACGTTAATTAATACAACTAATCACCCCTGCGTGAAAGAAGGTGAAAGCAAACAGTCCTCAAAACATCGTACAGGTAGGACAAGATGCGGGTTTTCTAAACTGCATGCGGCTACTGTAGGATCTGATGCTTAGCAAAGAAAGTACGTTACGGATTTAGAGAACTCTTAACTCATAAGCAGGAATAAATACTAGTGATAGGACATACAGTGTATAATGGCATAGGTATAATTAAATAAAGGCAGCAACTCGCAACATAACCACATACAGGTGTGCTTCTCACTCTTAGTCAGGCAAGCCTGCTCGTACAGAGTCTCTAAGCCACACCCTGACTCACAATGCTCACAAAAAACGGTAAACTGTGGCACAATAACAAGCATACAGAGATAATAAACCCCTAGCTGTTAATCTGCCAGGTGGCAGAGGTCTAGCCGGAAGGATATAGGCTTCGGATACCCGGGCTGAGCCACCTGCTCTAGCCTAGGGACGTTCCCAGGTCTGTGCGCCAAATTACTCTAATTGAAAGGGTGCTCTCTTGAGAGACTCAGATCGCAAGTATCTGACTCTCTCCTGGCGACCCTAAAACAAAAGCAAGACGTGCTAGCGCAGTGCTGAGTGGACTAGGCAATGGCCCCTCACACAACACAACGCTAGACACACAGGGACACAGACAAGAAAATGCCCCCAGACTCGCACGGGTATCCTAGTAAAGTCGTGCGGGTCCACGGGACTCGCACCAGCAGACTTTACTTAAAGGATCGCAAAAAGCCTCCCCTCCGGTCTAGCCCCTGCTAACCTGACACAAGAACACACTAGCAAGCATGAAACCACCAAATATGAGACAACAAAAAAGCTTCCTAGGTCTCATTAACAATTACATCCCTGCATAAGGCCCAAAATCCTATCTAGTTATCTGAGAGCTCGTCGTTAATACAATAATAGATATAAGGTCTATCAAGGGGATGGGATAATTAAATAGATTGGTGAAGTAGTGGAAAGAAGGTATACAAAGAAAGAGAGAACGTTTCTATGTGGGGTTGAGAGGGATAGATATCAAGGGGGTCCGAAGGGTACGACAATGAGGTGAGTTCTGAGTCTTGAATCTGTCTGGACCCCCCCTCTAGGCATGCAGAATACATCCCAGGCTTGGCAACACTCAACACAGTTGCCTGGTCAAAATCCTCTACCCCGTGCGTGAGTCGAAACTAAGCCTAACGTTGCAATCAAATGCATGTGGCAGCGCTTCAGGCTCGTCCCAAGCTGGACTCTCCGTGCGACGCAACGTCCCAAGCCGGTCTCTCTCTCCCGCTTGTCTCTTCCCGCTCTCACTAGACTTACATCTTATATATTATAATGAAACAATCAACTATCGAGAATAAAATATACTAAGATGCGTTGGTTAAGAATATGGGCAGCTACAAGCTGTGAAACAACATAAGAATATCCCAGACATTAGTTACGTTGTCGTAGGATATATACTAAGGGAAAGCCTGCCGGCCGGCGACCACCAGCCGGTTTCTAAACGGCTGGGCATCCGACGCGCGCGCATGCCCGCACATGGTTACTATGCAGAAGCGTCACAGAAGGATGTAGTACGGAAGGAAAAGACCTTGCTTGGCCACTAGCCCGGATGAATTTGTCAAATATAGAAGAAGGCTTAATCAAACAAGACTGCAAAGAACAACAAATGCCATGGTGAAGTGGCTTCAACTCAGTTGTCACAGATGAGAAACTTCCTGAAATGATTGTAGGCTTCTTGCCAGTTCTACCATTCCCAGTCACACAATACAACACAGTGTATACCGCTCTTAAAAAATTTCAGAACGTCTTGGGACAGCTAGATCAGAACCACTTAGCTATAGCATGTGATGAAGGTGTCTACAGAATCGCACGAGAGATTATGTTGTGGCGCCAAGAAGAATTCAAGGACTTGACTCTTTGCCTAGGATCATTTCATTTAATTAAGATTTACCTTGGTTGCATAGGAAAGTATCTTCGTGGTAGTGGTGCTGAGAGTATATGGATCGAAAATGAAATATTTGGTCAAAATACTACCCAGGCCGTCTTGGGAGGTTCACATTATGTCAGATCTCTAGAAGGCATGACTCTCCTTTCAGAGGCTATGGAGAGACTCCAATGGAGCGCATTCTTTGAAAAGCATGGCATAGAGAAATATGTGGAGTCGCTCAAGTTGCTTAGAGAAATGAAGCAAGAGGTATCTGCAAAGAACAAGTTGAGAAGTAAGGAGCTTCTTGACGCTTTTCTTGGACTATCAGGAGACCTGTTCAAGGATTTCGAGGAGTTTTAAAGGGAAAGTAAGGCAGAAAGCAAAACATTCATCTACTGGGATAGGTTCATTGAAATGGTTCGGTTGGCAAAGGACCTTGTGAGGGCTGACAGAGAAGGTGACTGGCATCTGCATCTGCAATCAGTTGAAGCAGTATTGCCATATTTTGCGGTCTTTGACTCGACCAACTATCTCCGGTGGTGTTCTCTCTACTTGGAGGACATGAAAAAGCTACCAGAAACCGCACCAGTTGTTCATGACAATTTCATGACTGGGCATTTTGTAGTGAAACGTTCTTCCGCCCCATTCTCTGCTGTTGCTGCCGACATGTGTCTGGAACAGACCATCAACCGCGCATCTAAGACAAGTGGGGGAATCATTGGCAATACAAAACGGAAAGAATTCGTAACAAGATGGAACATCATTCACCATGAATTGACAGCAGTAAATCAAACCTTTCGTGAAGTTACAGGTGTACAGTTGAACAATACAGAACTTACAGTCAATCATTCATTCAGGCGTCGGTAAACACAAGAAAATGAAAGAAAAGTAGACAAGATGATCGCGTACATCCTTAACTATGAAAATTCATTCGAGGTGAAGCAAACGACTGAACTGAAACTGCATAACCTTCTTACCAGAGCTATCATGCGAGACGAAATTCAAGATAGTCTATTGTCTGTTCAAGAAACCGGTCTGGATTTATACAACAAGTTTAGAATGGAGTGCTTGGTGGAGAAGACAAAACGACTGAGTGACACAATCAGCAGGAACAATGTTAAGACATTCGCAAATACCGAGGAAAACAAAGCATCAGCCCCAAAAGCGAAAAAGAAGCAGGACAAGGAGTTAGGTGTTGTGCTGAAGCAACTGGACATTGCCATGATCCGTGGACATGATGCTCAAGAGGTGTTCACATATGATCTGATCAATACTAGCTACTTATTTAATGATGAGGATGGACTCATGAAAAAAAACAGCAAAACATGAGCTTGGAAAGAACTTGAATCAAATATTACAGCAGGTGACTACATAACTCCTACGCATTGGACGGATATGCCAACCGGATACATTGTCGATGTTATGGCTTATGTGCGGAAGCTGAACACATCCTCCATGAATACCTTCAAAGAATTGTGCAATCAATTCCTGAGCATGATCCTTGGGGTTTGCAAAAAGGCTTCTCGCATTGACTTCATCTTCGATTCATACTTAGAAGGATCAGTGAAAGACAGTGAAAGACTTAGACGAACTCGGAAACCCCCAGTCTTGTACAGAAACATCACACTAGAAAGCAAGTTACCGAGAGATATGGATAGTTTCTGGCCATCTGCAGCAAACAAAGCCAAACTAGAACAACTCATTAAAGGATGGCTGATTGATCACTTTACTGCTGAATCCGTAGATGTTCACATTGTATTGAGTCGGATAATGGGAGACGAAACCTCAACACAAACTCAGTCGATCAGGAATGGAATAGTATCCCAACACCCAGAACTGGACTCGGATCATGAAGAGGCTGATATCCGTATCATCCCACATGCTCTTCATGCCATCAGAAGTAATTGCACACGGATTGTAATTCTCTCTAGCGATACTGATGTGTTCGTAGTTGCAATGCATTTCTGTCATATTTTCACAGCAAATGGACTGCGTGAACTTTGGCTCAGAGGGGGAGTTGGAGACAGGACACGATTTATCCCTCTCCATGTAATAGCTGACAAGGTAGGAAGACCAATGTGTGAGGTACTCCCCGCGATGCATGCACTAATTGGCTGTGACATGACGAGCAAATTTGGCACGAAGGCCAAGGCCTCTGTTTCAAACAGAGGAACGGTGAAAGAGAGGGATGGTTAACATTATAAGGGATGGTGTGAGGTAAACCATGGTGCTAGACAGATGGTATGCGATGGTCAGGCAGAAAGGCTTGAGTGAGGTTAGAGATAATTTGAGGACAAATAGTGAAAGAGAAAATGATGAACAAATAAAGATGGTTTAAGGGAACGATTGATATGCGGCAAGTTAAAGGTTTACTGAAGACAAGGGTAAAATAAAATGGATTATATAAAGTAATGCTTGATTGTATATTAATTGTTTGATTATATTTAGCATAAGTCGCACACATCATAATAAGTGTCGAGCATCAACAAAAGGAAATACATCCAAATACAGCATAACTCCCAATAAAGTTTAAGATATTTCCACTAGTCCCTAAATGGCAATAGTAAATAGTGGTACAACAAGTATTTAACAAAATGGACGATATAAAGAATGAATGGAATAAGAATGTGGAAGAATGATGGTGCGAGGTATACATATACTTTACAAAATAAGATAGGACGAAGTGGGAGGATGGAGTAAATTTGAGGTACAGTACAAGTGTGAAATGACAGACGAGTCCTGAGTCTGAGCACAGACGGAAATGTGGATACTATAATATTATGTGAGCCAGAAAAACATGTGGTTCTTGAAAATTACCAGAGATATAATTAGTGCCAAGAGAACATCATTACTGGGGAAACACCGACTGTAGTATCATAAATATTACAATAATATGTGTTTCTGCTTTCCGGCTATGCTTGAACAATTTCAATAAATTAAGGGAACGTCACTTGTAACGACATTTTCAGCTCAACATTGGGTGCCTGTGTCATAAGAAAATATACTTATTGAAAACCTTAACTTAGCCTCATCTACCATACACAATATTATAATGCATACATAAATAAGGTAACTTAAACCAAATTAACCCACAGGGCACCAGCTAATATATAATAAATGTACTGTATACTCCAGGACCAGCCGAAAATGGATTTTCTTTTTCTCCTAAAACAGATTAAATAGGTGAAAATGAAGAAAACAAAACAAAAAACACTCACCTCGGTCATTTGGGGGTACTAAAGGGGGAGGGGAGGGGGGAGGCTCAGCCATCAGCTGGTGCTGGGCGCCTCTTCAAACATCCCGCGCCAGCACACCACAGCTGGGTGAGGCAGCATGGCTGATGAACGATGCCTCCAATTATCGAGTGATGGTTATTTGCACCACCCAAGCATCATGTGTGCCTTCATAGTTCATATAATAGCAACATGTATCACATAATGTCATTGTAAGTGAAGTTACAGTGAGATAAGTGCATAGATTCAAGTTTTATAAATGCCGACAAGTGACAAGGGTCCTGGTTACCATGGCGATGGGCGGCCATCTTGGCCTAAGACGCACGCACGTACACAAAGCCAGCTGACTGACGCCTGTCTGCCACCACTCTCACGCACTCTGTTTATTAATTTGATACTTTATTGTATGTTTTGTAGTTAGAATATAAGTTTTACACATTGTTTTAGGCACTTTTGACCTAGAAATATGGGTTTTGACATTATATTTTTAGTAGGGAGAGTGTGAGGTGTTGGTGAAGGCAGGCGTGGGGGAGGACCACGTACGCCGCGCTTGTTGTGTAGCAACATGACACCTCTCATCCTCAGCTCGTCACTTCTGACCCCTGCGATGGCCTGGTGGAATGTTCAGGAATACCATGGGTCTGGGTCATCCTCCTCCTCCTCTTCCCAACTTGGTGGGGAGTCAACTATACCATGGGGAGCAGTAGGGGAGCGATACACACTCTCGCGAGGCGACGAGGTAGGTCAGACACTCCACTCGCGAAGTCAACTGGACAACTGTCTTCCCCCCTCCTCCCGCACGCCCCTCTCCCCACGGCGGCTGGACTTGGGGTTGCCAAGTATTGCCACTGTTCGGTAACATCATAAGGTATATCCCATACAAATTTGAACCCTCTAGCTACCATATGACAAGAGTAAATAAGCTTGAAAGTGGCGGTGAGATAAGGGGGGTAAACTGGCTCTCCCCACCCGCGTGGCTGGACTTGGGGGTTTGGGGGTTGCCGAGTACTGCCACTGTTCGGAAACATTAAGGTATATCCCATACAGATTGGAATCCTCTAGCTACCATAGGACAACAGTAAATAAGGTCGACAGTGTCGACTCACCCAATGCGGCTCTGGGGTTTAGCGTTACATACATTGCCGACGCATACGCTGCAGCTCTGGTGCCCAGTTGGTTAAGAGTTAAAATTACCACACACTAAAAAAAATCCGAGAAGCCAGAAGATCTGATCAGAAAGAACCTCACCGGATTACAAAACAAATATTAAGCTTAAAGGGAAGTTGATAGCTTGTGTACGGGCCAATTTATCTGTTGGGCGAGCCGAACATCAACATACTGAAATGCCGGCATAGGCAGTAATATATCGATCTTTTTGTATAGCTTTTTCTTCAAAGCTCACTACATTATATACCAAGCACTCAACTTGTCGGCACAGGAAAATAACTGACAATTTAGCTTTGAAATATATGGATTAATCTAAAATTATCTCTCTCTCTCTCTCTCTCTCTCTCTCTCTCTCTCTTCTTGCGTTTACTAATTTATGAAATGATGACGTAAGTAATGAGTTACTTATTTCTTTTTCATAGACTCTATCTTTACATAGAAAGCTATAATATATAAATAAATACGACGTAAACTAGCCCAAATGGCCGGGGTGAAAAGTGTTACCTATCTTTGACCTGACCATATAATTATTTCTAACCATATATCACCCCCGTTAATGTGTGGCTGAACAGTGGCTTTGGTGTGGAGACTTAAACAAACTATCAGTGATATGTTTCATTGGAATTTTAATCCAAAGTTGTATGGTCCAATGTGGTAGTATTCACTGGTCAACTATATCATTCATTTACATATACAAATCCCTGAGGATTGAGCTTTATCAAAAATATATTAATCTAAAACGCTTGCTCTCTCTCTCTCTCTTTCTCTCTCTGCGAATTAGTTACATATAATATTCACACCTATTTTGAAGTGTGTGCGTGCGTGTGTGTGTGTAATAATAATAATAATAATAATGATTGTCGGTTTTTTAATTAATTGCAGCCCTGAGGCTGAACATCTTTAGAGTTTTTCTTAGACCTAGGTAAAGTACAATACTTATTCTACCTTAACTACGAGGTAACATGCTACCTTTGGCGACCGTGAGGTGCCTGGTTTCCCACCAAGTACATACGCAGATGCACTTTGAATTAGTGTAGGCTAACACAAGCTGACAGCAGCCTGGTTAGGGAGGAACCACGATACAATTCTCTCCGTCGTTATGGCCGAAAAACTTTTAGGAGTCTGATGGATTCGAACCCTCACTACGGCCCCTTGCGGTCAGCAGCGCGAGACACAGCGCCTTAAACTACTGGACCACAGCGACCCGTGTGTGTGTTTGTTTGTGTGTACATACAAGCATTTATAGGTTCATGGGTACCCATGCCATGATGTTTGTATTGTAGGTTAATTAAGTGTACAAGTAGATTGAGCCGACAGTTTATGTTTTCACACATTCATAAAATGCAGAATCATCTCTCCCAAAGAAGCCCCCCTCCAAAACAACCAAAGTCCACAGAAAACCAGAACAAAACAAAATACTGACTCGTGTTTCCATTTCTACAAGCTTGTTGAAAATATTTATAAAATGTGGCAACCATAGTGCTATGGCGTGGACAAAAAAGCTGAATAGTATTATGCGATCTTAGGAAATTGCATACCCAACATTGGGAATGATTACTCTACCATGGGTCTTACCTGACGATAATCAACACGACGAATCCATTAATATTAAACATAAATATAGCCACTCTTGCTATTGTGTCTGTATATCACTTCCTCACCAAGAACACATGTCAATAACCTTAAGCTAATATATCTATCTGTTACTATTCTGCTACAATATTTCATCCTACCCAAACTCACTCACTCCTGTCATACATTCCACCCGAGCACAGTGATGCAGTTGTTATCTAACTTGTCTTACTTTAGGGAGCTTTAAGATAAAATTGGATAAGCATATGGACGAGAAGGGTTGGGTGTGAAGGGGGATCAGCAGGGTTGGGCCAATCAGCGCTCTGCAGACCCCGTAATCCTGCGTTAATCTCTAACCGTTTTGGTAAGATGATCCTCAGGGTATTAGAGTGTTGAGCCTATAATTAGGCTTTGTAATTGGGGTTGTGTGGGACAGGGATCTGCCTTGCTTAGGCCAATCGGCTTTCTGCAGACTCCCATTTTCTTATGTTCTTATGTTCTTACTTTATCAGATCTCCAGCTTCCATAATCCTTTGATCTTCTTCTGCTTCCAATGTTCCAAGATTCTCTCCCTACATCCTTAATGTAACAGCGGGATTAAATAGTTCTACAACAACCTAAATGAACAAGGTTTAGAATTTTAAACGTATCACTACATTATTGGATCCCTTAGTTGTTTATTATAACCCTTTTAACTATTTGCCTTCATATTCACTTGGGACATTATCAAACTAAAGTGTTTTCCTATGGAGTGTACATAGATATATAACATCAAGGTCTTCCAAGAACTATTGACTGTGACTTCCCACGCACCACTTCCCTGGCTGGGTGTTTTTGTTCACCTCTTGCTTCTGGTAATTGGTTTGGTTCACTCCTTGCCTGCACCCTCCTCTCAGGCGTCGGATTTTTCTTATATTTTTTTTTATTTTTATTTTTTTGTTTTTCTATATTCCAACTTACTTCCTCTCGGGTATAGGCTGAGAGCCTTAACATTCACCGCTTTACAATGAACAGTGAAGCCCGTGAGGTCTTGTTCCAGTCCAGGGAGTGAGACATGTGAAGCACGTAGAGTACAACGAGCACCTGCCATCTTGCCTTCACATGAGGCACGGTGCTCACTCATGGCCCGAAACGACCCCATCTCTGAAGCCACCTCGTTCCCGTGCTTCACTGTCTCAACCCCTACACTCGACTCTCACACTTACACACACACAACGCCACCTGTTGAGCAGATAACTCACCAGGCATTGCACCCCTATAGCATATTTTAAATATGGGAATATTCATACAGTGCAATGGGAACAATGAGGGAACAATGAGGGTATTTTTATTGACGTTTCGGTGGGCTTGTGGTAATGCACTGATACCAGGTACAGCACAAATTCCATCCCAATAATATCTTCCCATTGATACATCGGGATTTGAACCCGGGTCCTTTGGATTACCAGGCCAGTGGCAAGACCACTCCACCACACCTCCCCTATATGCTTGTCAAGGCTATTTAGAATGTCCTTTGAGGCAGAAATGATATCGGACTCTAGGTTTCCTGTACGGATTTCCTTATAAAACGAAGTTATTGGATTCAGTGGATACAAAATCAGCCTCTAAAGAATGTTGCACTTGCTTTAACAGCATTAAACATTGCAAAGGTGTTGGTTGTTGGATTTCCTGTTATCTGAAGCTACAGTAGCTCTATGTGCTGCTTGTAATGTAAGCAACATATCGGTCTACTACACGTACACACATTTAACTAAACTAAACACTGTCTAATTTCAATAAAATCGTCAAGTAATAGCCTGAATAAACTTTCAAAACGCGTCATGATCCTCAAAGGGTTAATCTCATCATCACTTGTTGGTCGCCGTGGTGGTTCTCTCATACAATCTTATGCCATAATGAGTTCTTGTCATACAGTCCAGGCCTCCACCTTGCACACACGTTCTCAACCCACCCATCTGTTATTTATCCAGTGAATTATTTTCCAGACGTGTTTGTACCTTGAACACTTTAGTTTTTCCAATTTTGCAATAACCTGTTCAATTATTTTCCAGTTCTCATCAATGTGCCCCGCTAAGTGATAAACTCTCGTCATTATATTCAGGTCAATGCCAGCATTATAAGTTCGTTCTTCATCACTCCATCTGTCCTCATCATCATTAATGTTCATGCTCTTAATGCCAGAACTGTGAACATTTGCTTTAATGTATTTTCGGTAAATATACTTGGATCATCTATTCCTCCAAATCTCCTATAATTCCAATGCATTTGCCTATACATATATTTCTTCCCAACTCAACCAAACACAACTGTTCATACAACCAATCCCCAAGTTTCGGACACTAATGGCAGAGAATGATATAAAATAAAACATTATGAATTGTGTGAAACGTTAAGTTCAGGATTGATCTTTTTTATTAGTAATTTTTCACCAATAAGTGCTTCATAGTGGCTCCGAAACTTGGCAACTATTTGAAAATCCTCAGGAGTGTAGGGATGGTTTTGTTCTCTAGCATGATTACGAATGGCCGAAAAAAACATTTTTTGCAAAAATTGACCTGATCGATGACTTTTACCAATGTGTTCGAACATTCGCATTTTAAAGGCACGTCCAGAACATCCTATAGGTAGCATTCAAGGAGACTAGTGCAGGACTCTTCTTCTTCTTCTTCTTACCTCTGACCGGGTATAGGCTATCCTAGTGTTTACTAGCCTATGCCCCTTTGAAAGGACATTAGCCTAACCTAACAACCTTACCTAACCTATCCTAGTATTATAGGTGGGGGCTGCCGCCCCCACATCCCCGCTTTGACTTAGATTTTTGGTGTATTTGTCTGTGAAGTGGGTATTTTTCAATTTGTTGATAACGAAAATCCTCCATGCGGACTATATGGAGAACAATATGGCGAATCTATTGGTGCCTATTTTCCCTAATAAATTGTTTCTCATAACGTCGCACTAGTGTCCTTGAATATTATCATCCTATATACCTGGTCTGACAACCAGGACAAGTAAATTTATATACGATGTTCGAGCACAATTGGTCAGGCACTCGATCTTTAAATGAGAAGAAATTTCTTATGGTAAACTCATTCGTGAATATAATTCTAAAATTAACCGCGGGGAAACTAGTACTCAACAATTTTGATATGTATTTTCTGTACTGATAACTTACTTTACCGTAAAAGGGCATTTTAATATATTTTATCAATTTAGGAACATTGGATTTAGCCTGATCAGGAGCACATCGTTTTCTGTAAAGAAACCTCTTCAACACCTTGTCAAATAAATCCCTGACATAATTATTGTTAACAAAATAATCTCTAAGTTTGCCTATTTCTTCATGTAAAAGATGATACGTGGAACTTAATATCATACGCTCTATTAAACAGGGTTTTAATGGAATTTAGCTTGTATATAATTATCTGGAGTGAAACTTAACCAATTGAGTCCTTGATTTGTGAAGCTTGGCTTTCTATACACACCCGTTGTGAGACCCTGTTCCGTTTTATGAACATTTACATCTAGAAAAGCTAATGAACTATTTTCTTCTAATTCACAGGTAAAATTTATATTCTTGTGTTGACTGTTCATATATTGTAAAAATTTGGCATTAGCATCATCATTATCGAAAATCAAAAACAGATCATCAACGTATCTACGGTAATACAAAGGTTTGCAATCTAAGGGACAGTTATTAAGCCAACTCACCTCTTTGGTGCATAGGAAGGCTTCAGAAAACAAGGCAGCTAAGCAAGATCCCATGCTTAAACCATCTACCTGACTATACAAAGTACCATAAAAAAAAAAAAAAATCAGATGTGGCAAACTTATGTAATTTCTTAAGTGTACTCTTATTTATATCATTGACATTTTGAGGTTTGCATTTGTCTAATATTATGTCAATAGTTTCTGCTAATGGGACGTTGGTAAATAGCGATTCAACATCATAACTAGCCATGACAAAATTTGAAGGAAAATTCATAGACGTGATTTCATTAACAAAGTATTTGGAATTAGGTAGAGAATATTGATTCGTAGTCAGTGGCTTAACTAAGGGTATTAAAAATGTAGACACATTGTATGCTGCAGTTTTAATGCAGGATACCATGGGTCTCAACGGGTAATTATCTTTGTGGACTTTAGGTAACCCATAAACGATGCCAGGATTAGTGCCAGAAGCATATAACCAATTATACACATCATCTCCAATCTTTTCTTTGATGGTTATGAGTATTCTATTTAATTTATCCTCCAACCTTATGACGTTATCAAAAATACTACCATTAATCTTCTTGAATTTCGTTCTGTCATTGAGTATTCTGGACATTTTATCTAAGTAATCCTTCTTATCTAGCAAAACTACTCCCCTACCCTTATCTGGTTTAATTATTACAATCGTGTCGTCCTTTCCAAGAGCTTTAAGTAAATCCAAATCACTTTGCCGAAATACTGAAGACCAAGCATGTTTAAAGTTTTGTTTAGCCAAATCATAATTATTGCTACTAAAGTTCTTAATTTTGTCTATAAGATTACCTTCATTGATATCCCCTTTCAATAATCCTAATTTTGAGCAATCTAAGACGGTGTAACAAAAATTTTCCAAAGACACATAATGCTTAAGCCAATCCGTTCTGTAGAAGGGTATGCAAAAATCCAAACCTAATGCAAGAACTTTATTTTCCCTATTGTTTAAGGTCCTACTAGAGAAATTAAATATGCATATGGATTGGTTGTATGAACAGTTGTGTTTGGTTGAGTTGGGTTAGTTTAGTTGTCCCTTAGCTATCATGGGGTGTGGATCTCTTTCGATGTACTTAGGTTTTTGAGGTACTGTACATTTTTTTGTTTTTATAATTTTGTGATTGTGTGCTTATCAATTATCAATTTGTTTTAGCTTTTTTGTTTGATGTTCATTGTTTACAGGATGGAGTTTGAGGCCAGTGGGTTATGATTAATGTTGTTTTGTATGTATTTGGGAGCTTTTTCACTAGGTATATTTCAGCTTATTAAGTGATAGAATGTATTACATTAGATCCATTTTCTTTCCAATAGTATAATACTTATTTTGTATATTTTTAGGATCAGTCTGTATAACCTGAAGATGGCACCTTGTTGATGCCGAAAATTCGAGTAATAAACATGGCGTATGGCGCAGCTTTATCTCTATTCTTCCTCTTGTTATGGAAACTGCGGTGCCCTCGGGCCCGTACAGATGTCTTATATATATATATATATATATATATATATATATATATATAGGGGAAGAGGGTGGTGGGGGGGGGGGGGTGGGGCATGAAAGGGGTAACCAATGCCAGTGTTCGGATTATAACCCATGCTTGGACGACACTGAATATTTTACTTTATATCCTTTAAATCAATAAATATTAGTTATTTGTTAATTTATTATAGAATAAAGTGAACTTGTTTTTGTATTAGGTACTTAGCACTTGAAGTCTGTAAGTGTTTTTTCAATACACCCTGTATATACAGTATATATATATAGTGACATACTGTATGTATATATATATATATATATATATATATATATATATATATATATATATAAACTGTATATTATACACACACACACATGAGGTGGGGTGCCTCGAGTTGGGCAATGTATGCAATTTTATGGACTTAGCGGACATACGAAATATAGCGTAAATTAGATAAACCAAGTGGACCAACTGGTGTACTAGAAAGCGGAAGTTTCCCAACATTTTCTGATATATAGGGAGATTGAAACATATGAAGGGAAGAGCAAGTCAATGAAAATAAGGGTGGGGTTAAAGAAAGATAAAACGTTTATGCATGTAGTCTGTGTGTGTGTGTGTGTGTGTGTGTATGTGTGAGTATCGTCGAATGTTTGCACTATTAAAACAAATGAAACGGCCTTGTACACAAGACATTGGGCAATGACAACACACTAAGGAATGTGATTAACAACAAGAATTAAAATGTCGGTTTTGATTCAAAGATATTAAGATTAGCCTACAAAATATAATTGTAAATCCGGAAAGGTAATCCGTTCAATCTGAAAGTAAACTGAACAAGATTATAGTGGTAAACTGGAGAGAAAATTAAATTGAAAAGGAAACTTCAGCACAGACAGAAATATATACCACACTGACAACATTCTGAGTGATGGAATAGGTGACAAAAGGAATGAGAAAAGCAAAGTGGGAGGAAAAAAGTCTGGATGAAGGGAGAAGATCAACAAAATAATGTGAATTATACTAAAATATAAACACAGATACAATCATTAGGTAAATTATATACTTTTACAATATATACAAACATAAGTGTGAATAAAACATCGACACAGTAATCATAATGGCATGAATTATGCTAGAATTAAGGAACAATAGGGATGAATGTGTATTTTCTTGATAAAATGTAACCGTTTGATTGAATGACGTTGGAAGACTTATTACCAAATCATAATGAATAAATGAACCAGCGAATCTTTAACCAAAATCCGAAAAAGACATGAACAACTATTCAAAATTACTGTAAACAAAATAGTAACACGTAAAAAAGATAACACTACGTCAACAACGTAATGGAGATAAATATTATATATAATATTCGATTGACCAATAACAACATAAATGTCAATAGAGTTGTGGTGGAAGCCAGGTTAATTACTGTGAAGTTGTAGACATAAGGTAGCGTAAGGTAAGGTGAGGCGGAAAAAGGTAAGGGGAGTGGTGAGCTGGGAGTAGGAGGACCTCAGGTCGGTCGGTCTCTCTCTCTCTCTCTCTCTCTCTCTCTCTCTCTATATATATATATATATATATATATATATATATATATATATATATATATATATTTTATTTTTATTTTGTTTCTATGTGGATGAGGGCGACAAAAGGAAAAACTGCCTGTGACGAGTGCCTCCCCCAGAGTTAAAAGAGTGACTGCCAAAATCAAGGAACGTTTGAGCCAAAATGTCTGGACACACAGAGTTTGAAACAATTTAAGCCATAGGATGAGGGGAAGATGGATACAGGGAGAGAGTTCCAGAGCTCAGCTGTTAAATAGAAGAATGATTGGGTGTAACGTTTCACTATTGAGTTGGAGAGTTGTACAGAGTAGGGGTGGGATTGTGTTGCATGATGGGTACTACATACCCTACATAGAGGAGGTGGTATGCACTGAGAGAGCTCTGAGGAACACTGATTATTGTAGTAGCGATAGAATAGCAATAGAGATGCAACATTGTGGCGAAGAGAGAGAGATTTCATAAAGTCGGTGAGTGGACGGGAGTTAATGATACAAAAGGCTTTCCTTTCTACTTTATCTAGAAATGCTGTGTGAGAGGATCGTCCCCAAACATGTGAACAATACTCAATACAAGGACGCACTGTGCCCCTGTACAGAGCAAGAAGCTGAGCAGGGGTAAAGAACCCCTTGAGGCAGTTGAGGATACCCACCTTCATGGAGGCCGCTTTAGCAAGACTTGTAATATGGTCCTTCCAAGAGAGAGCAGAAGGGAAAGTCCGTTGGGAGTTCACGGTGGGTAGATAGATGGAGAAATTGGGTTTTGGAAGCATTAAAGGTAACAAGGTTTTTTCTGCCCCAGTTGGAGATTGTAGTTAGATCAGAAGATATGAGTTCTATGGCTTCATTACATTTGCTTTTGAGGGATTGCTGGCTGGGCCGTTCTGGGAAACTAATTGAATAGTGTAAGGTAGAGTAGTCTGCATATGAATGGATAGGACTGGAGGTACAGTTGAGAAGATCATTTATGAAAATTAGAAAGAGAATAGGAGATAGGACAGATCCCTGAGGAACACCGGAGTTGATAGGATGAGGAAGTGAACGATGGCCGTCCAGAACCGCAGCTATGGAATAACTGGAAAAGAAATTAGAGACAAAGGCATAGATAGAGGGATAGAAACCGAAGGAGGGTAATTTAGAAATTAGAGATTTGTGCCAGACTCTATCTAAGGCCTTCGATATGTCTAACGCAATAGTAAAGGTCTCACCGAAGTCCCAAAGGAGGATGACCAAGAGTTAGTAAGATATGAAAGAAGATCACCAGTAGAGCGAACCTTAAGGAAGCCATACTGGTGATCAGATAGTAGATTATGAGAAGATGAATGCTTAAGAAATTTGGAAGCAAGAATAGTTTCAAAAACTTTAGATATACAAGAGATGAGAGCAATTGGATGATAGTTGAAGGTTGAGAGTGGTCACCCTTCTTTGGGACAGGTTGAATGAGAGCAAACTTCAAGCAAGAAGAGAAGACGTTAGAGGAGAGACAGAGACGAAAGAGTTTGCCTAGGCAGCGAGTCAGCACGGAAGCACATTTTTTTAGTACAATAGGAGGAACACTATCCGGACTGTACGTCTTCTTAGTATCAAACTAAGAGGGGGTAGAAAGTACATCTTTAGAATAGATTAGGATATTAGGCATAAGTAGGATAGAGGGAGGTGGAGAGGGAGGAATAGCACCGAAATCATCCAAGGTGGAGTTTCTAGAGAAAGTTGAGCCAAGAGTTCAGCTTTGTCAGAGGAAGAAGTGATGGTTGTGCCATCAGAGTGGAAAAAGGGAGGGAAAGACGAGGAACACAAATTGTTGGAGATGTTTTTGGCTAGATGCCAGAAAACTTGGGAAGAGCTAGAGTTGGATAGTTCAGTGCATTTATTATTGATGAAAGAGTGTTTGGCAAGTCGAAGAACAGATTTGCCTTGATTCCGGGCAAAAACATTGGAAGAATGAGATTCTTGAGTTTTAAGGCGTCGGTACCGTTTGAATGCTTCCTCCTTATTGCGAACAGCAGTAGAACAAGCGTGAGTAAAGCAAGATATTTTTGCATTAGTCTGAGAGAAAGAAGATGGAATGTATGCATCCATGCCCAATTGGATTACCTCGGTAATGCGTTCAGCACTTTCCGAGGGTCTTCGGCCACGGAAGCAAAAATAATTCCATGGAAAATCAAAGAAGTACTGCCGGAGAGCCTCCCAGTCGGCAGCGCCAAAGTGCCACAAATGCCGCTGGATGGGAGGATCGGGTGGCCGTACTGGAGAGATAGGACAGGTGACAGAGATAAGTTTATGGTCGGAGGAGCCCAGAAGAGAGAAAAGATCGACAGTATAAGAAGAAGGGTTAGAAGTTAGAAACAAGTCAAGAATGTTTGGCCGATCTCCGAAGCAATCCGGGATAAGGGTGGGTTCCTGAAATAACTGCTCTAGGTCATTTAGGATAGAGACGTAGGCTTGTTCACCAGGTTGGTGAGTAGTGTGAGAAGAGAGCCATTGGCGGTGGGGAACGTAGAAATCTCCTAAGATGGAGATTTCTGAGAAAGGAGAAATGGATAGAATGTGTTCCACTTTAGAGTTTAGATAGTCGAAGAATTTGGGAAAGTCGGTAGAGTTAGGGGAAAGATAGACAGCACATATATATTTAGTATGAGAATGATAGGATAGTTTGAGCCATAAAGTTGAGAGTTCAGAGGAGTCAAAATCAGAAACACGAGAGCAAGTGAGTATGTTGTGCACATATGCACAACATTCGCCTTTGGCTTTGAAACTAGGATAGATAAAGTAGGAGGATACAGAGAAGGGGCTGCTGGCAGTTGCTTCAGACACCTGCATTTCAGTGAGGAAAAGAAGATCAGGTTTGTAGGAGGAGAGATGGTGTTCTACAGAGTGAAAATTAGAGGAAAGGCTGTGAATGTTGCAACATTTGATAGCAAGAGTGACAGGCCATGGTCAAGAGCATTTAGAGGGGTCGTCAGGCCCTGGGGGTAAGGCAATAGAATATGCCCCACGTGCCTCCTGCGTGTTGTAAGAGGCGACTAAAGAGGTTGGGTCGGTTGGCTTGCGACCCCCCACCCGTGAAAAATACTGCAACGAAGAACAAGAGAACAGCCTTGGATGTGGACGGACCTAATGTTGACGAACCCCAACCAACTATGGACAATCTTAGAATAGCGACTTGTAATGTGAGAAGCGTGAATGATGACACAAAAGAGAGAGAGGTCCTGGAAGTGCTAGTGAATGCCAGGCTGGATGTATGTGGAATGACTGAGACCGAATGGAGGGGTACAGATGTGAGAGAGTGGGAGTGTGGAATGGGTGTGTGTGCTGGAGTGAGTGAGGAGTAGCGAGAGAAAGTGGGTGTTTGTTTGTAAGTAACAAATGGAAGGAGTGTGTAAGAGACTATGTGTTTGTGGGTTCAAGGATTGTGTGGATGAGAATGAAAGTAGGAATACAAACGCGGGTGATTGTACAAAGGAGTACAAAGGAGTACAAAGGAAATCAAGCAACAACATATCTAGTGACCCTTCTAGGTTGCTTGTCCTCCAAAACACTGAGGATCAAGTGCCCAAACAGTGGTTTAGAGTGGGTAAGGGACATTGGAAAGGGAATTACTGCCCTGGAACTAATGTCCGTGGCAGGATTAGGAAGTTAGTAGGGGACAGATGGGTTAGTAACTGAGGGGGGGATAAAATAAAGTTATTCATTTACAAACGCAGTCAGTCGCGGGTTTGATGCAAGTTATTTGTCTAGGCGGAGTTTAAATGAATCAACGGTCATGCAGTTTATAACGTTTCGGGGAAGCCAATTCCACAAGTTGACAACTCAATTGAAGAAGAAATTCTTAGATTCGTGTGAGTTAAAAGATTTACCAATAATTTTGGAACCGTTTCCCCGCGTGTAATTAGATTGGTCGATAGTGAAGTACTTACTACAGTCCATATTGTCGATGCCTTTGATGATTTTGAACACTTGAATTAAGTCACCTCTTAATCTGCGCTGGGTTAAAGGAAATAGATATAATTCTCTAAGACGCTCTTCTTATGGTTTGTTCTTTAGGCTAGGTATCATTTTGGTAACTCTACGTTGAACTCGTTCTAGCTTGTTTATATCTTTTTGGTAATAAGGGCACCAGGATTGAACGCAGTATTCCAGAAGAGGGCGGACTAAGGAATTGTAAAGGGTTAGGATAACTTCTTTGGATTTATGCTCAAATGACCTGCCTATAAAGCCAATTATTTTGTTTGCCTTCTTAACAACTTCTGAACATTGTTGACTCGGTTTTAGGTTACTCGATATTGTTACTCCCAGATCGGTTTCTCTGTTTACATTCTTAAGCTGAGTGCCATTCATCGAATAGTTTGCTTTCTCATTTAGGTATCCGATATGTAGTACTTTACATTTATCCGCATTGAAACTCATTTGCCAAATTTGGACCCAACATGACAATTTATCTAGATTGTGTTGCATATCATCAACTTGTTCTTTTGAGAGTACGCTATTTGCAATTTTTGTCTCATCAGCAAATTTTGAGATTGTACAGGTGAGACCCTCATCTATGTCGTTGATGTAAATTAGAAAGAGAATTGGTCCTAGTACCGATCCCTGGGGTACCCCACTACTTACATGGTCCATTTAGATGCCTTACCGTTTATGACTACTCTTTGCTTTCTGTCGCTGAGCCAATTTTCTATCCATTTCAACACACTGTCTTGTATTCCATGCGCTTTAAGTTTTAGCAGAAAACGTTTGTGGGGAATTTTGTCAAAGGCCTTTTGAAAATCAAGGTATATAATATCTACAGCTTTACTCTCATCGTAGAGGTTGAGGATATCGTGGAAGAAGTCTAAGACAGGAACGTTTTTTTACGAAAGCCGTGTTGAGTATCTTTAAGTATGTTATTTTCCTCTAATTGATTTACAAGTCTGTCTCATATGACCGTTTCTAGCATTTTACATACAACTGAGGTTAAGCTAATTGGACGATAGTTACTTGGTAGGGATTTGCTGCCTTTTTTGAATATCGGTGTTACGTTGGCTAGCTTCCACTGATCAGGCATAGTTCCAGACTGCAAGGATTTATCGAATAGTAATGTCAGTGGTTTAGAGAGCTCATCCTTAGCTTCCTTTAGAACTCTAGGCGAGATTGTATCAGGTCCAGGCGTTTTATTTGCCTTGAGTTTATCTAAACAATTCAATACTTCTCTCTCTGTAACGGTGATATTGCTTAGAACATCTGAATTATCAATCTGAATCGGCGATGGTGTAGGGATATCACTGAGGTCTTCTGTTGTAAAGACTGATGCAAAGAAGGTATTGAGGGCATTACTCATTTGTACTTCGTCTTTGGTGTACTCTCCATTTTCATCGACTAACGGTCCAACAGTTGAAGTAACTACTTTTTTCTTTCTGATATAACTATAGAATTCTTTCGGGTTTGTTTTACTTTGATTCGCAATATGTAACTCTAAGGTCTTTTTACTTTGCTTAATTAACTTTTTGGCTTTGCGTCGTAGCTCTACAAATTTCACCCGTTCTTCGTCATTTTGTGAGGATTTTAATCTATCATTAGCAAATTTTTTAGCAAGCAGGCAGTTTGAAATATCTTTATTCCACCATTTGGGCTTATTATTATGGCCTGGACGCCGTATTTCGATGGTATGCAGTCTTGCACTGCTTTTATGTAAGTGGTTTCGAATAACTTCCAAGATGTATTTATGTCGTTATTGTTAATTAAAAAGCTCCAGTCAGCTTCTTTAAACATAGCTCTAAGTTTATGGAAGTTTGCTTTCTTGAAATTAGGGACTTTTTCGATGCTACTATTTGGTTCGTTACTAGTAAACTTTAAAGTGAAAGTTATCGTACGATGGTCGCTGTTACTGAATTCATCACCAACATTCAAATTCTCTATTAATTCTTCTTTTGTTGCAAGTACAATGTCAAGAACGTTATTACCACGGGTCGGCGTTCGAACAAATTGATAAAGCGAACTCTCTTGCAAGTTCGTATACAAGTCATGTCCGGAGTGTGAAGTAAGAGTATCGCCCCACTTGGTCACAGGTAAATTGGAATCGGCAAAAATTACGGTATCTTGTGAGTTACTTACATCTGCAATTTGTTCGTAAATTTCTCGGTCAGTTTGCACTGATTGAGCTGGAGGTCTGTATATTAACGCAAGTATTATTTTTGTACCTTTATTATTCTTTATTAGCACAAAAGATGTGTCGACGTTCACAATTTGAGGTTTTGACATGAGGGTAGGGTTAAGACTTTCTTTGATATAAAGTAAAACGCCACCTCCATTTCGATTTATTCGGCTTTTCTCAAACATTACATAACCGGGAAGTGAATACTCTGCTAAATAGTCTCTATCTTCTGTATTGAGCCAAGATTCTGTTATGCCAATCACATCATAATTTTCTGTAAACACTAGCTCCTCTAAATCTGAAAATTTATTGCGTATGCTACGAGCGTTTCCATAGAAAACCTTTAAATTTGTTATTTTAGAACTCACAGAACGCTCTTTAATAATATTATTGGTTCTTGTCGGATCTACATTTATGCTCATGGCTGTCCTCGGTCCTCACTGTCTTCAGTCCTTATCGCTGGTGGTCCTCGGTTGCCTCTGTTTTTTGCTTGGCATTGGATGATTTTTGTCACTGCTGCTCCTTCTCGGATGGCGTTTTTTTTATCCATGGCTGCGGACTGCTTCGTGTAGGAGACGACCCATGCGTGCTGAACCCACAGGGTTTAGATGAGTGCCATCCTTGCGGAACAGAGTAGGCTGGTTGTAGGAGTTGTCCCAGAGGTTGATGAATTCAACTTCTTCCCTCAGACACAAATATTTTAGTCGGCTATTTGTGCTGAAGGCCTTGTCGTAGAATTTGTCAGGTGCGTCGATCTTGGGGAGAATGCCTGAGATGATGATATTCCTTGACTTGTTTTTGTAGTGCTGGATCATCTTGCGATATTTCTCCATCAACTCTTCGGATCTGGTGCGCATGACGTCATTTGAACCAGCATGGATGACAAAAAGTGTATTTTCATTTGCATCCTTTGTGGTATCTTCGAAGGCTTCCACAATGTCGTCCAGTCCAGCTCCTGGGATGCAAAATCTTTTTCGTTGATTTGGGACTCTGTCGCAGAACTCTTCGACCTGTCCTCGTAGGATGGAATCCCCAACGAGCCTGGTCTCTTCTGGTTCGTCTTCCATCTCTACCAATATCTCAAATCTGTTTGACATTGTGACTGGTAGATGAGACCTTTTCTGCGTTGGCCGTGCACCGTTCCTCACTGGTGTAAATCCGGAAACCTGTGGTGGCGGGACTCTGCGTACAGGTTGGGGAGAGGAGTGGTTAGAACGGGGGCGAGGGGTTGGTACTGTTCGTGCTAGCAGGCTTCTTACACGAGGAGTGGGGGAGAGACTAAGGTGAACAGGGCGGCTGTCCTGGTTTGATGTCGGCTCAGGTTCGTCAGAAGCATCTGCTGCAGTGGCTACTGCAGGTGTTGGATTGTTGGCAGATGACGTTGGGGCGGTGGTGGATGCTGGAGTTGAAACAATTGGAGTTAGTGATACTCCAACGTTGAGTGTTACAAACTCTTGGAGTGATTCCAGCATCCTGGTGAGGGCGTTGATCTTGTTGTAGGCTTCATCCAATTTTGCTGTCAAATCCTCTCGTTGCTGGCAGAGTCGGCAGACTTGTAGATCGGCAGGAGCAAACATGGAAGCACCAAACCTACCGGTGAAGTTCGTACAGGCACGAGGCATGGTGACGATCACTTTCTTCAGATCACTTCACTCACTTAACCCTTAATTAGCGGCGAGCAACATAAGTCGAGTTAAATAAAGCTGGACTATGTGGCGGCGCTCGACATAACTCGAGTGGCAATTTCAGCACGTAATGTGGCTGAGAGAGAGAGACAAGTGGTGGCAGGAGACTAGCGAGCGTATGACTGCTCCAGACCACCGCGGCGAACCTACTGACACAAATCTCAGCTCCCTCCTCCCTCTCTCACTCGCTACATACTCAATTATGTACTGAAAGTACCGAATTACCTGCTTTTTGCACTCGCGTTGCACGGTTATTGCAAGAAAACTATCCATCATACAAGGATCGTTATGGTGTCATTCGAAAGCTCTGTTTATGCCCTTTCAGGGATAGGTACTTGTTTTACGTTCTGGGTCTTATTTAGGCATGAAAATGATCACGTAAACAGCCCTATTTTCGCTAAAAACACCCCGCTGTGTGGTACACATAAATAAACCGCATAGGCCGCTCGTAAGGTGTTAAAAACACTTAACTCACTTTAAAAACACTAAACTCACTTTAAAAACACTAAACTCACTTTAAAAACACTTATCTCACTTTAAAAACACATCACTCCCTTCAGGTCACTTCACTTACTTAAATAGGCCTAACCGAAAACAATTTTTTTTGAAATACGCACAAATAGGTTATCAGCGGTGATAGCCTAGCCGAAAATTAAAACAAAACAAAATTAAATTTGAATACGCAGTGATAGCCGAACCGAAAAATTATTTATTTTTATTTAAACAGAAATAGGCCACCAGGGGTGGCCGAAAACAAAACAAAAATTATGAAATACCGGTACGCAGAAATAGGCCACCAGCGGTGATAGACTAACTGAAAATTAAAAAAATTGAAGTACGCAGAAATAGGCCACCAGGGATGATAGCCTAGACTACCCGAAAACAAAATAACCGAAAACAAAATAACCAAAAACAAAAATTATGATATACCAGTACGCAGATATAGGCCACCAGCGGTGATAGCCTAACTGAAAATTTAAAAATTGAAGTACGCAGAAATAGGCCACCAGGGATGATAGCCTAGACTAACCGAAAACAAAAATAACCAAAAACAAAAAGTATGAAATATGCAAAAGTAGGCTACCAGGGGTGATAACCTACCTAAAAAAGCAAAACATATATATATATATATATATATATATATATATATATATATATATATATATATATATATATATATATATATATATATAATAGAATATGTAACTAAATATACAATTCACCAAATAGAGATTATATAAGAATAAAGTGCAACTGCACACAAGGTGCACACAATTTACTGTATCAACAGATGGCGCTGGTGTCACTATAGGCTAGGCAAGCAGAATTATATTTATATAAACAAAGTTATCAGTCAAAGGTTACTACAAGATCATGCAAGCAACAACTAAAATTACAGATATATATAGCTACAGTAGGATACTGAATACGATAACTACTAGAGTTAATAAGAAAATACAAAGCTAGTGAAACTGGTCGATTAGAGGTGCGCGTGCGTCGTCTGCTACAAGCTAGGATAACAAATGTAAACAACAATGTTTATCAGTCAGAAAAGCAATAAAATAACATGCACGGCAACTACAGAACTATGTGGAGGTTAAACAAGCACTTAACTACTGTTCATGCAATGAATAAAGGGAATAGGGATATAAAATACTCAAATTAGGATCGAGTTTTCTCAGTGGCGATGCGGAGCTGTTGGCGGTGCTAAAGCCGGTGGGTGTGTGTATGTGTGTGTCTATGCTCCGACAGAGGATAAACCTGTAGGAGAGAAAGAGGAATTCTGGGTGAATGTGGAGGCGTGCCTGGATAAGTTTATCAAGAACGAAAGAATATTTCTGATTGGGGATACGAATGGGAAGGTGGGTGATAAGAAAGTTGATGGAGTGGGGGGTACCATCAGAGGTGAATGGGAATGGTAGTGCACTTGTGGACGTATGTGTGGGGAGGAAGCTGTGGATAGCCAACACCTTCTTTCGACACAGAATGATACACAGGTACACATGTAAAGTGGTGTGGATGAAGAAGGATAAGGATATGACAGTGGTGGAGCGAAAGGCACTGGTTGATTATATGTGTGGATGAACGATAAAAGAAATCTGTGCTGGATGCTAGGGTATATATGGGTATTGGAGGGGGTCTGTCTGACCATTATGTAGTAGTTGCTAAAATTAGGATACAAAAGAAGTGGGTGAGGAGAGCTGGAGGGAGGCGAGAGGAAGGTGGAATGGAAAGGAGGGTGGAGAGGCTACAGGAGGAGGAAATCAGGGAAGAGTACAGGAGAGCAGTAGAAAGACGACAAGGTAGGTTTGACCTGGAAGGTATGGAGGAAGTGGAGGAAATGAGAAAAATGTTTAAGGAAGAGATCTGTGCAGCATGTGGGTAGGTGTGTGGAGTAAGGAGCAGAAGGTGGGGAGTGAAAGGTAAAGCAAGGTGGACAGAAGAGGTAAACATAGCTGTGGAAGACAAGAAGAAAACGTATAGAGAGTTGGGTCGTAGAGGGAATGAAGATTTGGAGAGATAGAAACAAGCGAGGTACATGGGGATAAAGAGAGTGGTGAAGAGAGTAGTGAAGAAAAGTAATAGAAGAGTAGATGAGGAATTTGGAAGGAATCTGAGTGTAAAATGGAGGGAGTGAAAGAAACTGTTCTGGAAATAAGTCAAGAAAGTTAGAGAAGGTAGCAAGGGAAACAGTAAGGGTGTGACAGATAAGAATGGGCGAGTGCTAGCCGAGAAGCAAGAGAGAGTCGAAAGATGGAGGGAGTACTTCAACGAATTGCTAAATGTAAGGAATGAAGTGGCAGCAAACATAGTTGGATGGGGTATGGGAGGGAAGAAGAGAAGTAGTGGAGGAGGAGGTGGGGATTAAGAGGTCAGAAGTGTGTGAAGCCATGAAAAGAGTGAATTTGGGGAAAGCACCCGGAATAGATGGAGTGTGGGGAAAAGCTGAGGTTTGGTGGTGGGATAGTGGTCGAATGGGTATGGAAAATGTGCAAACTAGCATGGGAGAATGGGAGTGCACCTGATGAATGGAAGACAGGCATAATAGTCCCCCTATATAATGGTAAAGGGGAAAGAGGAGTGTGTGGTAACCACTGAGGAATATGTCTTCTAAGCGTAGTAGGGAAGGTGTACAGTAGGGTAGTGATTGAGAGAGTGAGAGCGAGAACGGAGAAATAGATATGTGAAGAGCAGAGCGGTTTTAGGAAGGGAAGAGGATGTGTAGATCAGATTTTTACCCTGATTTGTGGAGAAATATCTGGAGAAGCAACAAAAGCTGTATGTTGCCTTATGGACTTGGAGAAGGCCTATGGCAGAGTGGATAGAGAAGGTATGTGGAAAGTACTTAGAATATTCGGAGTAGATGGCAAGTTGCTGAAAGCAGTGAAGAGCATGTATGAGGGTGCAAAGGCAGCAGTACGTGTGGAGAATGAGCAGAGCGAGTTCTTTGATCTGAATGTTGGGTTGAAACAGGGGTGTGTGATGTCTCTGGTTGTTTACTGTATATATGGATGGAGTCATGAAAGAAATACTGTACAAGGAAGAGCAGTGGATGTTGGTGCATTGCTGATAAGGAAGGGAACGAGTGGAAGTTACCTGTACTGCTGTTTGCTGATGATACAGTTCTGTTGAGCGATAATGAATGGGAGTTGCAAGGTCTAGTAAATATGTTGGGAACAGTGTGCGAAAAACGGAATCTGAAGGTAAATGCGGGAGCAAAGTTATGGACTTCAAAAGGGGTGAAGTCACAGAGTGTGAGGTGAAGTTGAACGGTCAGGCTATGGAGATTGTCAGCTCATTTAAGTATCTGGGAAGTGTGTTGAGTAGAGATGGGACTATGGATGAAGAAGTGCGGGAGAGGGTGCAACAGGGGAAGAGGGTTGTAGGAACGCTGAAAGCAGTAACAAGAAATAGGGTGGTCAGTATGGAAGTGAAGAAGTCCTTGCATGACAGTGTGGTAATCCCGACACTGACTTACGGAAGCGAAGCATGGACGTTGGAGAGACTAAGACCAAGAGTGAGAGGGGTGAAAATGAGTTACTTGAGAAGTGCGTGCGGAGTTACATGGAGGGATAGACAGACCTGCTCAACAGGTGGCGTTGTGTGTGTGTGTGTGTGTGTAAGTGTGAGAGTCCGAGTGTAGGGGGTGAGACAGTGAAGCACGGGAACGAGGTGGCTTCAGAAATGGGGTCGTTTCGGGCCATGAGTGAGCACCGTGGCTCATGTGAAGGCAAGATGGCAGGTGCTCGTTGTACTCTACGTGCTTCACATGTCTCACTCCCTAGACTGGAACAAGACCTCACGGGCTTCACTGTTCATTGTAAAGCGGTGAATGTTAAGGCTCTCAGCCTATGCCCGAGAGGAAGTAAGTTGGAATATAGAAAAAAAAAAAAAAAAAAAAAAAAACAGAATGAGGAAGTAAGTAGGAGGTGTGGTGTGGAGGTAGATGTGCTGGAAAGTGTGAAAAGGAACAACTTGAGATGGTTCGGC